>JANAVB010033815.1:8773845-9318245 GCA_029216955.1 Iris pallida
ATTGTGCTGTATGCATATTATATTTGTATTGTATTCGTGCACGTACTCGTGCAACATAGTGACTAAAATGTACCTACTTTATATGTTTGTATCTGGTACTTGTATTGTAGCATCGCTTCCCTAGAAACCAAACTAAAAATTGGATTAAAAAAAAATCAATTTTATTTTGAACGAAAAACCCTAATGAAGCCATTAACAATATACGAAACGGATTACAAAGATGTACTTGAACAGAGTACTAGGACGACGTTCCTAAGCCTACAACTAACACTAGAAAACAAATGTTAGAAATGGTGTATTAGCTACAAAGTGTGACAAATACCTTAAATAGGCACATAATTCAATTTAGCAATTATAGAATTTTTAGTAATTCTATTAAAAAAATTAATAAATTAATTACGTATTTTGCCTAAAGAAATCGATAATCAATGAACCGTATGAATTACTCGGAGAAATCCTGACCATAGAACATTCCGAATTTTTACCATAGCATTGTATAGGCCGAAACTAGGTTCCACCATTTTTATAGATTTTTCTGAAAATATTTACTATTTCTGGAACTAAAAACTAATTACGAAAAATTAAATTTCTAGACGACCTCTAGAAATAACTACAGAAACCCGTGAATATATTTTGTCCTCAAACTTTAGATTTAGGTTTCTATTAGCCTAACATAATTACCACTAAATTTTGGGATTTTTCTGAATTAATTTTGATTTGTTAGGAATTAATCAAGCTAAAAATCTATTTAAAAATTGTTTCTATAATCAATTAAATAGAAGAAAAAAAGATACCTCTTCCTGCCACCCACATTTGCACCCAGGGGGTGCTTGTCAGTGGGCCTGGCAGCGCAAGCGGGCCCGCCTGCGCATGGATGGGGCCTACTTGTTAGTACATGCACGCCCACAGGGGGTGGTCCACCTGTCGGCATTACACCCCTTCTACACTCCCTGCGTGGCACGTCCTCAGCCGTCAGAACGAGCCCACCGCCGTTGATTTTTATGGATTCTCTATATAAAAAAATTATGGTTTTTGGTTTTCATTTAGCTCAATTTTGTTCATGCGATTCCAGCAGCTCTATGCGAACTTCGTGGGAGGATTTCTCATAGCTACATAGTCCCAATTGTGACCATTTTTTGTTGAACATATAACTACTTGTTGGTGAAAGTTGTTCCTGAGCTAGAGTAGTTGTCTTGTTAGAATTTTAACTCGAAATCCTGATATAGAAATTAATCTCCGTAAATTATCTAGGTTTCAATTATCTACAGCATACCAATAGTCCAGAATTAAATTCCACCATTTAATAATTTCTAAAAATCAAGAACTAGGTTGACCACTAACAAAATTTACCGAAATCTAAACCTAAACTTATAATCCTAATCGAATTTTGATGTGAAATTTTGCCACAAATTTTTTTATCTGTCCAAATTATAAACCAATTTTCGTGATTTTACGAATGTGAATTATCTACTGTGATTTTTCTATTATAACATGTCCTACATTAGGGTAGTTTGTATTGTTAGATCGTAACTCTAAACCCCGAAACTAAATCTGATCCTTTCGATTTTTTCCTAAAATCAACATAGGTTGAACTTGTTGTCCTCAAAATTTCAGAATTATTATTTGATAATTACTATTTATTAAAATCGTTGAAATCAGAATTTTAATTAGACCTGATATTGTCGAAACGGATCCAAACGATCATAACTTTTGATCGCGACAACGTTTTGCAATTCATTCTGTATCATCGAGACCTTCAAATATGATGTGACCAACTTAACTTTTGAGACTATAAAATTTGACTCCTTTCATGTGTCTCGATTTGTGTGTCGACAGTCACGGATCTCAAAACACGTAACCAATAGGATTTTTTTATGTTTTGGGGTACCTATAACCTACCCCACTAGTTTGGATTCACGGAATCCTAGATCAGTAGATAGCTTGTTAGGTAACCCGTATAAGAAAATGTAACTTGTTAATTAAGTAAGCTAACTAACCTATTTTTATAAATTGTTTGCGACGGATTGTGGGTATACTTTTGGATGCTTGTGCTTGTGGGTGATAGCTAAGAGGGTTGCCTTGGCTTAGCTAGTCGTCATACAGTTCTCTATCTATCTGGAGGTTAAGGCAAGTACTTACTAGCTTTTATTTTTGTCATGGTATATCACTATCATGTTGTCCTTACTTTCCATATTAGTTCTTGTTTCATGATTATTATACTTGTGCACGAGGATTGGTCTTGCTAATATATATATGTTGGTATTCACATACATTATGCTTGGTACCATGTTTATCGTATTTCCTGTATTATCGTAATATCATGATTATCATGAGAGATAAAAAGGAGAATATGATTAGTATGCATGAGGTATATGCTTCATGTACAAATATGTATTACTTGTACATTGTTAGTCATGCACACACGCCGAATGACTTTTATATTCCAAACCATTCACATACGAAAAACTTGTATTCTAAACACATTGTCCACATTATTGTTACGGCTTCTAAATATGTTTCCTGTATTAGTCTATAGAGTTGTCGTATGTAGTATTGTATAGTTCTTGCTATCATAATTGTATCTTTACCATCTTGTCATTTAGTTTTCTTTTCCTATTCATGTCAGTATGTATATCATGATGTGTAGTCTGTGGTTAGTATTATACTTTGATTATATCCTAACTGGATAACGTTGATAGACTTAGACAAGGATGGTTATCCAACCTATTATGGTAATAATGAGGGTGACGTGGAGTCACGGCTACTGAACAAGCATTGTGGAAGATTAGTCCTTTTAGAGATGCTTAGCTAACAATACTTTAGTAGATCTTTCCTTTCAATTATTTATTATTTAGCAGGTTTATTCCTGAGTATGAAACTTCTCTATATAGTCAATACTTTTGATTTCATTATTTATTTGGGACTTTAGTTATATTCTTGTTCTCTTGTTTCTTTCTCCATCATGTCATAGATTATATATGTCTTTGTTAATGAGCTTGAAGAAGTAGAATTGTGATTATTATTGTTGTAAATGGATGACTGGGATGGTACTTGAGGTATAGCATACTACCATCGATACGTCGATACTGCAGCATAGGATGTACGTACTTACGTACTCGTATTCCAAAAGTATGAGCAGGTCGTGACACATATCATGTCCTTATCCGTGTTTGTACTCGTGCAACATGGTTCTCCATTCATTGGACATCTTCTAAGTTTTCAGAATTTGGACTATTTTGTTGAATAAATCAGTAATCCAGATCAATCGTTTCTCCCCTAAATATTTTCAAAGCTCAATAGAAATATCATTAGTTCTACCACTTTTTCAAAGAATCTTTAACTTCTGAATTTTCATTTTATGAAAATAGTAATAAAACTTGTCCTAAACTCGAACTAACTATGTAGCTAAACTAACATTTTCTAGATTGCACCTCGTTAAATAGCTTGTGAGAACAACTCGTCCACATCTCTTTTACATCATTTTCTCTTGCTAATACTTACTGTTCCTCACTTTTGATACACACTAATTTAAAACTTAATATATAAATCTATTCTACTATATAATAGGAAAACTTAGATGGTGAAACTTTTGAATTCCGAAAATATCCTTACATATTTATACTAATTAAAAAGTTCATAATTTTAATAAGGACAACTTAGTAATTAGGAAGACTACCCTTTGGTCCTCCTAAAGAGTCTTCTTACACTAAAGAAATGTTAAAATACATGTAAGGTACGTGCACATATGCTAGTATTTATAAATTGAAGATAATCGGTGGATTTAGCCAGTCGGTCAATGGCTGAACAGGTTTTTAAAACATTGGTTTCAACAACAACCCTTGAAAGATAATTCATTGACAAACTGTAGTCCTGCCCTAACTAATTTCTTCTAATTACATCGCTCAAAACCATCATAAAAAAGTAGTGATTTCTCCAAGCCCTTAAGCTCACTCCAAACCAAGATCTCACCAATTCAACATTATTCATCGAGACAATCTTTAAGTTGTACCATTTATCAGTTGTACCTTAACACTCACTCTAAATCTACATTGTGTTACGGACAGATATCGTTGCATATTTTGGAATGTGCGATGCAAAATGGCCATGGCACCAACCTTTCGAATATCCATGTTTCCTAGCTCTAAATACTAAGTGCAGACAGCAGAGTGCAGAGGATTTTTGCCCACAAATCCAAATCAAAACAATGCAAATTATCGCAAATAATTGCGCCCCACCCCCCCCCTGGCGCGCGCAAGAGAGGATACGGAAATTCAACCAATAATGGCTGTAGAACAAGATTTGATTGAGCACGATTCGGCAAGCCAAACCCAGCCATCTACTCTTAATAATTACACTGAATTCACAAATGCGAGATTATTAATCAATACAATCATTAGAGCTGTCAATTTCATGCCAAAAAAAAATCCTCATAATTTACTCTTAACTACCATCCACGCACAGCCTACAACACAGGATTCGAGTACAAAACCTAACAGAAATCAAAATCAAAATCAAAATCCCTACCTACTCTTCTAATAATTCGAAATAAATCGAAAGATTTGGGAGGAACGAACCGGTGAGACGATGGCGAGGGTTGTCGAGCGCCTCCACGAGGAAAGCATCCACGCCGACCGCGCGCCCCCGCCCCTCCTCGTCCCCTTCCCTCGCGGCGGCGCCGCTATCGTGCGCAGGCGCGCAGGATAAGGAGGGAGGCTCCATAGGGGAGGAGGTCTCCCTCTCCCTCCGTCTTCTTCTCGATTGGGGGCGGAGAAGGCTTGTGGAAGAGGAAGGAAGGAAGCTCGTCGATTCGATTCCCGATTCGATTGGATTTGATTTTTTGGGGATAATTTATGATTATTTATAAGGGCACAGTCAAAATTGATCAGGACTATTCAATTTCTGGCAGTCCAAAACTACTAATTTCTGGCAGTCCAAAACTATCACAATTTTTGGCAGTCCTAATACTTTATGGACTGTCAGAAAATATGGCAGTCAGCCAAACACGAGATGAGTGCCGAAAATGTGCCAGCTGGCAGTCCATAATGTTACTAGAACTGTCAAAAAAATTTTAGCCCCTGATAATCATATGTAGGGGGTGGGGTAGGAGGGATCGCAGCCGTCCAATTAGTTTGGGGTTAGGAGACCTCAAATCCCGCTGTCCGTTTCTTAGCGCGAGACAGAGGTTGCTCGGTCGGATATTCTTTGATGTTCCAAGTCACAAGACTGACATGAAAGAGTGTTTGGTAGGCAGAATTTTTTTTTTTTTTTTTTCATTTTCGATCAAATTTAAAGTAGAAAACATATTCCATATTTCATGTAGGCTATAAAAATCCTTTTAGTAAATTATACGGAAATTTTCATCCAAAGCATAAAATATTTAGGAAATTGTGCTGAGAGCACAATGTTTCCACTTACAAATATCAATAATGCTAAGTCTACTACCAAATGTTTACAACCCTTTTACAACCACTACCCATGTGCTGACATGTGTGGCCACATGCAATGGGTGAAGGTTGTAAGAGGGTTGTAAGCATTTGGTTGTAACTGTAGCATTACTCTACAAATATAGCACAAGAACGCCCTTCAAGGACGTTCTTCATATTTAATTATTATTTTCAAACTCTCCGTCAACTCCGTTAATTTACGAAATTGGCGTGCGACGTGGCGTGCGACGTTGCTCTCCGCGTGCTGCCGCTTGCTGACGCGTGCCCTGCCGCATGCTGCTGCGTGCTTTTCTCGTGACCGCGGGAAGTGTGAGGCGGAGGAGAGGGAGGGGACGGTGGCGGCGGTGGCCAAGCACCCTTCGAGGCTCACGTCGACAGTTCGTGGAGCACACCCCTCGATTCCATGTGTCTCTTTGATCCCCACGCCAGATTCGAGACGAAGCCGCGGAGGAGCTCGAAGCCAGCGCGCACCCCCCCCCCCCCCCGAAGTCACTCCGGTCATCTCGCGGGGAAGAAAAAGAAGAAGAGGCTCAGAAAAAAAAAACCCTCGAAGTCACTCCACTTCTCCTTCTTGGCCTTCCTCTCTCTCCTCTCCTTGTCTAGAGTCTTCTTGTCTTCTTCCTCTCTACTTCTCCTTCTCAGTAGGAAGAAAAAAGAAAGGCTCAGAACAAGAAGTCAAGAAGAAGAAAAGAGGCTGACTATTGTTCTTTCCTTGAGAAATGAACCAAAAAAAGGAAAAACTGTTCCAAAAAATTTTGTCAGATACTCTCTCTGTATCTTTCTATCTCTTCTCTCTCTCTCTCTCTCTCTTTCTGTCTTTCACTTGTCAGAATGAAAACGCCCTTCAGAAGGGCGTTTTCTTCTGACAGTGTCAGAGAACGCCTTTCCGAAGGGCATTTTCTTTTTTTACTTTTTTTTTCCGGTTAACGGAGTTAACGGAGATTTGAAAATAATGATTAAATATAAAGAACGCCCTTCGGAAGGGCGTTCTTGTGCTATATTTGCAATAAGTGGAAACATTGTGCTCTCAGCACAATTTCCTAAATATTTTATGCTTTGGGTGAAAATTTCCGTAAATTATAATATCTTATTAAATAATTTGTCCATGTTGTAACTTGTTGTAACTCATATGTCTCTACACATTCATATTCTTGTAACCTACATGACCTTTGGCCCTTCGTTTCTTCATAACCCCAACCTCTCCCTATATAAAGAGAGGTTGGAATAGCTTGTAAATGTGCACTTGTGTGGTTGATAATATACGAGAAAGTTTCGTCTCCGTGTGTTTGAGTTTTTGCCTTACAACACGTTATCAGCACTTTGCTCGTGCAACGTCGAAAACCCGACGTACCGCTCGCCTCGACGTCCGCCGACCGTTGCCCCGTGCGCACCCCGTCGTTCGTCGCCGATCCCGCGTATCCGCAATCGTTTTCTCACTTTCTTCCACCGTACGGTAAGAAAGGTAAAATTATCATAATGCGGATTAGTAGCTACAAGTGCTTTGGACATCAAGAAAATGAAATATTTGCTCTCTTCCAATTGATTTACATTCATTTGTATGATCAAAACCTTTTTCATCTAGGTATTGCATGACATAACATGACAAATGCTATATTATTTTTTCACAGCATTATATGAAATGAGATTGAGAAGTGTTTGTCAAGTTTCTTTTAGATTGCATGTGAATTTTGAATTTTTGAATTTGGACATTTGAGTTGGTGAGCCCAATACATAATTCATATACTGTTATTATTTCCTAGTCTGTGGTAATTGGTTTCATCTTCTTCACGTTTTTGATAAAATTGATTGTGATCTTTTTTAATCCAGATGAATATCCTATGTTTTATGACCATTTTCAGTATGTTCTTTTACCTACTGAAATGTTTATTTGTTGAATACTTGTTCCTTTTTTTTATGAGCATGGACAAGAGACTTACACATGACTATCCTACGTATATATTCAACAATGTAAAGTCTAGTCATTCTGAAAACTCCTATAATTGTTAATTCCGGCAAGCCTAGCAATCTAAATGAGCACTGTGAAACTTGTTTAACATTCTGGTAACAGTGCTAATTTGCCTTTATGTATAACTTTGCTATAATCTAGCCTTTAGCATACTAGTTTTTTTTTGAAAAAAAAAATATATTGTTAGTTAATTTCTGAAGAAATAAATTTTTGATAGCAAATTTTCATGTTGAAAAAAAATTTTAGATGCTAACATTTTTTTTGGTAATGATGGATTTGGAGCGCCCCGGCGAGCGCCTCAGTGCCATCTGCGCCCCGACAAGCACCTCAGTAGCATTTTTTTTTATGTTACTCAGTGGATATTGTAACAAATGGGTAGTAAAATTGTATTTTTTTTGCTATTTTTTTTGGCGTCGCTTATTAGACGTCGAAAAATAGTTGACATTTTTTTGGTGCCGCTTGCTTAGGCACCAATTCTTTTGTGTGTTGTTGCCTGCTTATGTTGTACGTTTTTTTTAGCGTAATGGCGTGGAAATTGAAAAATTGTCTTGGCTACATAAACAAATTCTGGCACCGCCAAATTTGGGCCTCCCAAAAATAACCTTTTGGTTAATAATTTTTAAAGGCAACGCTCATTTTGAGCACGCACTAAATTGTCACCTATTTTGCACAGTTCGCAAATAGCGTGAATTTCTTGAAAAATCTTATTTATTCTTACATTTGACAAAAATTTACGAAGTCTCTCCGAATAGGCTCACCTATTTGGGTATGATGTCAGAAAGAACTTGGGACTTGGTTTTTAAGTGGTCCCCGGTGACCCTCCTCCCTCATTTTTCGCCTGGTCATATTCACGTAGAGCTACTGAAAGGGGTTGACCGAATATTATTTTTTGCTCAAATTGTTTTTATAATTATGCATTTTTGCAAGAAACTTATTGACCTCTCTATATCGGTCCGTCGATCGATATAAGATAATTTTTAAACAAAAATTTTTTTCAAAATCGTTGTTTTTATTTACGATTGTTTGTTGCTTATACAAACCAAATCCATATAAACCTGTCGTTTTATATGTTGACTGATCAAGATTTTTTCTCCTGTTGTAGAAAAATGTCGATCAAGATTGATTTTCCATCCTTGAAGCCTCTGGCAAGAACTACTTGGACTGGACGCAAGACATCCAGAACCATCTAGATGCGCAGAGCCTCTTGGACGTCATCTATAACGAGAAGAGCATGAAATGGAAGTCACTCGCTCAATGAACGCCAAAGCGATGATTCTATTCCGCAGGCATTTATCTGACGCCATGAAGGCGGAGTTCATTGAAATCTCCTGGCCGAAGACGCTATGGGACTCTCTGAAAGAGCGCTTCAACCACCGAAGACCATATGGCTACCTGAAGCACGCCATGACTGGTTGAACCTGCGCTTCCAAGACTTCAAAAGTGTAACTGATTACAAAAAAGTCTGCAGGATTCGATCACTTCTCCAATACTGCGGTAAGATATTAACCGACATGATTTTGGAGAAAACATACACCACATTTCCTTCACTGACAACTTGCTCCAGAAGCAATACCGTCAGTCTAAGTTCACCAAGTTTCCGATCTCATCATCCAGCTTTTACTAGACGAGAAGAACATTCTATTTTAATGAAAACAACAATTCTCGTCCTGCTGGAACAAAGGCAATTCCAATGCCTGATGCAAACGCTCTCCGTGGACCAAATCTACGATGGAAACGAGACAATGACCAGTCGTCCCAACAAGGAACAGAGGCGAGTTTAAGTCTCGCCACCCAAAGCGAGGTTCTAACAAAAACCAAGGACCTTTGACTCCTAGGCAGTCTCATGGTAAGAACCAACGGGCCAATCGTCCCAAAGCGAGAGTGGAAGGCCAAGCGCTCTCTGCTACAAATGTGGTGCTTATGGTCATATACAACGGACTTGCAGGCGACCCCCCAAGAAGTTGATAACTATCACAAGGGGCGTCGGGCCGAAGCAAATATGGTCAACGAGTGCGAAAATCTAAATCTTGAGACCCCCGATTTTGTAGCAGAAATGGAAGAATAAATCTCCATTTTCTCTCTATATTTGATTTAAGTCATGAAACTTTTGGTGGTTTGTATTTTCTGTTTTCTCGATAAATTAAAGTTTACGAGCACTTTCCTCAAACGTGTGACAAACTTTAATTTTCTTTACTTATAGGCATGGACCACGGGGCAGTGGATTGTATGGTTGATAGTAGTGGACTCACACTATCTTGAGAGATAAATCATACTTTATCTCCTATACGCCTAAAGTAACCTCAGTGACAACCATTTCAGGACCCTCAACCCTTGTTCAAGGTTTTGGCAAAGCCCATTTTTCGTTGTCCAATGGTACTCCCGTTCCAGTATCAGAGGCCTTATATTCTCCAAGGTCCAGTCGTACCTTACTGAGTTTTAAGGATATTCGAGAAAACGAATTTCATGTTGAAACTGCTCGAGAACATGGCTTCGAGTATTTTCATTACCTCCACTCAGTACGGCCAAAGGCGTATCTTGGAGAAGTTGAAATGTCTTTCAAGTGGTTTGTATCTCACTACGATACAACACATCGAGAGCAATCTCATCATTCGCCGAGCGCCAGTTGATGAGAGGACTTTTATGCTATGGCATGACCGGCTGGGTCATCCGGGTCAATATACGATGCTTCGCACTATGAATGCATCACATGGGCATCCTCTTGGAGGAAAGAATTTGTTATAAATCAAAAAGCCTATGCCAAGCTTGCTCGATTGGGAAGACGAATCTCAAGCCACTCCATGTGAAACCTACGAGATTGTTTCCCATTCCTTGAGAGAATTCATGGAGATTTGTGGACCAATCCAACCAACATACGGACCATTTAAATACTTCATGGTTTTGGTTGATGCATCGACTAGATGGTCACACGTAGTGTTGTTGTCCACCCGAAAACAGCGTTTCTAAACTCCTCGCCCAGATCATTAAGTTAAGGGCTCATCATCCGGATTATCCGATAAAGTCTATTAGACTTGATAATGCCGCGGAGTTTACATCGAAGACTTTCGATTATTGCATGACTTTGGGAATAAATCTTGAACACCCTGTTGCGTATGTTCATACCCAAAATGGCCTAGCGAAAGCTTTTATAAAGCGACTGCAAGTGATAGCGCGGACCTTGGTTATGCGCACCAAACTCCCACTATCTGCATGGGGCTATACAATTTTGCACGCTGCAAATTTGGTCCGTCTGAGGCCCATGGCCACCCAACCACTTTTGCGTACCAACTGGTTACTGGATGTGAGCCTGACATCTCACATTTACGTGTGTTTGGGTGCCTAGTCAATGTTCCAATTGAGCCGATAAGGCGTTCAAAATTTGGACCTCAGAAGCGACGGGAATATATGTCTGTTATAACTCCCCGTCCATCATTCGCTATTTAGACCCCTTGACAGGCGATCTCTTTACCGAGACACGGGATTGTGACTTTGATGAAGCAATCTTCCCGTCGTTAGGGGGAGAAATGCACGCTAACGTTGATGAGGAACGACGTGAATTAGCGTGGCATGTGCCCACTTTTGCTCATCATGATCCCCCCTCTGCACATAGTGATAAGGAAGTGTAGAGGATTCTAGGTCTGCAAGATATTGTAAATCAAATGCCAGACGCATTTAGCGACCTAGCAAAAGTCACGAGATCAATTATACCTGCTGCAATGTGCCTGCAGGATAGACGTCCCCGAGAGATGCCATATTCCTGTGAAACATGTTGCTCCGGTCGAACCCGCCGAGCAAAGGACGCTGCCATCGGCCGTCCAGTCCGCCGCTATTCCAAGAAGAAGGGAAGACCGGTTGGTTCCAAAGATGTTCTGCCCCGGAAGCGGAGAAATCTTGTTAAAAGCGTTTTGCCACATGAGATCATTAAGGATCACGGCGATGTATTAGAAGAGCGTGTTCCAGATGAAACGCCTATTCCTAATCATGCCGATAACCTCGAAATATCCGTCGAGTATGCTAGCTTAGACGATATTTTGAAGCGAAACAAAACTGTCATCGATGATGATTGTAGAACCCTAGAGGGGGGTGAATAGGAAATAAAATAACTAGTGCAACAGAAGCAATATATGACAAATAAAAATAAAGAGTGAGAAGATCAAACACAAGATGTATCCTGGTATCCTCGCTTGAGGCAATCCAGTCCCGGAACTCTCTCCGGCTTAAATCCACTATTTAGTCAAATAGTACACACGAGTTTGGATCCGAAGAACTCGCCAACTTCAACACGAGTTTGGATCCGAAGACTCGCCAACTTCAACACACGAGTTTTCTTACGAAGGCTCGCCAACTTCAAACAAATGAGAAGAGAAACTTGTTGATCTTCTAACACGTGAAGATCGAAATTTACAACTCTTAAATACTCTATCACTTTGGGAGAGGATGACAATTAAAAGCTTGAAGAGTATTAATGGTGGAGCTCTTGGTTGTTGGAAAATTTATGGCAAGAGTTGGTGAAAGCCTCAAGAGAGAGAGAGCTTTCTTTTATAGAAAAACCAAGAGTTGGTGGCATTTAATGCTTCTGAATACAGGCAGACCGGCATGCCGTCGGTATGCAGCGGCATACCGTCGGTATACCGGCCAAATAGTAACGGTCATATTAATGACCGTTTAAGAGCATTAAATGCGGCCATTAATGCTAGTCAGAGCAAATCAAAAATCAAATATTTGAAACTCGGTATACCGTCGGTATGCAGCGCATACCGTCGGTATACCGACGTTTTGGCACAGCAAGTTTTGGGTTGCTAAAAATGGTATACCGCCGGTATGCCGGAGCATGCCGTCGGTATGCCGACAATTTGTCACAGCAACTTTTGGGTCGCTAAAAACGGTATACCGGTATGCCGGAGCATGCCGTCGGTATGCCGACAATTTGTCACAGCAACTTTCTGGACACTAAAAACGGTATACCGCCGGTATCGAAGCATGCCGCCGGTATGCCGAAAGTCACAGCAACTTTCTGAACTCCAAAAACGGTATACCGCCGGTATGCCGAAGCATGCCGCCGGTATGCCGCTCTGTAGGTATTTCTTTTTGACTTGTTCTTTTACTTGTCATCCGTCCTTAGGTGTTTACAGATATACCTAGACTTTGTACAGACACGAAGACTCTAAGCAGGAGGACGCCGTCTTATGCAAGGAACGCCGTAACTGCTTCAGTCTTCGATGTAAAAGATGATAGCGCTTGAACGGAAGTACTCCATGTAGTAGAGCTTCTGAGAGTATTTGAATCTGAAGATACAGAAAACTAAACTACGAAGATGCTGTTAATAATCAAAATAAAATGTGCCAACAATCTCTCCCATTTTGATAATTGACAAAATAGAGAGATAGCATCTTCAGGGAGTAACTCCCCCGTAGGAAGACAACTCCCCCTCAATACGTTTTCTCCCTTTGTCACTTAGTCAAAGATGGGAAAACAAAATAAAAAATAGCAATAATGAGAACAAGAGCATAGAATAAAAAAGCATGTATTTATATGTAGAAGTGAAAGCTTAATACATGCAAGATGTCATACTACAAAAGACAAATAAAAGACTCTCGCACGAGAGTTGATAACAAGAGACAGACATAAACTAAGTCCCCGAAGGACTGCAAAGTACTAGGATCAACCACACAAAGGTCCCCGAAGGACCGCAAAGGATAGAACATAAAAACAAAACAAACACACATAACTAGAACATGCATTATTCGAGACCATCACCCAAAGGGAAGCCACCCCTAATCGTCCGCCGGATCGTCCCCACCATCCTGAGCTTGCTGAAAGGCACCATAAGGATCAATGCCGTCCGGGTACATGAACCCATCGACATTGGGATCGGTGAAGCGCGAACCCTGGTACATTGGATCTTGAAGATTGAGATCCAGATACATGTCCCGGTCTTGAATGGTGCGCTGGATAAATATGCTTGATCATGAAAGCGGGCTTGAATCAGATTCCCAAGGCCACGAGTATGAGCCCTCATCTGTTCCTCTGCCTGGGCCATGCGCATGTCGAAGTGCTGCTGAGTCAGCGGCATGTATCGGCCGGAGGCAGGAGAAGGAGATGCGGGAGCAGCAGGAGTGAAAGCTGGTTGCTCTTGGGAGGAGGAAGCACGCGAAGTGGAGGCACCACTGAAAGAGCGGGAAACAGCGAGATAGGAAGGGACGCCATCCGAGGAGAAAAGAGAGAGATCAACTTGCCGGGCTTCCAGAAGGAGGGTGATGAGGGAGCCGTAGTATAGGTTCTGCTTTCCCGCCGGCATGACAGACCTGAATAGAAGAAGGAGAGTCTTCGGAAAGGAGAAGGACTTCCTGGCATAAAGATAATACATGCACACCAGGGCATCGCCGGTAATAGCGTCGTAGTTCCCGCTCTTAGGAAAGAGTGTATGGCACACAATCCTATGGAGCTCGTAGTAAAACGGCTCCAGCTGTGCAGAAAGGGCCGGGATAGCAGGAGGGTTGGGGCCCTTGCAGATGATATGGCAGAACTCGTCGAAGGGTGACGCCGCCGATGAGTGAAGAGCAGCTAAGGATGGTAAGGCTTCCCCTCTGTCCGGGATGCCGAGGATGTTGCCGATGTCCCGAGATGTGAGACGGAAGTGACGATCGTTGACCATGGACTGAATGGCGTTGTGCTCGTCGTCGGGTAGCAAGTTGCAATAGAATAGACGGACGACAGCGGGGTAGACGGGTATTTGACGCCGAAGAAGGGAGGAGAGTCCGGCTTCGTCAAACAAGGAGACATGGCCGGGGAAGAGATTCTAATTTATAGCTCGTCCCTTAAATACATTGTGATGAACGAAGTGTTGGAACCACAACTCGGCCGCCAAGGAATTGGTAAAGACCCGTTGGTCATACCCGTGAGGTTGAGCCACCGGGATGAAAGGGTTGAAGAAAGAGGAGGAGGAGGGACGGGGACGCTTCGGATTGGCCATGGATGAAGGTTAGGGTTTAGGAGAGAATGAGAGAAGAGTAGGAAGAAGAGATAGAAAAAATAGGGTTTTAGAGTGGTAGGGAGATGAAAGGTTAGATTTTGAAAAAGGGAGGGTGGGTTGGGAACAGATGAAGAGGGAAGTAATGGGGGATAGGAATAGTTAGTGGGTTGAAAATAATGAAAGTGGAGTAAAAATAGGAGTAAATGGAGGATGTGAAGAGTTGGGTAATAAATGTGATGGGAGGTTAAGAAGTTGAAAGATGAGAGGGTAATGAATAGGGAAGAGATTGATGTGAGGGAATTTAATGAGGGTTGAGAAGAATAAAGGGAGAAGGAATAAAGGTGGGCCCAATTCTGGATTTGAAATCCTGTCCGCCTCCATCCGGCATACCGGCGGTATGCCGACGTGTACCGACGGTATGCCGAGTTTCGAAACAGAACCTAATTCTGAATCGAAAAAACGGCATGCCGCCGGTATACTGCTGTATACCGTCGGTGTGCCGGCCGAGAGGGATTATGGATCAAAGGATAAAATGCCTAATTCACGGCAAAGGAAGGTGAAGCGATCTTCCGGGAGCGGTTTGGTGAAAATATCGGCTAACTGATAGGTAGTATCAATAAATTCAAGACGAATATCTCCCTTTTGTTGATGGTCACGAAGAAAATGGTGTCTAATTTCAATGAGCTTCGTGCATGAGTGACAAATCAGGTTTTTCGTGAGATTGATTGAGCTAGTGTTATCATATTTAATAGGGGTGCAAGAATGAGAAATGCCATAATCTAAAAGTGTTTGTGACATCCAAATAATTTGTGCACAACAACAACCAGCCGCAATATACTCGGTCTCAGTGGTTGAAAGAGCAACAGAATTTTGTTTCTTACTAAACCACGATACCAAAGACTTCCCGAGGAATTGACATGTGCCACTAGTGCTTTTTCGGTCAATCTTGCATCCGGCAAAATCTGCATCCGAAAAGCCGTAAAGCTCAAAGGATGAGGATTTCGGATACCAAAGACCCATGTTAATGGTGCCTTTGAGATAACGAAAAATGTGCTTAACGGCACACAAGTGTGATTCCTTTGGATTGGCTTGATATCGTGCACACAAGCAAACACTAAACATGATATCAAGACGACTAGCAGTTAAATAAAGTAAGCTACCGATCATACCTCTATACTTACGAATGTCGACCGATGTGTCATCTTCATCATTGTCAAGCTTTGTCGTTGTGTCCATAGGAGTCCTCATTGATTTGGATGAGTCGAGGTCGAAACGCCTGAGGAGGTCCTTTGTATATTTTGCTTGATTGATGAAGGTTCCTTTGGGTCCTTGTTTGATTTGTAACCCCAAAAAGAAGGAAAGTTCACCCATCATACTCATTTCAAACTCTTCCTGCATAACTTTAGCAAATTCTACACAAAGTGTGTTGTTAGTAGAACCAAAAATAATATCATCGACATAAATTTGAACCAATAAGAGAGTGCCATTATGGGATTTAATAAAAAGTGTTGTGTCAACTTTCCCCTTTGAAAAATTGTGAGAAACAAGAAAAGAGCTAAGGCGCTCATACCAAGCACGGGGAGCTTGTTTGAGGCCATAAAGGGCTTTGTGGAGTTTGAACACGTGATTAGGAAATTGAAAATCTTCAAATCCGGGAGGTTGTTTAACATAAACTTCCTCTTTAATAATACCATTTAGAAAAGCACTCTTAACATCCATTTGAAAGAGCTTAAAGTCATTAAAACAAGCAAAAGTACAAAGCATACGAATGGATTCAAGACGTGCAACCGGAGCATAGGTTTCGTCGTAGTCAATGCCTTCATCTTGGTTATAGCCTTGAGCAACCAATCGGGCTTTGTTACGAGTCACTAACCCATCTTCATTAAGTTTGTTACGAAACACCCATTTTGTTCCAATAATGGGATAATTGCTAGGTTTTAGGACAAGTTCCCAAACCTTGCTTCGCTCAAATTGATTTAGCTCCTCTTGCATAGCTATCATCCAAAACTTATCAAGAAAAGCATCATTAATATTTTTAGGCTCTATTTGAGAGATAAAAGCGACATTTGCACAAAGATCACGAGTGGCGGATCTAGTGCTAATACTGGAGGAAGGATCCTCAATGATAAGCTCCTTAGGATGATTGGTGACAAATCTTCATTCTTTTGGGAGATCCTTTTGAGGAGACTCGAGAGGAGGAGACTCTTTTGATGGAGTCACAACTTCATTGTTAGATGAAGAAGGACGATCTTCAATAGAGGAGTTCTCCAACCCAAACGAGATGTCATCAATATCCTCGGAAGAGGAGAATGTAGAAGAGTTGAGTTCAATAAAAGAGACATTGATTGACTCTTCGACAACAAGACTTCTTTTGTTAAAAACACGAAAACTTTTACTATGAGTAGAGTATCCAAGGAATATTCCTTCATAGGTTTTTTCTTCAAACTTGCCTAGGTTATCCTTGGTATTCAAAATAAAACAATTGCAACCAAAAACTTTGAAATAATCAATAGAGAGAATTTTGTCAAACCAAAGCTCATAAGGAGTCTTCTTAGAAATATGTCTAATCAAGACCCTATTTATAACATGACATGCCGTATTAACAGCTTCCGCCCAAAAGTATTGGGGGAGCTTATATTGGTTTAACATAACCCGGGCCATATCGCCAAGGGTTCTATTCTTTCTCTCCACAACACCATTTTGTTGAGGAGTTCGTGGACAAGCAAAATCATGACCAAAACCATTCTTTTCACAAAATTTTTTGAAATCGGCATTATCAAATTCTCCTCCATGATCACTTCTAATTTTGTTAATAGAAAAACCTTTCTCATTTTGAACACGTTTACAAAAGGCAACAAATTCACGAAAAGTATCACTTTTGCAAGCAAGAAAAATAATCCAAGTAAATCTTGAAAAATTATCAACTAAAACAAAAGCATAAAGCTTGCCTCCAAGGCTAGCAACTCTACTAGGCCCAAAAAGATCCATATGAATAAGTTGAAGGGGTCTAGAAGTACTCACAGAGTTGATTGATTTGAAGGAAGACTTTGTTAACTTACTCTTCTCGCATTCTTCACACACCATATCCTTTTTGAATGGGATACTTGGGAGTCCTCTTACGAGCTTCTTGGTAGCAAGACGAGAGATGGTATCCATGTTGGCATGTCCAAGCCTCATGTGCCAAAGCCAACTCTTATCATTTAGCGCAACTAAGCACCTGTCATTGTTAGTGTCTTCAACAAGATATAAAACATAGATATTATTTTCTCTAATTCCTGTATAAACAATAGATCTATTAGAACTATCGATAATGAAGCATTTGAGCTTAACAAACTTGATATCATAACCATTATCGGTAAGATGACTAATACTAAGAAGATTGTGTTTAAGATTAGTAACAAGACACACATTCTTAATACAAGGATAAGGAGGGGAACCTATATTACCATTCCCTATAATGTGACCTTTGAGATTGTTACCAAAAGAGACGTGTCCTTCCTTCTTCATCGATAGCGTTGTAAATAATAAAGCATCCCCGGTCATGTGCCGTGAACAACCGCTATCGAGAATCCACTTGCTTCTAGCATGAGAAGGACTCTTCACCTACAACATAAGTTGAAGATGAACATTTTGGTACCCATGATCTTATGGGTCCTTGAGGGTTAGTCTTAGGAACCCACATAAAAACTTTCTTGTCAACAAGTTTCCTTGTATGACAATAATTGGTCGTATGTCCATGCAAGCCACAGTAATTGCAAATCATAGAGGATTTAGAAGAAGATATGTGAGAATCATGCATGTGTGAATCTCTAGTGCGAGGAGCTCTAGCATTAGTATTGTGATGATGATAATAAAAAGCATGATACGAAGTGTTTTTCTTAACAAAAGGTCCTTTCCTTGTGTTAGGAAAGGATTTGTGTGTAGTATTCATGTATGAAGTATGCCCAGCATTGTGGTGAGTGTGGAGATGTCTAGGAGCATGCATGTGAGTAGTATCCTTATTACCAAATTTCTTACTCTGCATAAGAAGATCATTATACTTAATAGAAGTGTCATATTCTCTCCTATTAGCATCTTGAACTTTGTGCATAGCAAATTCATAAGAGCTTCTCATGGATTGAATCTCATCATCCTTTTTCTTGATGGTGTCAAGAGATTCTTGAAACTTGAGTCGCAAGGACTCTATTTCATCCGTGTTAGAAGCAGGAGATTTTCCCTTCACATCAATAATGATGCTTGAGAGCCTCTCTACTTCAAGTTGAAGAGCTTCAACCTCTTTAAGAGATTTCTTGTATTTATTCCGAACACCTTTGTGCTCTTCATGCAATTCAATAATAGCTTTCTCTAAATCATCATAGGTAAGAGTGTTTAAGGAGAAATCATCAAGTACCTCATCGGTTGCCATGAGACAGACGTTGGCATTGTGTTTGTACTCCTTGTCGTTGTCGGAGTCGCTCGCGTCACTTTCACACCAAATGCTTGTGTTGGCGAACTTTTTGGAGGACGAGCTTCCCTTGCTAGGCTTCTCGTACTTGCTTGAGTCTTTTCTTATCATCGGACAATCCCTCTTGATGTGTTCGGGTCTTCTGCATTGATAGCACACCGGATCTTCTTCGTTGTCCCATCTGAAGCGGTTGACTTTGTTGAATTTTAGGAACTTCCGGAAGTGCTTAGCTGTGAGAGCTATTTCTTCATCGTCGTCCGACTCATTGTCGTCGGAGCTATCCTTGGAGTAGGACTTTGTCGCTTTGAGAGCAAGAGATTTCTCCTTCTCTTTGGTCTTCTCCTTCTCCTTCTCTTGTATGGAGGATTCCTCTTGATCCTTCATATCGAGCTCATGAGTCATTAGCTTACCCATGAGGGTCTCAAGGTTCATGACTGTTAGATCGTTCCCCTCAATGATTGCGGTAGCTTTAGGACTCCAAACTTTCGTCAATCCTCTAAGAATTTTTCTGATCTTTTCATGAGCAGGATATTCCTTACCAAGAGAAGAGAGAGGGTTAATAATGTCACCAAAACGAGGTAAACATGCAAGTAATAGATTCATCATGTTTCATTTTAAAGGACTCATATTCTTGCATGAGTCTACTAATCTTGGATTCCTTCACTTGTGAAGTTCCCTCGTGTGTGACTTCAAGTAACTTTCAAATCTCATTAGAAGTCTTGCAAGTAGAGATTCGGTTGAATTCACTACTGTCGAGAGCACAATAAAGAGCATTCATTGCCTTGGCATCTCGACTCGCAAGCTTCTTGGTGTTTTCAGTAAGTGTGTCCCGAAGGGTGTCAGAAGCAATATCCTCAATAACTCTGGAAGGAGTAGGAAGACCATTTATCACGCAATCCCATAAATCGAAATCTATGGACTTCAGATAAATGCTTATCCTAATCTTCCAGTAGTTATAGTTGGTTCCATCAAATAGGGGAGGCCTATTTGTGGAGTGTCCTTCATTGTGGAAGGTGTTGATACTAGGGTTAGAGGCCATGGATCACTCAAAGGGTGTAAATCCAAATCAAGAGAACAAAGCTTTGATACCAATTGTAGAACCCTAGAGGGGGGTGAATAGGAAAATAAAATAACTAGTGCAACAGAAGCAATATATGATAAATAAAAATAAAAAGAGTGAGAAGATCAAACACAAGATGTATCCTGGTATCCTCGCTTGAGGCAATCCAGTCCCGGAACTCTCTCCGGCTTAAATCTACTATTTAGTCAAATAGTACACACGAGTTTGGATCCGAAGAACTCGCCAACTTCAACACGAGTTTGGATCCGAAGACTCGCCAACTTCAACACACGAGTTTTCTTACGAAGGCTCGCCAACTTCAAACAAATGAGAAGAGAAACTTGTTGATCTTCTAACATGTGAAGATCAAAATTTACAACTCTTAAATACTCTATCACTTTGGGAGAGGATGACAATTAAAAGCTTGAAGAGTATTAATGGTGGAGCTCTTGGTTGTTGGAAAATTTATGGCAAGAGTTGGTGAAAGCCTCAAGAGAGAGAGAGAGCTTTCTTTTATAGAGAAACCAAGAGTTGGTGGCATTTAATGCTTCTGAATACAGGCAGACCGACATGCCGTCGGTATGCAGCGGCATACCGTCGGTATACCGGCCAAATAGTAACGGTCATATTAATGACCGTTTGAGAGCATTAAATACGGCCATTAATGCTAGTCAGAGCAAATCAAAAAACCAAATATTTGAAACTCGGTATACCGTCGGTATGCAGCGGCATACCGTCGGTATACCGACGTTTTGGCACAGCAAGTTTTGGGTTGCTAAAAATGGTATACCGTCGGTATGTCGGAGCATGCCGTCGGTATGCCGACAATTTGTCACAGCAACTTTTGGGTCGCTAAAAACGGTATACCGCCGGTATGCCGGAGCATGCCGTCGGTATGCCGACAATTTATCACAGCAACTTTCTGGACACTAAAAATGGTATACCGCCGGTATGTCGAAGCATGCCGCCGGTATGCCAACAATTTGTCACAGCAACTTTCTGAACTCCAAAAACGGTATACTGCCGGTATGCCGAAGCATGCCGCCGGTATGCCGCTCTGTAGGTATTTTCTTTTTGACTTGTTCTTTTACTTATCATCCGTCCTTAGGTTTTACAGATATACCTAGACTTTGTACAGACACGAAGACTCTAAGCAGGAGGACGTCGTCTTATGCAAGGAACGCCGGTAACTGCTTCAGTCTTCGATGTAAAAGATGATAGCGCTTGAACGGAAGTACTCCATGTAGTAGAGCTTCTGAGAGTATTTGAATCTGAAGATACAGAAAACTAAACTACGAAGATGCAGTTAATAATCAAAATAAAATGTGCCAACAGTGTTCATATACTCAGTGGCCACTGTCATTATGAACAATGATGACATGGAACCTCGTAGTGTTGCCGAGTGTCAACGACGAACGGACTGGTCACAATGGAAACAAGCAATCCAGGCTGAACTAGACTCCTTAGCGAAAAAAGCGTATTTGGACCTGTTGCTCCAACACCACCCAATGTTAAACCAGTTGGTCACAAATGGGTTTTCCTAAGGAAGTGTAATGAGAGAAATAAGATTGTGTGATACAAGGCTCGCCTTGTGTCGCAAGGCTTCTCATAACGTCCTGGAATTGATTACGAGGAGACGTATTCTCCCGTAATGGACATCATAACGTTCCGCTACTTAATCAGTTTAGTAGTTTCCGAAAAACTGAATATACAGCTCATGGATGTAGTCACAGCCTATCTCTACGGGGATCTGGACATAGAGATATACATAAAAGTCCCTGAAGGACTAAAGATGCCTGAATCAAGTAGTTCCCGACCACGGAACGCGTTCTCGATTAGAGTGAGGCGTTTGCTATATGGATTGAAATAATCCGGGCGAATATGGTATAACCGCCTAAGCGAATACTTGATCGGTTTGGGATACGTTAATAATGAACTTTGCCCATGCGTGTTCATAAAGAAATCCACTTCAGGATACGCAATCATCGCGGTCTATGTAGATGACATGAATCTCATAGGAACCGAAAAAGACTTATCAGAAACTGCTGATATCCTGAAGAGGGAATTCGAGATGAAGGATCTTAGGAAGACACGGTTTTGCCTCGGCCTGCAGATCGAGCACCGTAAAGATGGAATTCTTGTCCATCAAGCGAACTACACCCAAAAGGTGTTGAGACGCTTTAGTTATTTTGACGTTAAGCCGTCCGCTACTCCCATGATCGTCCGCTCTCTAGACATTACTAAGGACCCATTTCGTCCAAATGAGGACGACGAAGAGATATTGAGTCCTGAGTGCTCTTATCTGGGTGCAATAGGCGCTTTATTGTACTTGGCCCAATGTACTAGACCGGACATCTCATTTGCTGTAAATTGTCTAGCTCGACACAGCACCGTGCCAACACGCCGCCATTGGAATGGCATAAAAGACATTTTTTGCTACCTTAAGGGTACTACGGACTTGGGCTTGTTCTATCCCTATGCGGTTTTGAGTGAGTCCAACGCTCTTGGCACTCGAAGCAACGCGACCCTTGTTGGCTACGCCAATACGGGATACTTATCTGATCCGCACAAGGGGCGTTCCCAATCTGGTCATGTCTTTAACATTAGAAATACGGCAATTTCTTGGAGGTCTCGCAAACAGACCTTAGTGGCTACTTCAACGAACCACTCTGAGCTACTCGCGCTCTATGAGGCGACTAGAGAGTGTGTATGGCTTCGAGCTATTATTGGCCATATTCGAAGTACATATGATCTTCCATATGACCCAGATGGACCTGTTGTCGTCTATGAGGACAATACCGCTGTTATTGATCAAACGAAATATGGTTATATCAAAGGGGATGCTACCAAGCACATATTGCCCAAGTTGTTCTTTACACATGAACAACAAGCGCTTCAGAAGATTGAAGTGCAACACATTGGATCGGAGAATAACCGTGCAGACTTGTTCACCAAGTCACTGCCAAAACATGGCCGTACTGAGTGGAGGTAATGAAAAGATACTCGAAGCCATGTTCTCGAGCAGTTTCAACATGAAATCCGTTTTCTCGAATATCCTTAAAACTCAGTAAGGTACGACTGGACCTTGGAGAATATAAGGCCTCTGATACTTCAACGGGAGTACCATTGGACAACGAAACACGGGCTTTGCCAAAACCTTGAACAAGGGTTGAGGGTCCCGAAATGGTTGTCACTGAGGTTACTTTAGGCGTATAGGAGATAAAGTATGATTTATCTCTCAAGATAGTGTGAGTCGTTCCACTATCAACCAGACAATCCACTGTCCCGTGGTCCATGCCTATAAGTAAAGAAAATTAAAGTTTGTCACACGTTTGAGGAAAGTACTCGAAATAGAACTTTAATTTATCGAGAAAACAGAAAATACAAACCACCAAAAGTTTCATGACTTAAATCAAATATAGATAGATAATGGATATTCATTCTTCCATTTCTGCTACAAAATCGGGGGTCTCAAGATTTAGATTTTCGCACTCGTTGACCAGATTTGCTTCGGCCCCGTGTCCCTTGTGATAGTTATAAACTTCTTGGGGGGTCGCCCTGCAAGTCCGTTGCATATGACCATAAGAACCACATTTGTAGCAGAGAGTAGGCGCTTGGCCTTCCACTCTCGCTTTGGGACGACTGGCCCGTTGGTTCTTACCATGAGACTGCCTAGGAGTCAAAGGTCCTTGGTTCTTGTTAGAACCTCGCTTTGGGTGGCGAGACTTAAACTCGCCTCTGTTCCTTGGTTGGGACGACTGGCCCTTGTCTCGTTTCTACTGTAGATTTGGTCCACGGAGAGCGTTTGCATCAGGCATTAGAATTACCTTTGTTCCAGCAGGACGAGAATTGTTGTTTCTCATTAAAATGAGACTGTTCTTCTCGTCTAGTAAAAGCTGGATGATGAGCTCGGGAAACTTAGTGAACTTAGACTGACGGTATTGCTTCTGGAGCAAGTTGTCAGTGGAAGGAAATGTGGTGTATGTTTTCTCCAAAAGATCACTGTCGGTTAATATCTCACCGCAGTATTGGAGAAGTGATCGAATCCTGCAGACTTCATTGTTGTAATCAGTTACACTTTTGAAGTCTTGGAAGCGCAGGTTCAACCAGTCATGGCATGCTTCAGGTAGCCATATGGTCTTCTGGTGGTCGAAGCGCTCTTTCAGAGAGTCCCATAGCGTCTTCGGCGAGGAAATTTCAATGAACTCCGCCTTCATGGCGTCAGATAAATGCCTGCAGAATAGAATCATCACTTTGGCGTTCATTGAGCGAGTGACTTCCACTTCACGCTCTTCCTCGTTATAGATGACGTCCAAGAGGCCCTGCACATCTAGATGGTTCTGGATGTCTTGCGTCCAGTCCAAGTAGTTCTTGCCAGAGGCTTCAAGGATGGAAAAATCAATCTTGATCAACATTTTTCTACAACAGGAGAAAAAATCTTGATCAGTCAACATATAAAACGACAGGTTTATATGGATTTGGTTTGTATAAGCAACAACAAACAATCGTAAATAAAACCAACGGTTTTGAAAAAATAATTTTTGTTTTAAAACTTTTTCTTATATCGATCGACGGGCCGATATAGAGAGTTCAATTAGTTTCTTGTAAAAATGTATAATTATAAATACAATTTAAGCAAAAAAATATTCGGTCAACCCCTTTCAGTAGCTCTACGTGAATATGACCAGGCGGGAACATGAGGGAGGAGGGTCACCGAGGACCTCTTAAGAACCAAGCCCCAAGTTCCTTCTGACATCATACCCAAATAGGTGAGCCTATTCGGAGAGACTTCGTAATTTTTTTTTCAAATGTAAGAATAAATAAGATTTTTCAAGAAATTTACACTATTTACGAACTGTGCAAAATAGGTAAAAATTTAGTGCATGCTCAAAATGAGCGTTGCCTTTGAAAAATTATTAGCCAAAAAGGTTATTTTTGGGAGGCCCAAATTTGGCGGTGCCAGAATTTGTTTATGTAGCCAAGACAATTTTTCAATTTCCACGCCATTACGCTAAAAAAACGTACAACATAAGTAGGCAACAACACACAAAAGAATTGGTGCCTAAGCAAGCGGCACCAAAAAAAATGTCAACTATTTTTTCGACGTCTAATGAAGCGACGCCCAAAAAATAACGACAAAAAAAATATAATTTTATTATTCATCTGTTATAATGAATCGCTGAGCAACATAAAAAAATTGCATATTGAGTAAAAGAAACTATTCAACTAGTATTGATAAAATATACTAACACAATAATATTTGTCTAAGATGTCAAATTAA
Source organism: Iris pallida (assembly GCA_029216955.1). Lineage (NCBI taxonomy): Eukaryota > Viridiplantae > Streptophyta > Magnoliopsida > Asparagales > Iridaceae > Iris > Iris pallida. The sequence continues at coordinate 8,799,011 of JANAVB010033815.1, forward strand.
ATAATAATGATAATTTATTACTAGTATGACAAAATCTTTTGACAGATATTAAACAATTTCTTTAGCAAAGTATTACTAAATATGTGGCAATAATATATAGCAATTAAAGTTGATAACTTTTAGAAATCAAGTTAGCTTAACAACTAGTTTGCAGTAGGAAATTAAGAGAGAATAGAATGTTTGCGGTAGGAAATTAAGTAGGCAATTCTTAATAAATGAATATTTATTAAGAGAGATAACATTAGGCAATTGTCTAACATGTTTTGCTATAGTAGACGTATTTTATAATAGGCAACAGCCTAACAGAAGCATATGATCTAAATTAATAAATCTAACAGAAGCTTGTAACTTTAAATATATAACTATACAAATCAATACCAATGCCATTCTTCCAAAAAAAAATTGGGACGTATAAAAGCATAGGGTGAAACCTTTATTCACTTTGGTAGTGTATGTTAGAGGTGCAATGCAAGTGCCAGATATCTAGTGAAATTATTACTCAAGCTCGACTAATAACCAAGGTATTGTGGGGTTATTGTTGTGTCAGATATTGTGGGGCTATTACTGTGTCACATTCATGTTACTACATTACAGTACAGATGGTGCTATCAACTTGCTTTAGTTTTTCTCAACTTTGCAACTGTGACAGAGTTGTAGCCGAAATGCGTGTACAAGTCAACCGACTTAAAAACATTCTGGTTGGTGTCCATCAGCAGAATTTATTTTCATATGCATGCTCTTGTCCTAAGAAAACCATAGAACATGTTGTTAAAAAAATTACCTTTCTTACCGTACGGTGGAAGGAAGTAAGAAAACGATTGCGGATACGCGGGATCGACGACGAGCGACGGGGTGCGTGCGGGGCAACGGTCGGCGGACGTCGAGGCGAGCGGTACGTCGGGTCTCCGGCGTTGTACGAGCAAAGTGCTGATAACGTGTTGTAAGGCAAAAACTCAAACACACGGAGATGAAACTTTCTCGTATATTATCAACCACACAAGTGCACATTTACAAGCTATTCCAACCTCTCTTTATATAGGGAGAGAGGTTGGGGGTTATGAAGAAACGAAGGGCCAAAGGTCATGTAGGTTACAAGAATATGAATGTGTAGAGACATATGAGTTACAACATGTTGTAAGGCAAAAACTCAAACACACGGAGACGAAACTTTCTCGTATATTATCAACCACACAAGTGCACATTTACAAGCTATTCCAACCTCTCTTTATATAGGGAGAGAGGTTGGGGGTTATGAAGAAACGAAGGGCCAAAGGTCATGTAGGTTACAAGAATATGAATGTGTAGAGACATATGAGTTACAACACTCCCCCTTGGCTCTCCAGAAATTCTGCTTGTAAACATCTCTGAGTTTCTTCGTCTATCTGTAGCTTGCATCTTCAAGTTTGACCATCTACTTGTGCCTCGTCAAAACCTTGCCAAAGAAAATCCAGTGGGAAAAAAAACTTTGGTCGAAGGACAAAAGAGTACACACAGGTCAGTATGATGGGGTAAACTAACCATTGCAAAGGTGCCTCGTCAAAACCTTGTCAGGGAAAACCCAGTGGGAAAAACAGCTGATCGAAGGACAAAAGAGTACACGATGGTTTAGAAGTATACACTGGATACTCCCCCTGATCACAATAGTCCTTAGTGAATAAGAGATTTGAAATGTGTCTCATTAAAAACCTTGCCAAAAAAAACCCAGTGGGAAAAACTTTGGTCGAAAGGAAAAAGAGTACACAAGCATACATCAGGATGCTTCCCTTTTCACTCATACTCGACAGGGTGCGGGATATACGCACAACAGGGCATTTTGTTTGATAATATCAACGCTGAGAAACCATTAAGGGAACACACGTTTTGTTGTAACTAATATGTCTCTACACATTCATATTCATGTAACCTACATGACCTTTGGCCCTTCGTTTCTTCATAACCCCCAACCTCTCTCCCTATATAAAGAGAGGTTGGAATAGCTTGTAAATGTGCACTTGTGTGGTTGATAATATACGAAAAAGTTTCGTCTCCGTACTCCGCCTTCGTGGCGTCAGATAAATGCCTGCGGAATAGAATCATCGCTTTAGCGTTCATTGAGCGAGTGACTTCCACTTCACGCTCTTCCTCGTTATAGATGACGTCCAAGAGGCCCTGCGTATCTAGATGGTTCTGGATGTCTTGCGTCCAGTCCAAGTAGTTCTTGCCAGAGGCTTCAAGGATAGGAAAATCAATCTTGATCGACATTTTTCTACAACAGGAGAAAAAATCTTGATCAGTCAACATATAAAACGACAGGTTTATATGGATTTGGTTTGTATAAGCAACAACAAACAATCGTAAATAAAACCAACGGTTTTGAAAAAACAATTTTTGTTTTAAAACTTTTTCTTATATCGAATCGACGGGCCGATATAGAGAGTTCAATTAGTTTCTTGTAAAAATGCATAATTATAAATATAATTTGAACAAAAAAATATTCGGTCAACCCCTTTCAGTAGCTCTACGTGAATATGACCAGGCGGGAAAATAAGGGAGGAGGGTCACCGAGGACCTCTTAAGAACCAACGGACGAGTCGTCCCAAAGCGAGAGTGGAAGGCCAAGCGCCTACTCTCTGCTACAAATGTGGTGCTGATAACGTGTTGTAAGGCAAAAGCTCAAACACACGGAGATGAAGCTTTCTCGTATATTATCAACCACAAGTGCATCTTACAAGCTATCCCAACCTCTCTTTATATAGGGAGAGAGGTTCGGGGTTATGAAGAAATGAAAGGCCAAAGGTCTTTTGTTTGTTACAAGGAGATGAAATAAAGGGAGGGCCATATGAGTTACAACACTCCCCCTTGGCTCTCCAGAAATTCTGCTTGTAAACATCTCTGAGTTTCTTCGTCTATCTGTAGCTTGCATCTTCAAGTTTGACCATCTACTTGTGCCTCGTCAAAATCTTGCCAAAGAAAACCCAGTGGGAAAAAAAACTTTGGTCGAAGGACAAAAGAGTACACACAGGTCAGTGTGATGGAGGTAAACTAACCATTGCAAAGGTGCCTCGTCAAAACCTTGTCAGGGAAAACCCAGTGGGAAAAACCGCTGATCGAAGGACAAAAGAGTACACGATGGTTTAGAAGTATACACTGGATACTCCCCCTGATCACAATAGTCCTCAGTGAATAAGAGATTTGAAATGTGTCTCGTTAAAAACCTTGCCAAAGAAAACCTAGTGGAAAAAACTTTGGTCGAAGGAAAAAAGAGTACACAAGCATACATCAGGATGCTTTCCTTTTCACTCGTACTCGACAGGGTGCGGGATATACGCACAACAGGACATTTTGGAGGCGCTCCCCCTCACATGCACACAACAGGGTGCAGGAAACATGTTTCACTTAGGCTAGCTCTGAAAGCTTCCTAAGTCCAATCGCTCTGACATATTTCTGGAACGAGTGTTTTGGCAGTGACTTGGTGAACAAGTCTGCACGGTTATTCTCCGATCCAATGTGTTGCACTTTAATCTTTCAAAGCGTTTATTGTTCATGTGTAAAGAACAACTTGGACGATATGTGCTTGGTAGCATCCCCTTTGATGTAACCATGTTTTGTTTGATCAATAACAGCGGTATTGTCCTCATAGACGACAACAGGTTCATCTGGGTCATATGGAAGATCACATGTACTTCGAATATGGCCAATAACAGCTCGAAGCCATACACACCCTCTAGTCGCCTCATAGAGCGCGAGTAGCTCAGAGTGGTTCGTTGAAGTAGCCACTAAGGTCTGTTTGCGAGACCTCCACGAAATCGTCGTGTTCCCAATGGTAAAGACATAACCAGATTAGGAACGCCCCTTGTGCGGATCAGATAAGTATTCCGCATCGGCGTAGCCAACAAGGGTCGCGTTGCTTCGAGTGCCAAGAGCGTTGGACTCACTCAAAACCGCGTAGGGATAGAACAAGCCCAAGTCCGTAGTACCCTTAAGGTAGCAGAAAATGTCTTTTATGCCATTCCAATGGCGGCGTATTGGCGCAGTGCCGTGTCGAGCTAGACAATTCACAGCAAACGAGATGTCCGGTCTAGTACATTGGGCCATGTACAATAAAGCGCCTATTGCACCCACATAAGAGCACTCAGGACTCAATATCTCTTCGTCGTCCTCCTTTGGACGAAATGGGTCCTTAGTAATGTCTAGAGAGCGGACGATCATGGGAGTAGCGGACGGCTTAACGTCAAAATGACTAAAGCGTCTCAACACCTTTTGGGTGTAGTTCGCTTGATGGACAAGAATTCCATCTTTACGGTGCTCAATCTGCAGGCTGAGGCAAAACCGTGTCTTCCCAAGATCCTTCATCTCGAATTCCCTCTTCAGGATATCATTAGTTTCTGACAAGTCTTTTTCGGTTCCTATGAGATTCATGTCATCTACATAGACCGCGATGATTGCGTATCCTGAAGTAGATTTCTTTATGTAAAGAACACGCATGGGCAAAGTTCGTTATTAACGTATCCCAAACCGATCAATATTCGCTTAGGCGGTTATACCACATTCGCTCGGATTGTTTCAATCCATATAGCGAACGCCTCAGTCTAATCGAGAACGCGTTCCGTGGTCGGGAACTACTTGATTCAGGCATCTTTAGTCCTTCACTAATGTATTGTCCTTTATTCACTTTGATAATACGCTGTATTATCAAAAACTCATATACTCGAATGTTTAGTTCTTGCATTGCACCTCTAACATATACTACCAAAGTGAATAAAGGTTTCACCCTATTCTTTTATACGTCCCAATTTTTTTTGGAAGAATGGCATTGGTATTGATCTGTATAGTTATATATTTAAAGTTACAAGCTTCTGTTAGATTTATTAATTTAGATCATATGCTTCTGTTAGGCTGCTGCCTATTATAAAATACGTCTACTATAGCAAAACATGTTAGACAATTGCCTAATGTTATCTCTCTTAATAAATATTCATTTATTAAGAATTGCCTGCTTAATTTCCTACCGCAAACATTCTATTCTCTCTTAATTTCCTACTGCAAACTAGTTGTTAAGCTAACTTGATTTCTAAAAGTTATCAACTTTAATTGCTATATATTATTGCCACATATTTAGTAATACTATGCTAAAGAAATTGTTTAATATCTGTCAAAAGATTTTGTCATACTAGTAATAAATTATCATTATTATTTAATTTGACATCTTAGACAAATATTATTGTGTTAGTACATTTTATCAATACTAGTTGAATAGTTTCTTTTACTCAATATGCAATTTTTTTTATGTTGCTCAGCGATTCATTGTAACAGATGAATAATAAAATTGTATTTTTTTGTCGTTATTTTTTGGGCGTCGCTTCATTAGACGTCGGAAAAATAGTTGACATTTTTTTTGATGCCGCTTGCTTAGGCACCAATTCTTTTGTGTTGTTGCCTACTTATGTTGTACGTTTTTTTAGCGTAATGGCGTGGAAATTAAAAAATTGTCTTGGCTACATAAACAAATTTTGGCACCGCCAAATTTGGGCCTCCCAAAAATAACCTTTTTGGCTAATAATTTTTAAAAGGCAACGCTCATTTTGAGTACGCACTAAATTTTCACCTATTTTGCACAGTTCGCAAATAGTGTCAATTTCTTGAAAAATCTTATTTATTCTTACATTTGAAAAAAAAATTACGAAGTCTCTCCGAATAGGCTCACCTATTTGGGTATGATGTCAGAAAGAACTTGGGGCTTGGTTCTTAAGAGGTCCTCGGTGACCCTCCTCCCTCATTTTCCTGCCTGGTCATATTCACGTAGAGCTACTTAAAGGGGTTGACCGAATATTTTTTGCTTAAATTATATTTATAATTATGTATTTTTACAAGAAACTAATTGAACTCTCTATATCGGCCCGTCGATCGATATAAGAAAAAGTTTTAAAAAAAATTGTTTTTTCAAAACCGTTGGTTTTATTTACGATTGTTTGTTGTTGCTTATACAAACCAAATCAATATAAACCTGTCGTTTTATATGTTGACTGATCAAGATTTTTTCTCCTGTTGTAGAAAAATGTCGATCAAGATTGATTTTCCCATCCTTGAAGCCTCTGGCAAGAACTACTTGGACTGGACGCAAGACATCCAGAACCATCTAGATGCGCAGGGCCTCTTGGACGTCATCTATAACGAGGAAGAGCGTGAAGTGGAAGTCACTCGCTCAATGAACGCCAAAGCGATGATTCTATTTCGCAGGCATTTATCTGACGCCATGAAGGCGGAGTTCATTAAAATTTCCTCGCCGAAGACGCTATGGGACTTTCTGAAAGAGCGCTTCGACCACCAGAAGACCATATGGCTACCTGAAGCACGCCATGACTGGTTGAACCTGCGCTTCCAAGACTTCAAAAGTGTAACTGATTACAATAATAAAGTTTGCAAGATTCGATCACTTCTCCAATACTGCGGTGAGATATTAATCGACAGTGATCTTTTGGAGAAAACATACACCATATTTCCTTCCACTGACAACTTGCTCCAGAAGCAATACCGTCAGTCTAAGTTCACTAAGTTTCCCGAGCTTATCACCCAGCTTTTACTAGACGAGAAGAACAGTCTCATTTTAATGAGAAACAACAATTCTCGTCCTGCTGGAACAAAGGCAATTCTAATGCCTGATGCAAACGCTCTCCGTGGAACAAATCTACAGTGGAAACGAGACAAGGGCCAGTCATCCCAACCAAGGAACAGAGGCGAGTTTAAGTCTCGCCACCCAAAGCGAGGTTCTAACAAGAACCAAGGACCTTTGACTCCTAGGCAGTCTCATGGTAAGAACCAACGGGCCAGTCGTCCCAAAGCAAGAGTGGAAGGCCAAGCGCCTACTCTCTGCTACAAATGTGGTGCTTATGGTCTTATGCAACGGACTTGCAGGGCGACCCCCCAAGAAGTTTATAACTATCACAAGGGGCGCCGGGCCGAAGCAAATCTGGTCAACGAGTGCAAAAATCTAAATCTTGAGACCCCCGATTTTGTAGCAGAAATGGAAGGATGAATCTCCATTATCTATCTATATTTGATTTAAGTTATAAAACTTTTGGTGGTTTGTATTTTCTGTTTTCTCGATAAATTAAAGTTCTATTTCGAGCACTTTTCTCAAACGTGTGATAAACTTTAATTTTCTTTACTTATAGGCATGGACCACGGGACAGTGGATTGTCTGGTTGATAGTGGAATGACTCACACTATCTTGAGAGATAAATCATACTTTATCTCCTATACGCCTAAAGTAACCTCAGTGACAACCATTTCGGGACCCTCAACCCTTGTTCAAGGTTTTGGCAAAGCCCGTTTTTCGTTGTCCAATGGTACTCCCGTTGAAGTATCAGAGGCCTTATATTCTCCAAGGTCCAGTCGTACCTTACTGAGTTTTAAGGATATTCGAGAAAACGGATTCCATGTTGAAACTGCTCGAGAACATGGCTTCGAGTATCTTTTCATTACCTCCACTCAGTATGGCCAAAAGCGTATCTTGGAGAAGCTGAAATGTCTTTCAAGTGGTTTGTGTCACCCTCATTTCCCGTATTTTCCGTATTTCGTATTTATATTCGTATCTAGATTTTGGCATGTATTTTATTTTTCTCGACTTGTGAGATTTTGGTATTTCTCGTATTTGGGTTTGGCATTGGTTCAGTTTGGTTCGATTTATGTGTGGAACACCCTAGCTCTAAGCTCCACCCTCAAACACACCACAACTCCCCCTCTTTATAACTCCACCAACCTCTTCTCTCTCTTCATAACCACCATTAATTTCTTCTTCTTCTTCTTCTTCCTCCACACAACTCCCCAACCCCTAGGCAAGTGCATCTTGCCACTACATGAGAACCCTCTTTTCCTTGTCCATCTGCTAGTTTAGGACATGGAGATCAACATTAGTTCTTGGGTTTTTATGATTTGGAGTCTCTGTTGATGTAGATCTAAGTTATTGCTATTTTCGGATTTTATATATTTTGATCCACTTTATTTGGTTTTCCTTGAGTTCTGATGTTTCCATGTGGAAGAGCTTTCAGTTTCACTCCAGTTGGAGCCTTGGAAATCCGGATTTGGAGTTCGGATGGCCAAGTTATAAACTTTTGAAATTTTGGGTTCTCCCATGGTATTGTTGCTGTTTGGAGAAGACAGTGAGCAGTGTGCAGAGCTTCTTAGCTCACGCACACTGAGCTACGTGCGCTCTTTAGCGCTGCGTACGCAGTCTGGGGTACGCTCCCTGTTGGAAGCGTGTTCCCTTGAGCGTGCGTGACTTTTCATGCAGCTGCTCCCTTGAGCGTGTGTGACTTTTCACGCAGCTGCTCCCTTGAGCGTGCGTGACTTTCCACGCACACTGTTCCTTTGAGCGTGCATGACTTTTCATGCACACTGTTCCCTTGAACGTGCGTGACTTTTCACGCAGCTGCTCCCTTGAGCGTGCGTGACTTTTCACGTACACTGTTCCCTTGAGCGTGCGTGACTTTTCACGCACACTGCTCTGTAGCGTGCGTGACTTTCACGTATACTACTCCTTGAGCGTGCGTGACTTTTCGTACGCTGCTCCCCTGACCCCTTGTTTAACCCTTGACCCATGGAGTTTTGGTTTTATTTCTTTAAGCTTGGCTTTTCTATGGTCCTGTTTATTGATATTTTATTAGATATTTTACGCCCATTTTATATCCTTACGCCTTTTGTCATGAACTTGATTTTACTGAATATGTTGGAATGACTATGGTACATGGCTTGGTATGACAAGGAACTAGCATAACACGACAGTGACCCGTAGTGGTGCACTCCTGACATGACCAACATGACTTGATAGTGGCCCGTGGCGGTGCACTCCTGACTTGACATGACTTGATAACTTAACTTGACTTGCCTTGACACCGTGGGTAGTTCTTTCTTGCTTGCTTGTTAAATCTACTTGTCCTGTCTTGCATCATGTCTAGGGTGGGACTCCTGAGTACCACGGTCAGGAGTTCCTACTAAAATGGATTAAGGTTAATGACTAGAATAACTCAGTAGTCATGAAGAGATGACACAGCTACAGGCAATCCCGTTACCTGGACGCTCTTGGGTTCTGTAGCCTGCCGTCGAGTAGGGCACATTTCCAGCGCACCGTCGAGTGTTGCACCCTCTAAGTCACCTAAGGATACATTTGTCTTCTGGGCGATGTACCCACCTGAATTCAACCCTAATCTTTCGTCCTGGGTAGCCTGGATGGTCTGCAGGGCTTGTGGCTGTGGAACAATCTCACTGCATCTTGTTAGTAATTAGGCCTGTGATAACCCTAGTTAGTTAAAGTAGTAAGCCGTAGGATCTGCTTGGCCGTGATTGATTGAATGAGGTATAACCAGTCTAGTCATGTCTTGATCCAGTACAAGATTGCTTCCTGCCTTGATTACTTACATTACTTATCTTGCCGATAAATGGTGGGAAACCAAGCTCTGTTCAGATGAAGGGTTACAACCCCGGTCCTTGTTTGGTTTACGGGTTGTAACCTGGCTATCGGAATAGTTCCATGGTTATCTCGTCGTATATCATCCTGACATGTTTTCATAATTTTAGTTTTAATATTAGATTTTCTGTGCTATTTGCTGGCTTTTGTTCTTATTTCGTGGCCCCCTTGTGGCACTTGCTCTTTCTGGGGTTGACCCAGCTGGTTTTGTGTGGCCAGATTTCGGAGCAGCTCCCGAGGATCTACCAAGCTTCTAACCCAATGGTGAACACTAGACAGAACCCGGGCTACGAGTAGGTTTTCTATTTTGTTTCGCTCACTCTATTGTAAATTATTCTTTTGAGGCGTTTAGCCGACGAGCACCTGTTAGCTCGGAGCACTTTTACTTACTGTCTGCCTACGGGCTGTAAACATGATTGACAAATCCTAGGGTTGATCATGTATGACTAAACTCTTGCTAGTCCTAACATTTTGTAACGACTAGCTTCATGATCAGCTGAATATGTAATATTTGGGATGCCTTATTATTGTATATTTAATGATCATACATCTTGTGACTTTACTTACTTGTGGTGATTGAGATACTAGGCTTGTTCATGACCATAAGAGACTGTTGGCTTGTAGAAAACCCTCACATATCTAGACAGCCGTGACCGTATATCGAGGTGGTTTCCATTTCAATATACGTAGCTGGCTATGTCTGCCCCCGCTCTCCAGTATTCTGGTTCTGGGGCGTGACATGGTTTAAGTGGTGGCCCATGCAGGTCTTGTCAATCAAGAAATGTGAGGGTTTATCGAATAGATGTCTCAATCAGTATTCGCCCTTGATCTCCGCCCGTATTTTCAAATCCTTGAAATTCTTGCCTTGATTACATGCTTGTATCGTTGATCTGTCCTGGTCCTTCCTTATTGTTTTCCTGTGTCGTCTTCTTCAGCGGCACTGTACCTGACCCTGCCGATCAGCAAGGAGGAGCGCCTTCCATGGGCCAGCAGCAACCCGGAGATCAAGCCCAGCATTCCGGCGTAGCCTCCAGAGTTGTGCCTACTGGAGGAGAGTCGCCAGTTCGGCCCGTCCAGCCCACAGAGCCCGATGATGGTACCTTAGTAGGCCTCATCAGAACCTTGATAGCTTCCCAGGATCGTCGAAGCGACGCCCTGTACCAGACAGTTCAAGATGCTTTGACCCGAGGCGGACATCCAGGAAACCAGGCGGCCAACAGTTTCAAACGATTGAACCCTCCTATCTTCGACGGCACCGAGGATGCGATTGCCACGGATGCATGGCTTCAGGATACCGAGGTAGTTCTGGAAGCAGCTATGACACCCGAGAATGAGAAGGTGGCGGTAGTACGCCTGCAGTTGTTGGATTTAGCTCGCAACTGGTGGGCGGCGCCGGCCATGGAATTAGTGGCACCTATTGCTTGGGCAGTATTTAGGGAGAGATTCCAGACGAAGTATTTCGATGCTGTGGCTCGGTACGACCTGCAGACCAGATTTACCAACTTGAAGCAAGGAGGCAGGACGGTCGACAGTTATACATCGGAGTTTTCTAGGCTTAGTAGGTTTGCCCCCACCTTGGTGGCGACCGAGTTTGATAGGGCCCAGCGGTTCCAGCAGGGACTGCATTTGGAGATCTTGTTGGCGGTTGAGCAGTTCGAGCACCAGACGTTCGATGCAGTCTTGAGAGCAGCTAGGAGACATGAGTATACCTCCCAGAGGATCGTGGATAGGACCGGAGACAGGAAGCGGTCCCACAGTCAGATGCACCAATCATCAGCTCTAGCCCCGACAGCTAGGGGATTGACCATTGGAACTCCGAGGCGGGCAGCCTCAGTAACGTCGATTCAGCATTCGACCCCGACGTACCCGCAGCAGCAGAAGCAGAAGTAGACTTCCGCGATGGGATGTTCTCATTGCGGGAAACCAGGGCATGTGGTAGCAGACTGTCGCAGGGCGCAGGGATTGTGCCTGGCGTGTGGAGCAGCAGATCATAGGATAGGGGCTTGCCCGAATAGGGGTAGTTCATCAGCATCCAACCCTTCTAGTTCTTCGGTGAGAGGACCGACCCCAGCACTAGTTTAGCAGCAGCAGTATCAGTCTTCGAGGCCCTTGCCGCCTCAGTCTCAGGCATTCCAGCAACAACACCCCCAGCAGTATGCACAAGCCCAAGCTCAGACCCAGAATAGGCAGAGAGGTTTCCAGCAGAGGGGACCAGCAGCCAGAGGACAAGGTCAGGCCATGATGATGGCTATGGAAGAAGAAGTTGCACCAGGTGAGGTAGTGGCAGGTACTATTCTCGTCAACTCCTTCCCAGCTTCGGTATTGTTTGATTCTGGTGCATCGCATTCATTCATGTCTGCACGATTCGCGACACGGATAGGATTGGAGCCTGAGTCATTATCAGTGAGGCTCAATATACTTACTGGTAATGGTCTTGTGGGAGTAGATCGAGTATTTTCCTCGTGTCGGATCGTAGTTAGCGGTAGGAAGTTCCCCGCTAGATTAATAGAGTTTCCTATGGCAGACTATGATGTAGTCCTAGGCATGGATTGGTTGAGGAACCAGTATGCTAGGATAGACTGTCATATTGGCAGAGTTGTCTTTAGTATCCCGACGAGCCAGAGTTTTCATTTTCCAGAGGCGCAGTGGAGCCATCTTCCCCAGCATTGCGGATGGCAGTAACAGAAGTGCAGTTACCCCGGATAGTTGAAGAGTTTTCAGATGTCTTTCCAGAGGAGCTTCCAGGGATGCCGCCAGAGCGGGAGATTGAGTTCACTATAGACTTGATTCCCGGGACAGCACCAGTATCAGAGCGAGTCTACAGAATGGCGCCTTCAGAGTTGGAGATTTTGTACAAGATGATTGAAGAACTGAGGACCAAGGGATTCATCCGTACAAGTGGATCGCCTTGGGGAGCCCCGATGCTTCTTGTAAAAAAGAAGGATGGTACGTCCAGGCTATGTATTGATTATCGTACCTTGAATTCGGTGACAATCAAGAACAGATACCCTCTTCCGAGGATAGATGACTTGTTTGATCAGCTCAGAGGGGCTTCAGTGTTCTCGAAGATCGTGCGGTCGGGATACCACCAGATCAGAGTCAGAGAGCAGGACATCCCGAAGACAGCATTCAGATCGAGGTATGGGCATTGGAAGTTCCTTGTTATGCCCTTTGGAGCGACCAATGCGCCGGCCGTATTCATGGACCTCATGAATCGCATTTTCATGCCTTACTTGGACCAATTTGTGATCGTGTTCCTAGATGATATCCTGGTCTACAGCAAGAGTGAAGCAGAGCATGAGCAGCATCTCAGAGTCGTCCTTCAGACGCTTAGGGAGCATCAGTTGTATGCCAAGTTCAGTAAATACGAGTTCTGGCTCGATCGCATATCGTACTTGGGTCACATCACTACCCGAGGAAGAGTGGAAGTGGATCCCCAGAAGATTGTGGCTATCGAGTCATGGCCGGTACCCAGCTCAGTGGCAGAGGTTCGCAGCTTCCTTGGATTGGCCGGCTACTACCGACGGTTCGTTTCAGATTTCGCAAGGATTTCAGCGCCGATGACCCAGTTGACCCGCAAGGATGTGCCGTTTGTTTGGACAGCAGAGTGTCAGGAATCATTTGAGAAGTTGAAGCGAGGTTTGATAACGGCTCCCATTCTCACCCTTCCAGATGGGACCGGAGGATTCACAGTTTATTGCGACGCTTCAGGCAGAGGATTGGGGTGTGTCTTGATGCAGCATGGGAAGGTAATATCTTATGCGTCACGTCAACTACGTGATCATGAGAAGAATTACCCGACCCACAACTTGGAATTGGCGGCGGTAGTGTTTGCTTTGAAGTTGTGGAGACACTACTTGTACGGAGATAGAGTGGAGATCTTTACTGATCATAAGAGCCTGAAGTATGTTTTCATCCAGAAGGACCTTAATATGCGACAGAGAAGATGGCTCGAGCTATTGGTGGACTATGACGTGGATTTGCAGTATCATCCCGGAAAGGCCAACGTTGTAGCAGATGCATTGAGCAGGAGAGCCGGAGTTTATCTCCTGACGGCGCAACCGGAATTATTGGCAGATCTTCAGAAGATGGGTATTGAGGTGGTTCTTCCAACCAGCGTGGCATTGATGGCCAGCCTGCAGGTTCAGTCCAACATAGTTGAGAGGATCCGAGTGGCGCAGTCAACAGATTCCAAGATCCAGCAACTCAGAGCAGAGTGTGAAGCAGGAAGAAGGCCAGAGTTATGTATCCATGAAGACGGTACACTTCGGCACGACACTCGTCTTTGTGTACCTAGTGGAGATATCAGACAGGAAGTCATGGCAGAAGCCCACAGTTCGCAGTATTCTATTCATCCGGGTGGTACGAAGATGTACCGTGATATTCGTCAGCATTTTTGGTGGAATGGCATGAAGAGGGAGATAGCCCGGTTTGTCTCTCGGTGTTTGGTTTACCAACAGGTTAAAGCTGAACATCAGAGGCCCGCTGGACTTCTTCAACCCTTACCGATCCCAGAATGGAAATGGGAACATATAACCATGGATTTCGTGACCGGATTGCCCAGATCTCCGGCCGGCAGAGATGCTATTTGGGTAATTATGGACAGGCTTACCAAGGTGGCACACTTTCTCCCATTCAGAGTTGGACAGTCGACGGCGCAGCTAGCAGAGATGTACCTCAAGCAGATCGTCAGGCTTTACGGTGTGCCAGTCAGCATCACCTCAGACAGGGATTCAAGATTCATATCACACTTTTGGTGCAGCTTGCAGAAGAGTTTGGGGACTCGCCTTCAGTTCAGCTCAGCTTATCACCCGCAGACGGATGGTCAATCAGAGCGCACAATCCAGACCCTTGAAGATATGTTGAGATCCTGTACCCTTGACTTAGATGGTTCATAGGAGAATCATCTGCACCTGGTAGAATTCTCGTACAACAACAGTTATCAGGCCAGTATCCAGATGGCACCCTTCGAGGCTCTCTATGGCAGGAAGTGCAGATCCCCGCTAGCATGGGACGATGTCGGAGAGAGGCAGATGCTCGGACCCGAGTTGATTTCCCAGACGGTTGAAGTGGTCAGGAAGGTCAGAGATCACCTCCGAGTTGCCCAGGACCGCCAGCGCCATTGGGCCGATGCTCATCGGCGTCCCTTAGAATTTGCTGTCGGTGACCATGTATTCCTTAGGATCTTGCCTAACCGCGGCGTCATTCGCTTTGGCATACGGGGAAAGCTTAGTCCTAGGTATATAGGGCCGTTCGATATTCTAGAGCGAGTAGGAGATGTATCCTATCGTCTCGCTCTTCTGCCGTCGCTAAGTGAGGTACATGATGTATTCCATGTATCCCAATTACGACGGTATATTTCGGACCCGAGCCACATCCTAGACCATTCGGAATTGGTTGTTGGTACCAACCTTTCGTATGAGAAGAGGCCCGTGTCTATATTGGACCGAAGGGAAAAGATACTCAAGAACAAGACTATTAAATTAGTCCGTGTTGCTTGGGGTCATCACTCTCTGGGTGAGTCAACGTGGGAGCGTGAGGACGACATCCGATCGCGATATCCCTACCTGTTTGACTCGTGAGGTATAATGTCTTTCTTATGCCTTATATTTTCCCTTCCTTGCTTGCATTGTATGATTGGACTGCTTAGTGTAGCTTGCCTGTGCTTAGTGTAGCTTGTCGTGGCAATCTCTAGCTCCTTGATTAAATTCCGAGGACGGAATTCTTTTAAGGTAGGTAGAGTTGTCACCCTCATTTCCCGTATTTCCCGTATTTCGTATTTATACTCGTATCTGGATTTTGGCATGTATTTTATTTTTCTCGACTTGTGGGATTTCGGTATTTCTCGTATTTGGGTTTGGCATTGGTTCAATTTATGTGTGGAACACCCTAGCTCTAAGCTCCACCCTCAAACACACCACAACTCCCCCTCTTTATAACTCTACCAACCTCTTCTCTCTCTTCATAACCACCATTAATTTCTTCTTCTTCTTCTTCTTCTTCTTCTTCCTCCACACAACTCCCCAACCCCTAGGCAAGTGCATCTTGCCACTACATGAGGACCCTCTTTTCCTTGTCCATCTGCTAGTTTAGGACATGGAGATCAACATTAGTTCTTGGGTTTTTATGATTTGGAGTCTCTGTTGATGTAGATCTAAGTTATTGCTATTTTTGGATTTTACATGTTTTGATCCACTTTGGTTGGTTTTCCTTGAGTTCTGATGTTTCCATGTGGAAGAGCTTTCAGTTTCACTCCAGTTGGAGCCTTGGAAATTCGGATTTGGAGTTCGGATGGCCAAGTTATGAACTTTTGAAATTTTGGGTTCTCCCATGGTGTTCTTGCTGTTTGGAGAAGACAGTGAGCAGTGTGCAGAGCTTCTTAGCTCACGCACACTGAGCTACGCGCGCTCTTTAGCGCTGCGTACGCAGTCTGGGGTACGTTCCCTGTTGGAAGCGTGTTCCCTTGAGCGTGCGTGACTTTTCACGCAGCTGCTCCCTTGAGCGTGCGTGACTTTTCACGCAGCTGCTCCCTTGAGCGTGCATGACTTTTCACGCACACTGTTCCCTTGAGCGTGCGTGACTTTTCACGCACACTGTTCCCTTGAGCGTGCGTGACTTTTCACGCAGCTGCTCCCTTGAGCGTGCGTGACTTTTCACGTACACTGTTCCCTTGAGCGTGCGTGACTTTTCACGCACACTGCTCTGTAGCGTGCGTGACTTTCACGTACACTACTCCTTGAGCGTGCATGACTTTTCGTACGCTGCTCCCCTGACCCCTTGTTTAACCCTTGACCCATGGAGTTTTGGTTTTATTTCTTTAAGCTTGGCTTTTCTATGGTCCTGTTTATTGATATTTTATTAGATATTTTACGCCCATTTTATATCCTTACGCCTTTTGTCATGAACTTGATTTTACTGAATATATTGGAATGACTATGGTACATGGCTTGGTATGACAAGGAACTAGCATAACGCGACAGTGACCCGTAGTGGTGCACTCCTGACATGACCAACATGACTTGATAGTGGCCCGTGGCGGTGCACTCCTGACTTGACATGACTTGATAACTTAACTTGACTTGCCTTGACACCGTGGGTAGTTCTTTCTTGCTTGCTTGTTAAATCCACTTGTCCTGTCTTGCATCATGTCTAGGGTGGGACTCCTGAGTACCACGGTCAGGAGTTCCTACTAAAATGGATTAAGGTTAATGACTAGAATAACTCAGTAGTCATGAAGAGATGACACAGCTATAGGCAATCCCGTTACCTGGGCGCTCTTGGGATCTGTAGCCTGCCGTCGAGTAGGACATATTTCCAGCGCACCGTCGAGTGTTGCACCCTCTAAGTCACCTAAGGGTACATTTGTCTTCTGGGCGATGTACCCACCTGAATTCAACCTTAATCTTTTGTCCTGGGTAGCCTGGATGGTCTGCAGGGCTTGTGGCTGTGGAACAATCTCACTGCATCTTGTTAGTAATTAGGCCTGTGATAACCTTAGTTAGTTAAAGTAGTAAGCCGTAGGATCTGCTTGGCCGTGATTGATTGAATGAGGTATAACCAGTCTAGTCATGTCTTGATCCAGTACAAGATTGCTTCCTGCTTTGATTACTTACATTACTTATCTTGCCGATAAATGATGGGAAACCAAGCTCTGTTCAGATGAAGGGTTACAACCCCGGTCCTTGTTTGGTTTACGGGTTGTAACCTGGCTATCGGAATAGTTCCATGGTTATCTCGTCATATATCATCCTGACATGTTTTCGTAATTTTAGTTTTAATATTAGATTTTCTGTGCTATTTGCTGGCTTTTGTTCTTATTTCGTGGCCCCCTTGTGGCACTTGCTCTTTCTGGGGTTGACCCAACTGGTTTTGTGTGGCCAGATTTTGGAGCAGCTCCCGAGGATCTACCAAGCTTCCAGCCCAATGGTGAACACTAGACGGAACCCGGGCTACGAGTGGATTTTCTATTTTGTTTCGCTCACTCTATTGTAAATTATTCTTTTGAGGCGTTTAGCCGACGAGCACCTGTTAGCTCGGAGCACTTTTACTTATTGTCTGCCTACGGGCTGTAAACATGATTGACAAATCCTAGGGTTGATCATGTATGACTAAACTCTTGCTAGTTCTAACATTTTGTAACGACTAGCTTCATGATCAGCTGAATATGTAATATTTGGGACGCCTTATTATTGTATATTTAATGATCATACATCTTGCGACTTTACTTACTTGTGGTGATTGAGACACTAGGCTTGTTCATGACCATAAGAGACTGTTGGCTTGTAGAAAACCCTCACATATCTAGACAGCCGTGACCGTATATCGAGGTAGTTTTCATTTCAATATACATAGCTGGCTATGTCTGCCCCCGCTCTCCAGTATTCTGGTTCTGGGGCGTGACAGTTTGTATCTCACTACGATACAACACATCGAGAGCAATCTCATCATTCGCCGAGCGCCAGTTGATGAGAGGACTTTTATGCTATGGCATGACCGGCTGGGTCATCCGGGTCAAAATACGATGCTTCGTACTATGAATGCATCACATGGGCATCCTCTTGGAGGAAAGAATTTCATTATAAATCCGAAAAGACTATGCCAAGCTTGCTCGATTGGGAAGACAAATCTCAAGCCACTCCATGTGAAACCTACGAGATTGGTTTCCCAATTCCTTTAGAGAATTCATGGAGATATTTGTGGACCAATCCAACCAACATACGGACCATTTAAATACTTCATGGTTTTGGTTGATGCATCGACTTGATGGTCACACGTAGTGTTGTTGTCTACCCGAAATGCAGCGTTTTCTAAACTCCTCGCCCAGATCATTAAGTTAAGGGCTCATCATCCGGATTATCCGATAAAGTCTATTAGACTTGATAATGCCGCGGAGTTTACATCGAAGACTTTCGATGATTATTGCATGACTTTGGGAATAAATCTTGAACACCCTGTTGCGTATGTTCATACCCAAAATGGCCTAGCGAAAGCTTTTATAAAGCGACTGCAAGTGATAGCGCGGACCTTGGTTATGCGCACCAAACTCCCACTATCTGCATGGGGCTATACAATTTTGCACGCTGCAAATTTGGTCCGTCTGAGGCCCATGGCCATCCAACCACTTTTCGCGTACCAGCTGGTTACTGGATGTGAGCCTGACATCTCACATTTACGCGTGTTTGGGTGCCTAGTCAATGTTCCAATTGAGCGGATAAGGCGTTCAAAATTTGGACCTCAGAAGCGACGGAAAATATATGTCGGTTATAACTCTCCGTCCATCATTCGCTATTTAGAGCCCTTGACAGGCGATCTCTTTACCGCGAGACACGCGGATTGTGACTTTGATGAGGCAATCTTCCCGTCGTTAGGGGGAGAAATGCACGCTAACGTTGATGAGGAACGACGTGAATTAGCGTGGCATGTGCCCACTTTTGCTCATCATGATCCCTCCTCTGCACATAGTGATAAGGAAGTGCAGAGGATTCTAGGTCTGCAAGATATTGCAAATCAAATGCCAGTCACATTTAGCGACCTAGCAAAAGTCACGAGATCAATTATACCTGCTGCAAATGTGCCTGCAAGGATAGACGTCCCTGAGAGACGCCATGTTCCTGTGAAACATGTTGCTCCGGTCGAACCCGCCGAGCAAAGGACGCTGTCATCGGCCGTCCAGTCCGTCGCTATTCCCAAGAAGAAGGGAAGACCGATTGGTTCCAAAGATGTTCTGCCCCAAAAGCGGAGAAATCTTGTTAAAAGTGTTTTGCCACATGAGATCATTAAGGATCACGACGATGTATTAGAAGTGCGCGTTCCAGATGAAACGCCTATTCCTAATCATGCCGATAACCTCGAAATATCCGTGGAGTATGCTAGCTTAGACGATATTTTGAAGCGAAATAAAACTGTCATCGATGATGTGTTCATATACTCAGTGGCCACTGACATTATGAACAATAATAACATGGAACCTCGTAGTGTTGCCGAGTGTCAACGACGAACGGACTGGTCACAATAGAAACAAGCAATCCAGGCTGAACTAGACTCCTTAGCGAAAAAAAGCGTGTTTGGACCTGTTGCTCCAACACCACCCAATGTTAAACCAGTTGGTCACAAATGGGTTTTCCTAAGGAAGCGTAATGAGAGAAATGAGATTGTGCGATACAAGGCTCGCCTTGTGGCGCAAGGCTTCTCACAACACCCTGGAATTGATTACGAGGAGACGTATTCTCCCGTAATGGACATCATAACGTTCCGCTACTTAATCAGTTTAGTAGTTTCCAAAAAACTGAATATGCAGCTCATGGATGTGGTCACAGCCTATCTCTACGGGGATCTGGACACAAAGATATACATGAGAGTCCCTGAAGGACTAAAGATGCCTGAATCAAGTAGTTCCCGACCACGGAACGCGTTCTCGATTAGACTGAGGCGTTCGCTATATGGATTGAAACAATCCGAGCGAATGTGGTATAACCGTCTAAGCGAATACTTGATCGGTTTGGGATACGTTAATAACAAACTTTGCCCATGCGTGTTCATAAAGAAATCCACTTCAGGATACGTAATCATCGCGGTCTATGTAGATGACATGAATCTCATAGGAACCGAAAAAGACTTGTCAGAAACTGCTGATATCCTGAAGAGGGAATTCGAGATGAAGGATCTTGGGAAGACACGGTTTTGCCTTGGCCTGCAGATCGAGCACCATAAAGATGGAATTCTTGTCCATCAAGCGAACTACACCCAAAAGGTGTTGAGACGCTTTAGTCATTTTGACGTTAAGCCGTCCGCTACTCCCATGATCGTCCGCTCTCTAGACATTACTAAGGACCCATTTCGTCCAAAGGAGGACGACGAAGAGATATTGAGTCCTGAGTGCTCTTATGTGGGTGCAATAGGCACTTTATTGTACTTGGTCCAATGTACTAGACCGGACATCTCGTTTGCTGTGAATTGTCTAGCTCGACACAGCACCGCGCCAACACGCCGCCATTGGAATGGCATAAAAGACATTTTCCGCTACCTTAAGGGTACTAAGGACTTGGGCTTGTTCTATCCCTATGCGGTTTTGAGTGAGTCCAACGCTCTTGGCACTCGAAGCAACGCGACCCTTGTTGGCTACGCCGATGCAGGATACTTATCTGATCCGCACAAGGGGCGTTCCCAATCTGGTTATGTCTTTACCATTGGGAACACGGCGATTTTTTGGAGGTCTCGCAAACAGACCTTAGTGGCTACTTCAACGAACCACTCTGAGCTACTCGCGCTCTATGAGGCGACTAGAGAGTGTGTATGGCTTCGAGCTGTTATTGGCCATATTCGAAGTACATGTGATCTTCCATATAACCCAGATGAACCTGTTGTCGTCTATAAGGACAATACCGCTGTTATTGATCAAGCGAAACATGGTTACATCAAAGGGGATGCTACCAAGCACATATCGCCCAAGTTGTTCTTTACACATGAACAACAATAGCTTCCGAAGATTGAAGTGCAACACATTGGATCGGAGAATAACCGTGCAGACTTGTTCACTAAGTCACTGCCAAAACACTCGTTCCAGAAACATGTCAGAGCGATTGGACTTAGGAAGCTTTCAGAGCTAGCCTAAGTGAAACATGTTTCCTGCACCCTGTTGTGTGCATGTGAGGGGGAGCGCCTCCAAAACGCCCTGTTGTGCGTATATCCCGCACCCTGTCGAGTGCGAGTGAAAAGGGAAGCATCCTGATGTATGCTTGTGTACTCTTTTTCCCTTCGACCAAAGTTTTTCCCACTGGGTTTTCTTTGGCAAGGTTTTTAATGAGACACATTTCAAATCTCTTATTCACTAAGGACTATTGTGATCAGGGGGAGTATCCAGTGTATACTTCTAAACCATCGTGTACTCTTTTGTCCTTCGATCAGCGTTTTTTTCCACTGGGTTTTCCCTGACAAGGATTTGACGAGGCACCTTTGCAATGGTTAGTTTACCCCCATCACACTGACCTGTGTGTATTCTTTTGTCCTTCGACCAAAGTTTTTTTTTCCTATTGGGTTTTCTTTGGCAAGGTTTTGACGAGGCACAAGTAGATGGTCAAACTTGAAGATGCAAGCTACAGATAGACGAAGAAACTCAGAGATGTTTACAAGCAGAATTTCTGGAGAGCCAAGGGGGAGTGTTGTAACTCATATGTCTCTACACATTCATATTCTTGTAACCTACATGACCTTTGGCCCTTCGTTTCTTCATAACCCCCAACCTCTCTCCCTATATAAAGAGAGGTTGGAATAGCTTTTAAATGTGCACTTGTGTGGTTGATAATATACGAGAAAGTTTCGTCTCCGTGTGTTTGAGTTTTTGCCTTACAACAGTCCACAAAATATTAGTGGGTTTTTTTGTCATGGTATTTTTTATGGATTTTTTTTTTTTGGCTTCTTTCAGATTTAGATGTTCTTTTTTCATTTTTAAGAGTATTTTTGGATTTTTTCCCCTTTTTTTCATATGATTTTTTTTTTGAATTTTTTCATTTTTTGAATCGTTTTACAAGTTTTTAGAATATTTTTGTTTTTCAATTTTTTATAATCTTTTTCGGTTTTTAAGAATGACTTTTTTGGGTTTTTTCCCATATTTTTTGTTTTCTTTTGTTCTTTTTTTAATAATGCTTTTAAATGTTTTTTTTTCATTTTTTGAGAATGAGTTTTGTATTTTTTCTTTTTGTATTTTTTTTTTCACTTTTTTGTTTTTTAATAATTTTATTTTTTTTGTTTTAGTTTTGTTCCATTTTGTATCCTTTTTTTTTCAGTTTATTTTTTTTGTTTGTGAATATTTATATATTTACCAAATATGATAATATAATTTTTTAAAGAATTTAATTTCAGAAAATTTGATTCCCGAAAACGTAAATTTTTGGCTATATATTATTTTGTGTACCACTCCTAACGAGATGAAGGGGTTAATGCTTACCTACCATTCCAAAGAGGGGGTATGTCAGGCTCCAAAGAGAAAAAAATTACCATTTTACCCTCCTTCCATGGGTGTTTTTGTTCATCCGACTTTTTTTTTTTTTTCCTTTCACCGGTTGTTTGATCGTCATGTGGACGTGCGGTTCGGATAGTTGTCTCGTACTAGCGCCTGGCGTTTTGTGTTCCTATAAGTAGCACAGGTGGTACTATCCCACGTATTCTTAATGAGGTCATGCATGTATATTTTAATTTGTCGGATTCAATTGAGTGCAAGTTGGTGCACTCAAGCTAGCTCGATTTTTTGTTATTGAAGGTCTAAAGGGTGTAGATTGTTTATTGCGATCCTCTATCTTACTATCGATTAAGATATAATTCAAATTAGAAATTTAAATAGAAAATTGGCGGCACCTTCGTGGCGCAGTCTCTCTTCTTTCCTCCACTTTATGGTGGGAATATCTCTTACGGAGCGTTTGGTATACGGAATACTATATAGCCGAAAATTCTATATTTTCGGAAATCAAATTCCAAGGAATTAAATTTTCTGAAAAATTACATTCCCATGTTTGGTGACAATATAAATATTTTCGGAAAATAAATAAATAATAATAATAACGAAAAAAATGAACAAATATAAAAAAACCGGTAAAAACGAAAAAAATGATAAAAACGACAAAAAATCGGTAAAAACGACAAAATAATAAAAAACGACAAAAACGATAAAAACGACAAAAAATCAGTTAAAACGACAAAATGACCAAAAAGCGACAAAAAATGTATAAACGACAAAAAATAACAAGAAAAAGGATAAAAACGACAAAAATAACCACATCACGACAAAAATAACATAAAATCGGTAAAAAAAAAAAAAAAAAAAAAAAAAAAAAAACCAAAATGGATTGAAAGGAGGATAACGAGTCAATGACTCTTTTTAAAGTCTCTACTTCCCTTTCTCTATTTTTCAACTCCATTCTCATTTTCAACTCCATTTTCATTTGATAGAGAGTGTCACTAGAGTGTGCTCAGTTGCAGAGTGTGACTACTTATTGTGCACATTCATGGCTCAAATCCAGTTGCAAGGTGTTCAGAAGGCTTCAACGGTATGCTTGGATTGGGAGTTTGTAACTTTGACTTGTATTATAAGTCTATTTAGACTTATACGACCATCATGTTCCTATGATTTGTTTTGGGGCTTAATATGTGGCATACGACAAATGTCTCAAGGAGTTCCTATAAATAGGAGTAAGAGAACGAGAGAGAAAATACTTCTTCTCCTACTACCATGTTGTTGTTCTTTTGTAAGCCTTTTTTTGTATTTGAATTTATACTAGTATTTTATACTACTATGATGTAATAAATTAGAATATTTCACGTTAGACAAGTTATAGTGCCCCGTCCCGATAGGTGGCGGACTATGTAATATGTTTACGGCGAGTTAGACTCAGTCGAGAAGATAGATGACTAGTCTGACTCGGTCGTTGGGCTTGGTAAAACGATAACACTTTGTGGCATCAAACAAATCGATTTGGACGAATGTTATGAGAATCGATCCAACTAATGGAACGACTTCTGTTGGAATAAGTCCTAGATGCAGCAATCTGCATCTCGGCGAGTGAGCTCTAATAAGAGTCCCTTCGACACGACCGGACTGCTGTATGGTTTTCTTGAAGTTTTCGTTGCTTGGTTTTGATGAATGTATTTTCACGTCGATTTTTGCATTCATTCTACGAATTTCGAAAAAAAGATTAAAGAAGAGATTCTGATAAAATGTTGGTGCCATTGCAGGAGCTCGCATAACTGAAGCTTGAACTTTGCGAAGAGCTCCGACTCTCAGCACGATTGAATACTTGGTGGATGATTCAGCCCTTCTTTTCTATTTCTTTCCGCAAATGAAATTATGTTTACCTCGAACTTATTCAAATGGACGATGCCAAGTTAAATGCATGCCAAATCACTAAGATGAAGATTCGGGATAATTGTATCGATTTAGAGTAATTTACTCTAAAAATATAAGTTTCACACCAAAAAAAGAAAAGTTAAGGTTCTAGAAAAGAGAGACTATTTCATGAGTTACAAAATATAATAAAATGCCGGTTGCGGCTTATGGTGCCTCACACTACAACAAAAAATCCTTTTAATGACGGCTAAAAAGCGTCATTAATGACGAACCATGACGCTTTTTTTTTTCCACAGCAACCGTTATGAAAACGGGTGTTATAAATATTTTTTAAAAGCGTCATAAAATAACCGTCATTAATAGTTTCTATAAAAGCGTTATGAATAGTTAATATATAGTGCACAATTCAGGATATTTTGAAAGCGTTATGAATAGATAATCTGTATAAGCTCAATGGAGAACATTTATAACACTCAATATTACTGAACTCATCACATTTATAATGCTCAATACTGCACATTATATATTACTTTCCAAAAATTTCTTAATTCAATTTTAAAACAACCACATTGAACTATATTCACAAGAAAACATCGAAATGTTATATCACCATCTTCATTACATTATCTCAAAATAGGGTATCCAAATACATATATTTACAACTACTACTTAAATGGATCCTCAAAACAAGTAATTACTTTGGCTTCAACTTGAGCACATCAAAACTGTCAACATCACGTGTAGCAAATCCCTGAAAAAGATAAAAACACGGAGACTAGGTCCTCATCATTTGTAAGCACCAAAAAGCTTTTCATCATCTCAAGTACCTTCTCAGCATAAGGAAGAAAAGCCTGCTCCGCAGCAGCTGCTACCGAGCCTATTGCAGACTGCATCAAGTCGAAAAGAAGGGTTGTAATAAAGAAGAAAATAATTCTGCTATAGATTTCTACAGAGAAAGACAAAAGAAGCAGAAGTACCATGCAAGTTTCTTGCAGATTTCGAGGACTAGTTTGGAGTGCAGTAATTAATCTCCCCATCAGGGGATCAAGATAAGGAAGGATCTCTTCTCCCATATCCTCGCAGAAAGCTGCCAGTGCATAGTATGACTTCTCCTGTGATATATATTACAACCATAAGAATGCAATGGCTTGGATGATAATGATGATGAACAGTTGAGTGAGCATTCCAGTTTGGTAGCTTTGTACTTACAATACATATCCAAGACGTCCGTCGGGAAATATCATTGGAACCATAGCCGCACCAGCAGGAGGTTGTCCCCTTCCATACATCATAGGTTGCAAAAAGAAGAAATGTACAACAGAGTTTACATAAACTATATACAAATTAAACGATTAGCTTCTGCAAATAGGTAAGTTCATACCGCATAACCTGGAGCAAGTGCACCATAACCAGCCCCCATGACGCCATATCCACCAGGCGCGTAATTAGGTAGAAGTGCACGTTGTTGAGAATTATATCCCGTCTCAACTTTCTTATCAGCTGGAGGCTTTGCGAGAGAACACTCAAGAACGTCACCTGCTTATAAGAAACAAAGAGTAGCTTAGAATGAATAGAACTTGACACACGAAAATTTAATGAGTGAATTACCGTCAAGTTCATATTTTTCGGTGTTTTTCAGTGCCTTCATGGCTGTTGACCGTTCTGCAAAGTGCACAAAACCATACCTCTTCTCCTGTCCAGACTTTGCAGGAGGAAGCACTACTTTTGTTATTTCACCATGGTGTTCAAACAGTTTCTGCAACTGATCTTCAGTTACATCCTTTGGCAAATTTTTAACATATACTGCCTTTGTCTGTGAGAAAAGCTTAAGGTTGGTCATACAGAAGGATATGGACACGTTGCAAGTAGAGCAGTATCATTCAAACATAAAATGGGCAACCTCAAAAAACTAGTTAATTAAAATGAACTACACTAACAACCTGAGAATTGGCAGAGGAATCTCCACTTCTTGGGTCAGCCCAGCTCACAGTAGGAGCATTAGAATCTAGTTTAAATTTTGGGGTGGACATCTTCTTTCTTGAATATTCAGCACATGCATAGTTGTAGTACTCGACGAACACAAAGCCACGATTACGACTAGAATTCTGTGGATCCTGCAAGAGTAACAAGAATCATACGGATATTTTGCAGTTGTTCCAGTAAATACTAAAGAAGGAGCATGAAAAAAGGTCTTGGCAACAATACCTACATTACTTCAAGGTTAATGAAGACTAGTCACCAACCGATGTGACACATTCGTAACAAAATTGAACAATAAGGAACAGAAGTAAATAAAATACCAAGGGAAACCAGGAGATGATAAATATATGTAGAGGAGAGAAGAGGCTACCTTCATCAAATCAACAGTTACAACTCCAGGACCAACCCTAGTTACAGCCTTCTTTAGATCATCCCCCATCCAGTTTCTACGAACATTGCCTATGAACAAGACATACCATAGGAAAGTTCAGGGTACGAAGTAAAAAGACCACACAACTCACCAACTTGGTAAATCCGACTCCATTTTCTTTTCTCCAAAACTTAAAGAAACACTGGGCAATCAACACTACGACGTAGTTTAGGACCGGTACAGCTTATCAAAAACTGTCAGCAGAGGCATCTTTTGACAGCAGGAGGGAGGCTAATGGCATGTTGTGTCCCAATTCGTGCAACATAGACGAAGATTGCAGAAAAAACTGGATTGTACACTTTTCCATAGACTTGTTGCATAAATGAAAAACTCTAAAAACTAACCATAACAACGATCAAGGGAGCCCTTTCCCTAAAAGAAACTATCAGGAAACCACCAAGTTGTATGCAGCAGTCTGATCATAGTTAATGTAAACAACAAATGTCTCTGATGCTCAAATTACTCTTCCACAACCAGAAAATGAAATTGAACCCTGCTTCCCATCCTCGACAGTGTGACCCCCACAATTTTCCAGCACTTTCCCTAAAAGAAACTATCAGGAAACCACCAAGTTATACTTAGATTCTAACTTTTTGATATACTTGACAACTTGTAAACAAAAACAAGCCTTCATCCCAAATTTACTTGATCAACAATATACCTGAGAACTCAGTCACATAAGAAGAAAATTCTGCATTCATTTATGCATATATATAAGCACCTATGTCTTGTATATAAACAACATAACTATTGGGTAGGGTCCAACTATTTGAGTCCGGATATGTGAAGACTTCTTTACCAATATCTAGTATATGATGAAGATTAGCCTGTTGCCAGAAGTTCTCGATATAAATAAATATTTATAATGGTTGGTACCTTTTCATCCAGTCCATGAATAAAGCTTTCAGTGGAGCTTAAGACTCTGCCAAAGGGAAGTGGAAATTCTATGTCTCCCCACCTGCATTGTGGTACAGATCTCAATGAAATTATACACAATATGTGGCAGATTTGGTAGGAAATTCATGAAGCTGGAAATTACTTTTTAAAGTTCTTGAATGCAGCTGTATCATCTAGTTTTCCTCGCATATCCAAAGGATATGGTTCCCCATTCACCAATGTGAATGGATTCATCTCAAGGAATGTGAAATCCAGGTCTGCAACAGATAATTCCAATAAGTTACTATATGTAAATAGGACCCTCACACAATGGTAACATGGTGGCAAATAATGGCAAATATCAGTAACCAGATTGAAGCTACTTAGCTAGAAATCTGACCTCTTAATTTGTAACTCTTTTAAGATTTTTTTAAAAAAAAAGAGAAAAGGTTGTCACTGACAATGATGCCAAAATTTGTGTCAGGTATATACCTTAGAATACTGCCAAAATAGATACAAGTAGCAGTCAAAAGATTGATGCAGTGCAACTAAAACATATTGTCTAGTACTTGGAAACAACTAATGTAATCAATAATTGTCTATGACAAAGTGACTTCCCATGCAAATGGATACTAATGACTTAAGAATATGCCTCACCTCAAGAGGAAGAGTTGCAATTAACGGAGCACATGTGTCCAATGTTATTTTCTTATCGCTAGGCAGGAATAAAGTCTTCACCTGCATTTGCAAGAAATCACAGAGGTTTTAACATGGTCAGAATTAGCAGAAGCATGTACAAAAAGTCTTTAAGTACTTGCAACCAACCTTATCTCAGTTCTCTTCAATTTCAATCCCTCCACACTCTGAGTTCTGAGTTCCCTCCAATGCTATAATGACACATGCTCCTTGTTTTTTTCCTCTAATTTGGTATTACATAAAATTCACCACGTGGCAGTAGTGTGTCATTACACTATTGGGACCCACAATAAAGACGAAATATGTTCATATTGAATTTATTTGATTAGAACAAATTTTTCTGATGCTGTGATGTTTACTAATACTGTTCTGAAAGAGATGGAGGAGTTCTACCTTGAGCCCAGCCATTGTAGTTCCATACTCCTTGTACAGTTCCACGTACATTTTCGGGACCTTGCTTTCCTCAATTTTAAGATGGTGCAGCATGAAATCTGTATTAATATACATACATATATATATATGATTTCAGTATCAATAACACTATCATGAAGTACATAATTTACTTACTAGGATCTACTCTTTCAAAAGAACTTTAGTTGCTTGATTCTTGAAGGGAAGTTCATGTAGAAATATTAGGACTTGCTTAATTGTTGCTTTGCGACTCACCGATTATGTTCTTGCGACACGCTAAGTTGAGGCCAGTGCTCAAGGGATACAATGTATCGTCCATGTCTGAAATACAAAACCACACCAACACCATGGTAAGTACTATAATAGATAATGTAAATTTGTTTCTGATAATTAATTAATTTTAAAAAATGTAATTTTGTTGGAGACTGATCATGCGGCTTAAACGTACCAAAGAGTAGGCAGTCATACTTGGCTCCAGTACTGGTAACAGAATCCATTCTTGAAGATGGAGCTGCAATAGAATGCCATAAGAAGAAGTTAACAACATAGTTACATGCTAAAACCTCTGAAATTATATACCAGGAAAGCTTTCCGATCAACGAATTCAAAACAAAACATATAATGTGATAAATATTAGACCGCGAGAATAAGAAATAAGAAATAAGAAAACATCGAAATAGACGATGGACACCTCTAGGGAAGATCACTTCAAACAAGGGAGTGCCGGATGGTTGAAGATACTACAAGCAAGCAAGCATATTTATACAAAACGAAAGGCACTTTAGCGTGGTCGATTGGAACATGACACATCCAATGCACCGGTGGGGATTGAAGTAAGCATATCCCTTTATTAGATAGAAGACGATGAGAAGTATAATAATCCTGAACAATATATACATCATTAATTGAAGCATAGATAGAAGACGATGATTACAGGTTCATCATTTGCAATCAAGCTCTTGTTAGCATCAACTATTTAGACATAGCTAATGGCCAATTAGCCAGTGATCATGTATAACATGACAGAAACAATGATATAAGCCCCTACATACTAATATGCATATCTCAATTAAGCATGACATAGAATGACACCCCACCTACTTTGTGTCATTAGACAAACTAAAGCTGCCCAAATTCATCACCTTTCTTTCCAATTACTGAGAAGAAAGAAAAGGAAAAGGAAAAGGAAAATGAATGACACCCCACCTACGGGGACTCACCGCCGCTGCCGAAGATGTCGCTGTAGAAGTCGTCCTTGAGGTGGCGCCTCCTAGCGGGGCTGCTCGTCTCCCCTCCGAACATCGGCTTCTCCCCGATCCCAGATCCGGGTCGGGATCAGGAGTCCATCGAGCGCTCCCAGCTCCGGCGGAGGTCCGCCACGTAGGAGCGGCATGGGGGTCCACCGAAGACGTCGGCGAAGTCGACGTCGGAGGAGCTCCTCCGTTGTTGTTGCGTTGCGGGTAGCGATCAGAACCGATCTTGCATGAGGAGGACCCGATTGTCATCCATCGGGAGAGGGAGGAAGAGGAGGAGGAGATTGGGTTAGGGTTAGGGTTAGGGTTAGGGTTAGGGCTGGGATGAGTGGATGGGAAGTGGAGGAGGAGAGAAGAACCTTGACCGATACCGCCAGCTCCCTCCCCATCTCCTCCTACCTTTCTAACTAGGTTTAGGGTTTTGGATCTAGGGTTAGAGTTTTGGAGTTGGGGGAAAGGAAGGAGAAGAAGAGGAGGAGAGGAGAAGATCGACCAGAAAGAAAAATTTTTGTTGAAGCGCGGGGTGCAGCAAGGTTTTTGCCAAAAATTGAACTTAAAAAATATTACAAGTTTGCCACCGCTCTAAAATATTAATGACGTTTTATTTTATAAACGTTATAAAATGTCCAGAATTAGCCCAAACCGTCATAGAAAAAAGGTATTTCGAACTTTGATGACGCTTCTTTATCAGCCGTCATGAAATCCACTTATCAAGCGTCATTAAAAGGGTTTTTTGTTGTAGTGTCAGGAAATTTTGTCTACGGGATGCCAAATCAGAAGTACGGCTTTGGAAAAAATGAATTATTGTATGAGTTGGAGAAAATGATAATGCTGCTTAATATTGTCCGTGCTATGCAATCTGTTTCATATGTTAAATTGTTCACACATTGACATGGTCATGGACAACTTGTGCACAAATTTGGCTTTCCTCGAAACGGTATTCCAAGGCATTGGAACCGAATCGACCTAGGGGAAAATATGAGTCATGCTTCGGCACGAGACATTGTGAGACTTCAGACGGGCTTGCAACATTGACTGAAGGCGCGTCGTAATGCCATTGATAACCGTTCCCTTGTGGTGGCGAACACCAATGACCACATATAAGATAGTAGCATGCTCACATATTGTCTTATGCAGGTAGAAATTATAATTTCTGTTTCATGCAGGGATGAGCACGGTCGTGATAATAATTAAGATAAACTGATATATTTTATTATATGCTTTTACTGTTTCAAGGAAGGCTATCAATATTAACTGAATTCATTTAGTTTTAAATAGAAAGAAAACTCTAATGCATGCCTACCTTAATAATCAGAGTCAGTTTAGACGAGTGGGATCGTCCCGCTCACTAGTGCATCCCCAAGTGTACTAATCTTCCAATTCCACAGGTGACGAAAATTCTGGGGTGCACAGTGCTAAGCCAAAGCTGAAGTTTGAAGAGGCATTTTGAAGCTCTTCCTATTTTGAAGTATTTTAAAGCCAATTTATTGAAGGCTTTCAATATATAAAAAGGGTGTGAATGTATGGAACAACAAGTATTAGTTCAGGCAGCTTGTCGAGTGTTTTCTTTTGTTTCAGTCAATGTAGTCTCAACGGCATATCCAATGTAATCACGACTTGCATTTTGTTGCAAGCTATAAATGAAAAACATATTTCTATCTTCCTAAAATGCGTGTTCAATTGTCTGCAATTTGTGAAGTTTCAACTTGATGTTTCAAAAGATGTATCAAATATAATGTTCTTGTCTTGTACGAGTGCAACTCCAGACTCGTACGACATCACGCCCTAGCGAGGACGATCGATTCGGCATAATCGATGCAAGGATGAACGGTTTGTCGAATCGGGCTGTGACAATACTTGGCATTATTGAAACAACATTTTTTTCTTCTATATTTGTATTTATACTAGTATTTTATACTATTATGATGTGTAATAATACTTCAGTTAGGTACACTTGGTATGATTTAGACTTAGTTGACTACACTCGAACAAGGGTACGTGTAACATCAATCTAAGCCATCTATATTTCTTGGATGAACACTAGAAATATGACCAACTAGGTCGAATAATGTGTCAAGAACAACCAATAACACGTTGGTATCACTTATGATCCAACAAGCCAACCCATGGTTATACTCTATAACCCTGAAACCAATACCTTGTCCCATATGTCAACCACCAATGAAAAACCAACATAGCCCGATCGAATGATTGATCGAACTTTTGATATGGAGAAGATTGTTAGGTTAGTGATCAGAGACCTTATAATTGACCGTGCCACTCATTACCTAGTTTTTTTGTGGAAGGGGTATTTCAGGGGGGGTTTGGATTATCGGATGGTGATGTGCAATCATTAAGGTATGTGGCATCTATTATCTAGGGGTTGGTGAGGAGAATAAAATCTCACTTTCCCTTGTCGATCTTATCCTCTTTTAGCTTCCTTATTCTCATTCCCTTCGCATTCACTGTTTATTGGAGCAAATGTTGCTTTGAATGAGGAGCTCAATGTGAGTTACAAGTATAGGAGATCAAGGGGAGATCTTGATACTACCCTATAGATCTTGAGGTTTAAGCCATCACCTAAAGATAAGTGTCAACTAGCAAGCTTAACCTATAAATTTAGATTTGATAGCAAACCCATACGTGTGCTAATCATTTCTTAACATTTCTTTACTATTTAGATCACAACTTTGTATATTCATCCTGACAAATGTAACATCAGAATCTCATAGTTATTTAGCTATTTTCTTGGATGATTACACACAATCGCATGTAGATCTATGGTTCTAATATACGGTTGTAAATCCAATTACACTAGAAAATATTATCTCAGGTCAGGGTGACCTTACATGTGGGCCTAGGTCTGGTAAAAGGATCTAAAAGCGGTCTATTGGTTATGAGCCGATATGGTTTGGATTATGAACGATATCAACATGTTATTGATTGTTATTAACAAATTATTGGATTGGTTAACCAAGTTTGTAATATTCAAATAATAGAACAGAAACTGAACTTTTTGCTAACATGTTTTCACACAAAAGGGATAAAAAAAGAAACAACTTTTTGTCATGTACCAGAAGGAAACAGAAATGCTAAGTTTATAACAATTGGATTTACAACTCTTTTACAACCGTCTAGGTGGCAGTTACTAATTGGGTCCCTTCTCTTCTCTATTCTAGATGAAAAGAGGAGACCTAATTAGCAACTTCCACCTAGGCGGTTGTAAACTCAACTGCCACCTAGGCGGTCATGAAGGTTGTAAGCTCAACGTCGGAAGGAGAAGATAGAAGACTTCCATAAAGATCGAGTCGCGAAGAAGTCGAAGGAATTTTTATAGGCAACCCATTTATATGTTGACACGAAACTAATTTTGTTTCAATATTCGCATGCATGTAATCCCTGAAATCAAAGGCCAAACGCACAATAGTTCCCCCAATTCTCACTTTCGTGTCCACCGTTCCTGTCATGACCCGCACCCGCTTTTTGGGATACGAGTGCGTGTCCAAGCCAGCCTACGCCGTAGAGTCGACGATAGAATGCTATCAAGGCCATGATGCTCAAAATCACATAAATGTTAACTTTATTGCTTATTCACATTTTTAAATTGATTACAACATTTACAAGAATTATATTTGAAAAGAAATACAAAGTCTCACCATCTATTACAATAATTTAAGCTATCTAACTAGTTTCTAGGTTTTGGCCTGCAAGTATATCCGTGTCTCCCTAATGCTAAGAGTAGTCGTAGCCAACCTGAAAAATGTTGGTTATCCAGTTAGGAAAGGAACAAGCACACAGACCGACGGTAATTCGAAGCCACAATAGAATTTACAAAACATGAAAATATCATATGTAAAATGAAGCAAGAGAGTAAACTAGTAACATGTCATATCTAGAATAAACTGGAGAGATATAGCAGGATATATGGACTAGAATAAAGTATGTAAACATGGTGACATGGAAAGTAGTGACAACTGCAAGAAGAGATACAAGGAACCACTATCTACGTGTTTTAAAATATCGGGTTCGACATGTGAACGACTAGGGGGTAAATCCGATACCCCGTACGTGAATTATGCGACTGCTATCATACACGATCAGACATTTTGGGATGTTTCTGGGTAGTCCACATATCTACTAAGATATTTTTCCTTCCGACTAGTACTCATGGACTCGAACAAGTCACAAAACATAAAAATACGATAATTACGAAATATAGTATGTAGAGATCCATGATACTAATCCGTGTAAAAATATGGCAACAAATAAGAGAGCATATGTATAAACATAAAATGAAAAGACTACTATGAATCGAAAGCAATAAGAAAGTGCACTTGTCTATGGTCCTTTGCTGGTGAAACCGATAATACTATACCACTTGGTGGGCTACAACAGTCCAACACACGCAACAGTCTCTGGATGCTAAAACAGATATTACCAACATATTCAGAATAGTCAAGTTAACTAGGATAGTCTACCCATAAGTCCAATTTTGGACACAGGAGCAAAATGGTAATTTTGGGCCAAAATGATGTCCGTCGTTGGACTCGCTTCGCACTGAAAAACATGCCAGAGTCTGTGGTCTCTAAAGTCATCAAACTATATGTCTACGGGTCCAGTTTGACAAGACAAATCCAACCGTATGTCCAAAGTTGGATTCAGGTGGACCGTGCACAAATTCGCCCGTTGGATCGGGTCGCGAGCCCGCTAAAAGGACGTTTCGTTCGACCTTCTCAGAATCGGACCAAACTTGGCATACAGGACTAGAAAAATGATACGGTCCTGTTGGCACAAGTTTTGTCTCGAGATGACGAACGTGCACAAAGTAATTTTCTACTTTGCAAAGGGGCCGATACGGGGTATCTCGACGTATACGCCTCGATTTCGTCGCATACACACAACAAAATCGAGTTCCGTCGAACCCCACACGTCTGCAACATCCGTACGCACCTTTCAATGCTTACGGTTTACGAATACGTCGCCTTGTTTGTCGAGACGCACACCGTATCGGAGATTTTATTGATATTTGTAGTTATGAAAACTAGTTTTTCGTGATTTTTTGGGATCGATTATCTGTCTGTACAGTGGATTAATTTCAATTCTGCAAAAAGAATTTTAAAGCCTTATATATTGTCTATAACTGTCATCAATTAGTTTTGAAAAATTCTAAACATCCTGGCATGAATCATCCTGCTAAGTCGAGGGTTTGAGTCCAATTTATGCTCTGTTTTAGAGCATTTTTTATCGATTTTTGGATCGAATTTCTGGGAATTCTAGCGCATAATGATTAAATCTATTTGAAGGAAAATAAAGTTGTATAGTTTAGGGACATACTAGAGAAAATGGCTTACGAAACGATCGAGCATCGTCGAGAACCATCGTCGTGAAGTCGGTCCGATGACTTCTGTCGCTGCTGTCTTTGATGCGCACGGCCGCGCTTCCCGGCGCTTCTCCGACGACGCACGGCCGTCGAGGTGGCCATCCAGGGTAGCGTGAAGGGCTGGGGGTCGGCGTGAGTTAGGGTTTAGGGTCGGTATTAGGGTTTCCATTGGTCTCCTCTCCCTCTCACTCGTTCTATATGCATGTGTAGCTATCGGGTTCATGGTCCCTCCCGGGCTCGGGTTGAATGGGGTTGTGCTGGTTAGGAACTGTAATATATATATATTGTAACGCCCCAGTCCCAATATACGTAGGACTAAGTACGTAGACATGCCAGCTGTATACATACGAAGTACATGGCTTTGTACGTATACATAAGCTGTAAAATACAGTAATCCAAGACAAATTAAATCTCATCCACAAGGAAAAGAATAATAATATAAAGATCAACTCGAATATTTATGATACAATCGTTGGGCGGAGACAAAGTCCACTACCAACTATCTCAATGAAAGAAATGTACAAAAAAAATCGATCCATAAAATGGCAAGACGAACCAAGCGCAATCATCTTCGAAAGAATGGAGAAGACCACGGCCTTGGTTAGAATACCTGCAGAAGACATGTACACACACCTGGAAAAAACCAGGTCCTCAGACGGACGTAGCAAGATACAGAAAGAACGAGCTAATATGAACTGTCAGAATAAAATAATATATAAATGACTATCCTAGACACAAATATGTAAAGGAGATTCTAACCGCCTAATGTGCAATTTAGAGGACAACTTTCATGCGCATGGGTGGGATTTTAGGCTATGTGTACGTAACTGGCATCCAGTCATCTGTATCCGTCCGTAACGTCTAAAACGTCAGAGGGCATCTGCAAATATATCGCCACAGTTCCATCCGGAGACTGTGGTTTACCTGTTTGGCTTCCCATACGCACTAGCGACTGTCCTCCTCCAATATTTCCCATACTGTCCAAGTCATGTCTATGGCTCGTCCAGTTTTGTAACTGCTTGAGTCTCTAAAACCCTAGTCATAACAGTTACGATCATCTACCGTCATACGACTTTAGAGATAGCTAGTCAATAAGTCGTGCCCCTAATAAAATACCTCAAACCGTGTAGTGTAAGTGTCATGGCCAGCGAAGATATAAAAATATCCCGCAATAGGAGTGTAGTCCGCTAACACTAAGTCAACATGCATAAAATAAAGTAACGACTAATAAAGTCGCCTGCACCCAAGTATGGCTTGGACGCACAGTTTATAACAAAGGAAAACTAACAATATGGAACAAAATAAATAATGCAGAAAATAAATAATTTGACAGTAAAATTAGCAAGGTATACTTGTCTGTTGCGACGCCTGGGGAGCTGCCTGGTATGGTGCAATAAAGGTGGCAAAGATCGACTTCGATACAACAACTATGCAAAGTGGCCTCTGATGATGGCAAGGACTGGTCTATTGGGTCCAAGATAGTCAGACTAGTTTGGGTCGACATAGAGTAAGAATTGGCAAGGGAATGAGTATAGTGCGATTGGACAGGATGGTAACCGAAGGAATTTAGTGAGTATTATATATATGATTTTAAGAAAATTATCTATAATACTCGAAAATAATTTTTACGCAAATACTTGTAAATATTATGCATATATATATATATATATATATATATATATATATATATATATATATATATATATATATATATATATATATATATATATATATATAAAATTTGAAGACTATATTATTACTATTTAATATAGTTAGATATATATTTTTGATACCTAGAAAATATGATAAGAATTACAAAATAATATATTAGTATCTTCAAGGTTTCGAAATCCATGCATGTAGGGCCAAACCCATTTGTATCTATAATCTCAAAAGAACAACAGATAAAATATTTAGACAACAAGCCCAAATATATTTTCAAAATATTTGATCACCTTTTTAAGGCTTAAAATAGTAATAAATTTCAAATAATAATAATAATAATAATAATAATAATAATAATAATAATAATAATAATAATAATATATTAACTAAGGAAACCAAAATAACAAAAGAATAAAATAATAATAATAATAATAATAATAATAATAATAATAAATATAATAATAATAATAATAATAATAATAATAATAATAATAATAAAATAACTGATACAAAAAAGAAATAATTAATGAACAAAAAAAATAACAAACAACAACAAATAATAATAATAATAACAGATACTACAAAAAAAAGAAACAAATAAAAAAAACAAAACAATAATACAAAAAAAAAAACAAAAACATAACACCAAAACCGTGGTCCACTCATTATGAGAAAGAGGAGAGAGAAGAGAGAGAGAACGAAAGGGTGAGGAAAAGGAAGGGGACGAGAATGGAGTCGCCGGCGATGGCGCGACGCGGCGGCGCTGGGGCCGGCAGATCTGGTCCGAGGAGATGCGGAGAAGGCGGAAAGAACGGCGTTGGGGGCGTCGCCGGAGGAGATCGGCGGTGGCACGGTGGGTTTCGTGTCGAGCGGGCGGAGTTCGGGAGGCGCGGTGGTCGGAGAGGGGAAACATGGGCTCGGCTGCACGGAAAGGAAGGGGGAGGAGGAGAGCGGAGGATGCGGCTCCAGGCGGAGCTCGACGCGGCTCGACGAGCGGTGAGCCGGGGCTCGGCGGAATTGGAGGAGGCAGAGGTCACAGAGGGAGAGAGGCGGACGGTCGGGGAGTAGGCGAGGGCGGCGATGGATGGCGGAGGAACGGTACGGTTCATCTGAAGGCGCGACGGAGATGGCGCCGGCAGCGGAGGGTGGCGAAGGGCGGAGGGTGCGGCGCACGCTCGGGAGCAGTGGCGCTGCGCGAACGGCGGACGGTCCGGGGGAGTCTCGGCGGTGGGGCTCGGCCAGCAGAGGGCGCCGACGGTGGCTCGCTGATGAGCGGGGACGAGGCTGCGGCGGACGTCAGGTAAGACTGTGGTGGTGTTAATAAATTTAGGATTTTGGTTGTTTTCTGTGTTGTGTTGGTTTGGGTGTCGGACGGTGGTCTGGTGGTGGCGACACTGTTGGTGGCGGAGGTGTTGTGGTGGCGGTGTACTGTGGTGTTGAAGGCGGGGGTGGTTTGGACAGTAGGTGGTGGTGTGGGAGTTATCTCCGGGTGGTGGTCGTGGCTATGGCGGCGCTGTTGTCGCGGCTCGGATGGTGTCGGGACGGCCGGGGAAGGTGGACGGGTTAGAGGGATAGGGATAGGGTTAGGATTTTGTTTGTGTCGGGATGTGTCCTGCGAGACACGGGTTGGGTTGGCGTTCGGGGTTGTCGAACGCGGAAAGAAGGTCGATGTATTTGTAATAAATAGGAATATAATGAATGGCAAGAGGACGGACACTGACACGATACACACACTGATGTGGAGAAATAATTTTGGAGAAAATTTGGCTTGTGGAATTATGGAGGAGTACCTGCCTATTTATAGGATGTGGGAATTCCCATTTGGATAGGATTAGAATTGATTTAAAACCCAAATAGATAATTTACCATTAAAATTAAAATCAATAAAATCCAAATTCAAATACAAATCCAATTTAAATTTTATTTAAATCTAATCTAAATTAATATAGATAAATTACATTTCCAAATAAAAGCTATTTAAAATCTTTTCAAATGTAAGCCAATAAAAATAATCTTTTCAAATCTACTTCATCGTATTTAATTCAATTTAAACCAAAACAATATTTTCAAACACTTTTTGAATAATAAATATTAATATTAAATAAATTTCAAAAATCATAATAAATATTAATATGAATAATTTTAAACTACATTTAATAATTTAGATAAAACAATTACGAAATTAAACATAAATAATCAAATCTTTAAAATATCTTCTTACTAAATAAATTATTATAAGTAATAAAAATAAATTTTGAAAATATAAATGAAATAATTTTCTAGTTTTCTAAATTACCACTAAACAATAAGATAGCATTTTATAAATAAATAAATAATAGACTTTGCCTTTAATAAAAATAATTATTATATATATTATTTTGAAACCATTACCGATAATAAAATCAAAAAAATCATTTTTATAAAAATATGTACCTCGCACATATTCGCACTCGACGAGTAATACGAAAACATAAATTTTCGTATGACGTACAATACGACTATGCGACGTATAAATAAAAAAAATTCAGTACTAAAAATATAGTAGAAAATTATGGGTTTTACATCCTACCCAACTTACAAGAATTTCGTCCTCGAAATTAAAAATAAGTAGGGGGGTTGAGAAGGTACAAGGGTATATCAATGAGGAACAATCAAATCACGACGTTCAAAACATGCATTAGAAAATCGTGACTTCGATAACTACGGAGATAAATCACGAATTTAATTTAGGGAGTGAGTGATGGTCGCGACAATGAATCTAGGGTCAAGGGAAAGGACAAGTAACTCGAGATGGGGATATAGTCCTATTGGTTGGTCGGTGGCTAACTATTTTGGCAATAGTTGGGGGGAATAACTAAAGGTGATACCTTGGGTCTATCTATTAGGTATGAGTCTTCGTCTAAATAAGTGAAAGATGAGAACCAATATGAGTCCAAAGAAGTTTTCGAATATCAATATGTGGTTCAAAGGCGAGGGAGTAATTCAAAAGGATTGCCAAGGCTGTCGCGGATGGGACCCTAGAGGACAAGTTTAACTATGTTCCCATCCACGTAGAACGATAGATAAAAGCGAACCAAAGTGCACTCGGTTGATCAGACCATCATGCACCGGTTCTGACTAGACAATATGTTAGTGAGCACGCGCTCAATAGCATGTGTCTTGAACAAGTTTGATAATGGTTAAACTTGCAAAACTAGGCTATAGTAGCAACATTTAGTCAAGATGGTAAAATATTGACATGTGCGATTATTATGAAAGAGACAAGAATTAGTTCGAACTACTTAAGAATCTAAGTCTTGTTTGGTGCCTATACAGTCGACCTATTGTCTTCTTGTCTAAGGCTTTGGTCGACCAATAAGGTATGGTCTTTAAAAATTTATAGTCTAGGCAATCCACTTAGTATCTACTATGGTGAGTCATAAGGACGAAGTCTTATGCTAGGTCATGAGGTATTCTACCCAACTTACAAGAGCTAAACTAGTAGGGTGATGGAACAATGGGACAAGTCTACCTAGTATGGATTACCTTTCTAACCAACATCAAGCACGAAAGAAGGACAAGAATTAACGGTAGAGGGAATCAAGCAAGATGCAAATCGAGGAGTCAAGCGAGAAGGCAATCAAGTGTGTGGATGAGATCCTAGCTTCTAATCCTATACGCAGGCTTGCTTTATACGGTAAAGTAACCAAACAATTTATCCTGACCTGCATGGGCCACCACAAAAACATGTAACGCCCCAGTCCCAATATACGTAGGACTAAGTACGTAGACATGCCAGCTGTATACATACGAAGTATATGGCTTTGTACGTATACATAAGCTGTAAAATGCAGTAATCCAAGACAAACTAAATCTTATCCACAAGGAAAAGAATAATAATATAAAGATCAACTCGAATATTTATGATACAATCGTTGGGCAGAGACAAAGTCCACTACCAACTATCTCAATGAAAGAAATGTACAAAAAAATTGATCCATAAAATGGCAAGACGAACCAAGCGCAATCATCTTCGAAAGAATGGAGAAGACCACGGCCTTGGCTAGAATACCTGCAGAAGACATGTACACACACCTGGGAAAAACTAGGTCCTCAGACGGACGTAGCAAGATACAGGAAGAACGAGCTAATATGAACTGTCAGAATAAAATAATATATAAATGACTATCCTAGACACAAATATGCAAAGGAGATTCTAACCACCTAATGTGCAATTTAGAGGAAAACTTTCATGCGCATGGGTGGAATTTTAGGCT
The DNA here is from genome assembly GCA_029216955.1 of Iris pallida. Lineage (NCBI taxonomy): Eukaryota > Viridiplantae > Streptophyta > Magnoliopsida > Asparagales > Iridaceae > Iris > Iris pallida. Next base: position 8,840,236 of record JANAVB010033815.1, read on the forward strand.
ATGTGTACGTAACTGGCATCCAGTCATCTGTATCCGTCCGTAACGTCTAAAACGTCAGAGGGCATCTGTAAATATATCGCTACAGTTCCATCCGGAGACTGTGGTTTACCTGTTTGGCTTCCCATATGCACTAGCGACTGTCCTCCCCCAATATTTCCCACACTGTCCAAGTCATGTCCATGGTTCGTCCAGTTTTGTAACTGCTTGAGTCTCTAAAACCTTAGTCATAACAGTTACGATCATCTACCGTCACACGACTTTAGAGATAGCTAGTCAATAAGTCGTGCCCCTAATAAAATGCCTCAAACCGTGTAGTGTAAGTGTCATGGCCAGCGAAGATATAAAAATATCCTGCAATAGGAGGGTAGTCCGCTAACACTAAGTCAATATGCATAAAATAAAGTAACGACTAATAAAGTCGCCTGCACCCAAGTATGGCTTGAACGCGCAGTTTATAATAAAGGGAAACTAACAATATGGAACAAAATAAATAATGCAAAAAATAAATAATTTGACAGTAAAATTAGCAAGGTATACTTGCCTGTTGCGACGCCTGGGGAGCTGCCTGGTGTGGTGCAATAAAGGTGGCAAAGATCGACTTCGGTGCAACAACTATGCAAAGTGGCCTCTGATGATGGCAAGGACTGGTCTATTGGGTCCAAGATAGTCAGACTAGTTTGGGTCGACATAGAGTAAGAATTGGCAAGGGAATGAGTATAGTGCGATTGGACAGGATGGTAACCGAAGGAATTTAGTGAGTAAAAATATATATATATATATATATATATATATATATATATTATATATATATATATATATATATATATATATATATATATATATATATATATATATATATATATATATATATATAATTTGAAGACTATATTATTACTATTTAATATAGTTAGATATATATTTTTGATACCTAGAAAATAGGATAAGAATTACAAAATAATATATTAGTATCTTCAAGGTTTCGAAATCCATGCATGTAGGGCCAAACCCATTTGTATCTATAATCTCAAAAGAACAACAGATAAAATATTTAGACAACAAGCCCAAATATATTTTCAAAACATTTGATCACCTTTTTAAGGCTTAAAATAGTAATAAATTTCAAATAATAATAATAATAATAATAATAATAATAATAATAATAATAATAATAATAATAATAATAATGATAATATATTAACTAAGGAAACCAAAATAACAAAAGAATAAAATAATAATAATAATAGTAATAAAAATAATAAATATAATAATAATAATAATAATAATAATAATAATAATAATAATAATAATAATAATAATAATAATAGACAACACTGAATGAATAATAATAATAATAATAATAAATTAATAATTGATACAAAAAAAGAAACAATTAATGAACAAAAACAAAAATACCAAACAACAACAAATAATAATAACAATAACAGATACTACAAAAAAAGAAACAAATAAAAAAACAAAACAATAATACAAAAAAAATATATACAAAATACAACACCAAAACCGTGGTCCACTCATTATGAGAAAGGAGAGAGAAGAGAGAGAGAACGAAAGGGTGAGGAAAAGGAAGGGGACGAGAGTGGAGTCGCCGGCGATGGCACGGCGTGGCGGCGCTGGGGCCGGCAGATCTGGTCGGAGGAGATGCGGAGAAGGCGGAAGGAACGGCGTTGGGGGCGTCGTCGGAGGAGATCGACGGTGGCGCGGTGGGTTTCGTGTCGAGAGGGCGGAGTTCGGGAGGCGCGGTGGTCGGAGAGGGAAAACATGGGCTCGGCTGCACGAAAAGGAAGGGGAAGGAGGAGAGCGGAGGATGCGGCTCCAGGCAGAGCTCGACGCGGCTCGACGAGCGGTGAGCCGGGGCTCGACGGAATTGGAGGAGGCAGAGGTCACAGAGGGAGAGAGACGGATGGTCGGGGAGTAGGCGAGGGCGGCGATGGGTGGCGGAGGAACGGTGCGGTTCATCTGAAGGCGCGGAGGAGATGGCGCCGGCAGCGGAGGGTGGCGAAGGGCGGAGGGTGCGGCGCACGCTCGGGAGCGGTGGCGCTGCACGAACGACGGACGGTCCGGGAGAGTCTCGGCGGTGGGGCTCGGCCAGCAGAGGGCGCCGACGGTGGCTCGCTGACGAGCGGGGACGAGGCTGCGGCGGACGTCAGGTAAGACTGTGGTGGTGTTAATAAATTTGGGATTTTTGGTTGTTTTCTGTGTTGTGTTGGTTTGGGTGTCGGACGGTGGTCTGGTGGTGGCGACACTGTTGGTGGCGGAGGTGTTGTGGTGGCGGTGTACTGTGGTGTTGACGGCGGGGGTGGTTTGGACAGTAGGTGGTGGTGTGGGAGTTGTCTCCGGGTGGTGGTCGTGGCTATGGCGGCGCTGTTGTCGCGGCTCGGATGGTGTCGGGACGGCCGGGGAAGGTGGACGGGTTAGAGGGATAGGGATAGGGTTAGGATTTTGTTTGTGTCGGGATGTGTCCTGCGAGACACGGGTTGGGTTAGCGTTCGGGGTTGTCGAACGCGGAAAGAAGGTCGATGTATTTGTAATAAATAGGAATATAATGAATGGCAAGAGGACGGACACTGACACGATATACGTACTGATGTGGAGAAATAATTTTGGAGAAAATTTGGCTTGTGGAATTATGGAGGAGTACCTGCCTATTTATAGGATGTGGGAATTCCCATTTGGATAGGATTAGAATTGATTTAAAACCCAAATAGATAATTTACCATTAAAATTAAAATCAATAGAATCCAAATTCAAATACAAATCCAATTTAAATTTTATTTAAATCTAATCTAAATTAATATAGATAAATTACATTTCCAAATAAAAGCTATTTAAAATCTTTTCAAATGTAAGCCAATAAAAATAATCTTTTCAAATCAACTTCATCATATTTAATTCAATTTAAACCAAAACAATATTTTCAAACACTTATTCGAATAATAAAATATTAATATTAAATAAATTTTGAAAATCACAATAAATATTAATATGAATAATTTTAAACTACATTTAATAATTTAGATAAAATAATTACGAAATTAAACATAAATAATCAAATCTTTAAAATACCTTCTTACTAAATAAATTATTATAAGTAATAAAAATAAATTTTGAAAATATACATGAAATAATTTTCTAGTTTTCTAAATTACCACTAATCAATAAGATAGCATTTTATAAATAAATAAATAATAGACTTTGCCTTTAATAAAAATAATTATTATATATATTATTTTGAAACCATTACCGATAATAAAATCAAAAAATTATTTTTATAAAAATATGTACCTCGCACATATTCGCACTCGACGAGTAATACGAAAACATAAATTTTCGTACGACGTACAATACGACTATGCGACGTATAAATAAAAAAAAATTCAGTACTAAAAATATAGTAGAAAATTAGGGGTTATATATATATATATATATATATATATATATATATATATATATATATATATATATATATATATATATATATATATATATATCATTTTATTTTCTACTAATTCTAAATCCCATGAATAAACATAAACTTGTTATGATATTTTCTAAATCAATTAGTAATCGTCGTAAAAATTATTATTTTATTGTATACAACAAATATTGATTTATAGTAAATAATAACGATTAGGCCATTAAATAAATATGACGTATATATATACATATATATATATATATATATATATATATATATATATATATATATATTATATATATATATATATATATATATATATATATATAGTTACTACCATGCGTTTAGCCTATAAATCAAAATAAAAGCTAAACAAATATATTTAGCAATTATCATCCTAATTCAAGATAAAATACTGCTATTACCAGCAATAACGCAAGTATGATATAAATTTGTTTATTAACCTTTATGATTAGTAAAATTATATTTACGATTATTTTAAGTCACACATATATCTGTATGTATATATAATCTAATACCCCAAATTGCACAAAGGTATCTAAGGAAATCATATATTATATATATTTTTCTAAGGTAAGTAGAAATCAAAATAGAAAATAATGCGTCTATTATATTTAATATTCAATTAACATAAGTTACTCACTAGATTATAAAAATGAGCTTAATTATATATACACAGTTTCTACATGGACACTGTTGGTCGCACTACATGACCTACATGGGCTTGGGCTCGGTTTGGGTCCAGTCTGACTAGTTTTGATACAACCGAATTTCCTAAAAGTCATTATAATATTAATTAACTAATTAATTAATTTATAGGGTCAAGTCGTAACTTGGCATGATTTTTTTAGTTAGAACACACCTATGGCTCGGCCTTTCCTACCATGGCTAATACACTAGTCAAAACACGTAACTGCACTATCCGTGCCATGATTTCTAGTCATCTTGTACTCCAAAACTTAACAATGACTAAGGCCTTATTTGATAATAATTAATTAAATTAAATATTTATAAAATTCTAAAACCATATTTTAATCCAATAAATAAATAATAAAATATTTCAAAATTTTTAGGGACAGGGGCTACGGTTCTGTTATATGACGACTCTCAAAACTTATCCTCAGTTCGACCACTTTCCCCAATTCGACCGTTCCGATCTCGACTTTCACGACTTCCCGAAACTTGACTTCCCCCACGATGGTCTCACTTCTGACCTCGACCTCGACGACATCTCCATCGACTTCTCTCTCGACGACATCTCCATCGACTTCTCCCTCGACGACCTCCTCCTCTCCACCACCGATTCCTCCCCACGGGATCCGGGCCCGAACCCGCACCCGCACCCTCCCTCGCCAGAATTCGACAACAACTCCCTTTCCTCCTCCTCCTCCTCCGCTGCCATCACCAACCACGTCTTCAAGAGAAATATGGACGGAGACGACGGCGGTGGAGGCAGCGGGAAGGACGAGAAGAGGAAGGCTAGGCTAATGCAAAACAGGGAGAGCACCCAGTTGTCGCGGCTGCGGAGGAAGCACTATGTCGAGGAGCTCGAGGACATGGTCCGCGCCGCGCCATGGGCTGTAACTCCTCTTCCCGATTTTTTTTGAAATATTATTATTATTTATTTGATTTAAATGGTGATTTTTAGATTTTTATAAATAACTATTTAGTTAATTATTACGGTAGATGACTTTAACCATGGTTGAATTTTGAAGTACAAGATGACTTTAAATCATGATACGGATAGTGCAGTGACGTACCTTGACTAGTGTTTTAGCTATAGTAGGGAAGGCTGAGCCATAAGTGTATCCCAACTAGAAAAATCAGGCCAAGTTGCGACTTAACCCCGATAAACGATTAATTAATTACTAATTAGATTATTGAACTTTCTAGGAGACCCGGTTGTACCATTCTTGCCCAGACTTGACCCGAACCAAACCCGAGCCCATGTAGTCATGCAGTGCATACAAAGATGTCCATGATGATATGTATTGTATATATTTATATTGGTATTTATTTGAATGATCCTATAGTTAATTTTCTAAATAGTTGTTACATATCATATAAATGACATATGATATGGATTGTGTAATTTGTACCGAAAACCTTTTCCTAAAATGCTACTACTATCCTATATAATATTTACTAGTTATAAGGTATATGCAAAAAGGGCATATACATACATGCCTAAATATTTTTATGATTGCAATTTTATTATAAGTTAGTAAAATATATTTATATAGGATTTTGGGGTAAAGTATATACAAATAGGTATATATAATTAATGGCCCAATAAAATATATTATATAATTATTGTATATATCCATTGCATATGCATTTATAGATATTTTATAGTCATTTATACATATATGTGAAGGACACACACCTATAGATACAAATATACTTGTATAAATACAATAAGAAATAAAAAGAAAATAAAAGAAAACAACAAAAACCAAAAACCCACACATAACAACTCTAAGCCCAGCCGAACAAAGCTCAGCCCGACCACCCCAATTCGACCCAAAGGAAAGGCAAACTCGACACAACCCATTCTTATATATATATATATATATATATATATATATATATATATATATATATATATATATATATATATATATAGAGTTGATATCAACAGAACCCTAGCCACACATCCCCCCAGCCCTGGCAACCTCTCCTTAGCCGCCACCACCGTTGCAGGAGGCTAGTCGATGCGCGGCCAAGCAGTGCTTGGACAGAACAGCAGCAGCCGCAACAGAGCAAATAACACCTGACCCAATCTTTATGACAAGATTGCTCGTCACACAGTGGACCATTTTTCGATCTACTTGTTCAGGTGTGTACACAACACATAAAACTCTAATCCCTTTCAATTAGTTTTTATTTAATTGCATTAGTTAGTCGATAAAACCTTCACAAAATCTCAAGAAAAACTGTTCTATGACAGAACAAGAAAACTGTCCTAGTAGCCATGTTTGAAGACCAATCATTGTCAACCTGTAAATAATTGATTAGAACCAATTAAAAATAGTTAGATACAACCTATAGGGCTTTGCAAACAATTTTGTAGAATCGAATTTTGTCGATCGTACGTCGAGAAATTCGTCTCCCAAAACTGACAAAAAAACTGTTTTCCAAAAACATAAAAACCTTCGATACGACGTGCGTCACGCCAAATCATGCAACTTAGTCGCATCCCATAAGCATCAAAAGGTGTGTACGGGTGTTGTTGACGTGTGGGCTTTGACGGAACTTAAATTGGTCGTGCGTGCGCGACGAATTTGATACGTATACGTCAAAAATCCTCGTATCGGCCACTTTACAAAAACTCCAATTACTTTGTGCACATTCTTTAAATCGAGATGAAACTTGTGTCAACAGGACCGTATCATTTTTCTGGTCCTGTATGCCAAGTTTGTTTCGATTCTGAGATAGTTGATCGGATCGTCGTTTTGCGGGCCCCACGATCCGACTCAACGGGCAATTTTGTGCACGGCCCACCAAAATCCAACTTTGGATATACGTTGGGTTCGTATCATCAAAAAAAATCCATAGACATATAGTTTGACGACTTTAGAGACCATTGACTCTGGCACGCTTTTCGGTGCAAAGCGGGTCCAACGGCGGACACCGTTTTGGCCTAAAATGATCGTTTTGCCCTGTATCCAGAATTGGACTTAAGGATAGGCAATCCTAACTAATTTGACTATTCTGAGAATGTTGGCAATGTCTGTTTTAACTTTCGGAGACAGTTGTAAGATTTGGACTTTATGGCTTACTAGTTGACGGTATATTGTTGGTTCTTCGTGCTACCACATGCAAGATACCTTGCCTCCCTCTACAGTTTTGTTTTATGTTTATAGTTTTCATGCTGTTATTATATTATCATTAGATACTCTATTTGCTATAGATCTTATATGTTATCATTAGCTTTCTAGTTGACTTGATTTATCTATTTTCTACATACCATGTTTACCAGTTTATTGTCTTGTTTGACTTGATAGTGCAGTTATTCTAGACTTGTTCACATCATAGTTCATGCTAGAGCTGTCTTTAACTGTGTCTTGACTGAGTTGTACCTTGTCTTACCTGTACATTGTTTGAGTCGTGTCATAAAACAAGTACGCTAATCTGAACTGCTATTTTTCCTGTATCATTTTTCTCAACCAGAGAGTCCACACTCGGGACGAGGGTTGATCAGTTGCACCAGAGAGTCCACACTCGGGATGAGGGTGTTTGTCTTGGTCAGTTATATCCGTGAGTCCACACTCGGAACGAGGATGTTGTTTACTTGTACTAGAGAGTCCAAACTCGGAACGAGGGTGCATTGCCTTGAACTAACTAGAGAGTCCACACTCGAGACGAGGGTTAGTGATTAGTTCAAACCTGTGAGTCCACTCGGGGTAAGGGTTTGGTATTCTATTGATCTCGTGTTCACTTGTTCATCTAGCAGTTCAGTTACCTGTAGTTGTTCTTGTATTCCAGTTCATAGTCACCTGTCAGTAGCCACTTGTTGATAGTTACTTGTTAGCAGTTTTGGTCGTAGTCTCTTGCCATGTGTATGTCTCGTTCCTTGTTTATATCATATTTATAGTTTATGCATGATTAAACAGCTAGATAGGTATGTTTTTATGTATCTTGCTATGTCCCCTAAGGACCTGATGATCTCTTCAGGTTAGTTATTGCGTGGAGTTAGTTAGCAGTTCTGGATGACAGATAATTATGACATTTGTGGGTTTCAGATGATTACGATATTGCTTGCGAGATTCAGGTATTGATACCATGTTTATTATCCAGCTCGTCCAGCTCGTACTTTCCTTTCATTATCATGAGATATCCTATTTATTGATTCAGTTTGTAGACTCATGTTATATTCTTTAGAGTCTTATCGGACATTATGATAGTGGGCTACAGACCACGACCCATAGTTGTTCATTCGTGCTTATATTACTCTTGTGGATTTGAGATATAGATTGCATTGCCATAATTTGGCAGTATACTATAGCCGTGACAGCGTTTACGTATTCGAGTCGGGCTGGAGTCCGCTTGATGCGTAGCTGGCTTGCTCACGTGTTTGCATCTGAAAAGCTGGTACGGGTCGTGACATGGGCTCCACCATTGTCGATCTCAAATACAAGATCTTCTACATGGTCGAGAACGAGCGGCTGCACCTGTCACGACCCGCACCCCGCTTTTCGGATACAAGACGTGTCCAAGCCCAGCCTATGCCGCAGTGTCGGCGGTAGAACGCTGTCTATAACTCACAAGTCACTGAATCTATAATCATGGGGAAATCTATATCTCATCCACAGAAAAATCAAGACACAATCAAGATCAATGAATATCCATGAAACTAAGCAATAATAAATATAAATAAATGTATCCAAGAATCAATGTCACGTCCGGTGGACACAAATCTACTACCAATAGACGGAAAAAGAAAAGTACATGAAATATACTAACTGAATACAACCTGCTAATCAAGGCAACCTCAACTGTAAAGCATTGCGGTCTGATGCTAACTCAATCCACTCCACTGCTCCTGACTCAAACTCGGCTAACCTGAAGAGATCATCAGGTCCTCAGAGGACATAGCAAGACACATAATATACATGCCTATCTAACAGTTTTATCATGCGTAAGAAAATAAACAAAAAAATAAAAACACGACAAGTGACTATGAACACGAACACGAACACATGAACACTAGAACAACTACGTATAAATGAACTGCCGAGCGAACAATGAACACGAGATCAATGGAAGAACCAAACCCTCATCTCGAGTGTGGACTCACGGGTTTGAACTAAGCACTAACCCTCGTCCCGAGTGTGGACTCTCTGGTTAGCTCACGGCAAAACACCCTCGTCCCGTGTGTGGACTCTCTGGTGCATTTGGTCAACCCTCGTCCCGAGTGTGGACTCTCTGGTGCCAATGAATACGACAAATACCCTCGTCCCGAGTGTAGACTCTCTGGTGCACTAAACAACCATCGTCCCGAGTGTGGACTCTCTGGTTGTGTAAAACGATAATCAAGGCTATGGAAGTTCACTACACGCACTCGTTCTATGACACGACTCAAGTAAGGTACTGGTGAGAAACTCCAAGCATGAAACACAAGATCAAACATGAACACGGCTATATTCAATGAAAACAACTCAACAGAATATACTACGAGAAGCACATGTCCATAAACAATCAAAACTGGAAAATGGAATGCAATGCATATAAATAAAACTGTAGAGGGAGGCAAGGTATACTTGCCTGTGGTTCTGAGCTGCTGGCACAGGTTAAAATCCGTGTTGAGGACCAAGTTACCTGTTTGATAATTTATAAGGATCAATGCATGATATCTATAGGAAAATAAGCCAACTTTATTAACTTGATACAAAGATTCTTGTACTATTGCCCTTCAAACTGGAACCTCTTGTCTTAGTTTAATCCTCATCATAAAATCTTGGCACACACACACACCTTTCTTACTATCCTGATATTTAGATGACTATCCTGAGAAGGCAAGGGCCACTACTCCTTATACTGACCAAGCTTGACCTATTTAAGCCACACTAGCTCTGTCTACCTCTTGTTGTACTCTACATATATATTGCTGAACTGGTTACTGCATAACTCCCCTAATTACTCTTAATTCCTATAGGTTTTACTTAATTGCTTCCCTAAACAACTGGGACTGCCACCACTGAATACCCTTGTTCATTGGCACTTACTTCAGGATATTGGATACACATGTATCCCCATGTGCAATTCATTTACCAGAGTTAGTTTTCCACCTTTTGAGGGACACAGGTAATGATGAGTCTTACATCCACCTTGTTTACCCTTTCTGTTGGATACAGGATTCTTAACATTCGAATAAGACTTTCAGTTGATGCCAACTAATACATTGTGTCAATTAATACCTGTGTAAAATCTTAGAACAATAATGCCAATCTGATTTAAGTGAAACTCAGTACTTGCTAGGCTCTGTCCTGTCAAAGCTATACAATCTATACCTGTACAAGTGAGTACAAGTGTACCTGTCAAGGCTAGGCCAATCTGTACAAGTGATTGTATAAGCCATGCATCCATTATTAACCCTATTCGTATTCCTAGCTATATGCTCCTACTGCATATCAGTTTTGGCACAATCTTTCCATTTTTATTGTTCTGGTTCCTAAAGCCTATTCTCTACTGCCTTGCTTGGGAGCAACTGCTACTTAGATACACTAGTTAATTTTTGAGACTTCCAGGCTTGACACTAGATGATGTGCCATTAAGGCTCATTTTGTCAAGAGTATATTTCTAAGTCTACTTAGGTATATCAGTTGCTTAATGTAGGATATGAGGTTAATGAATCAAATGAGTAATTTGTTACTCTAAAGATTCGGTTTACCCATGTATGATGGACCTGGTATGTACCCAGTCCTTATAGGTCTTCTGGGCTTTGGAATGTTGCCTAGTCGACCCTGTTAAAATCTACTAGGTACCAGGGAAATCCATGGATGATTAGACCCCCTGGATACAAGAAAACTATGGCACTCCTAATGGCAGTAACAAGCTGCTCTAGGGACAGTCCCCTGTATAGGTAGGTACAACAGGTAGGTTTGATGCATGGTTCTGCAGTACATGTCCTGTACTCCTTCCCTGGAGTAGAGTATTATGGTAGACTGTTTGTGAGAATCCAGTAGGTTATCAGGTAATGTTGGGGGTTTACAGTTGGTTCACCATCACCATCAATCTATCAGTATCCAAGTGTCCCACTCGATACTAACATCCCTATAAGTTACCATGTATCCTAAATTATCCCCAGTATAAATCAAAGCAGAGTACTGAGCCATCCCTACCTATGTGAAATTCGACTGATACACACACGATCTACCTCCCTACAGTAATAGAGGTTTAATAAGAGTGTATCTTATGATACCCCTTGTTTTCCATTGATTATCAAAAAGTACAGAATAATTTTATGGGAGGACTGGATTTTGACTTTCAACTACAAACTCGCTTGTACAAAAGAGAGCCTAGGAAGAAAATTTAGGAAAAGCAATCTAAAGTACAATTGTTTATTTTTGATTTTGGGGGATGACGATAGAGGCTCGAGCAAGTGATCAACCAACTCTGCCTTACTTCTTGGACGATCGAACGCGGCTTCGGCTCCGGGGAAGAAGATGCTCTTGTTTGGATGTGGATTTGTGTGTGGGATGCTCTCTTTGGATATCGGTTATTTGTTGGAAACATATCCTGGACAGTTATGTTGATTGCAACAAATTCGTACTGTTATGATTTGTTGGTAGCAACAGGTCCGGATCTCCTGCCACGTGTCCCAACTGATTGATTGCAATAAATTTAAATTGTTAGGATTTGATCAGCTCCTACCGCGTGTCCCAACTGCCTGTTATGTTGATTACAATGAATTTAAATTGTTGGGATTTGATCAGTTCCTGCCACGTGTCCCAACTGCCTGTTATATTGATTGCAATGAATCTAAATTGTTAGGATTTGCCACGTGTCCTAACTGCCTGTTGATTGCGATTTGATCAACTCCTGCCATGTGTCCTGACTACTGCGAGCCGCATGAAGGATCATCATAACTAAGCCGCATGAGTGTGACTCTCAACTGAACTGCACAAGGGTGGTCTCCCTAACTGAGCCGCATGGAAGTCCCTACCACTGAGCCGTATGGAAGTCCCTACAACTGAGCCGCATGGAAGTCCCTACAACTGAGCCGCATGGAAGTCCTTCCAACTGAACCGCATGGAAGTGCTTGCAACTGAGCCGCATTGAAGTGCTTGCAACTGAGCCGCATGGAGTCTTTACAACTGAGCCGCATGGAAGTCCTTCCAGCGGTCCGCATAAAGAGCTTGGGAATGGGTGGATCGTGTCAACTGTAAAGATTTTTCTCGTCTTCCCGAGCAGCCTATCATTATGTCAGAGTCATCATTCGCCTTTATGTCAGAGCTGTCAATCCTCTGTGTCAGAGCTACTGCATTTGCATTAGAGCATTAAATGAGCGAGCTGCTCAGAGAAATGATGGCCAGTTTTGGACGCCCGCTTTTGAACTGCCCATGGCCACGTGGCTTTTCTGAGCCGCATAGAGCTCCTGGGGACTTCTGAGCCGCATGAAGCTCTAAAGGGTTTGCGAGCCGCATGAAGTTCTAAGCGACTTTCTGAGCCGCATGAGACTCCTACTGTTTTGAGCCGCATGATCTTTTACTTGCTCTTTTCTATGCTTCTACAAGATCCCCTTCAAAGTTTTCAATTTACAAAATTGAAATACTTTGAATAAGAAGCATGGCTATGTCCGCCTAAGATCTTCATGCCGCATAGACACCTTTGGCCGCATAGAGTATTCGAGCCGCATGGCATATTCTGGCCGCATGGACGTTCTGGTCGCATAGACTGCTCTGTGCCACGTAGGCATCTCATTTAATTTCCTTTGATTTGATTTAAAGCCGCCTTTTGGGATAGGATCCCAAGAGTTTAGCTTTAAATATTTAGATTTGCCTTAATGATTATGCGTGATCTTCTCGTATACATGGAATTATCCAAGAGTTGGTTTTGTTTTCTAGGCGGCGCGTCATGCGAAGCGTCCATCGATCCGTACGCCCCCCTTATCAGTCTATAAATATGGGTTACTTTGGAAGAGAGAGACTCTTTACTTTCTCTTCTCTTTAATTTGTCTTGTTCTTCAGCCGTCGTCTTCTCTTTCTTCTCTGATCACAAATGGCTCCCAAGACTGCTGCGGCGAAGGGTAAGGGAGCGGCTTCCTCGTTGACTGCGGCGGCGAAGGGTAAAGCGGCAGCTTCCTCATCGGCTGAAGTGCCCGCAGTTCACCCTGACGTCCACCCCGACGTCCACCCCGCCATTGCTAGTAAGAATATTAGGAAAAATTGTAATGAACTCGAAACCCTAACCATCATGGCTACGTCGCATATTTTATGTGCGAGCCTTTTTCGTCTTCATATGTGTCGTATGGACATCTCATGTCCGAGCCGTATGGGGGTATGTCCCATGTCCGAGCTGCATGAGAGTCGTCATTGTGGCCGCATAAGTACTTCGCAAACTGGGCCGCATAAGCTCACTTGAACTGGACCGCATAAGCTCACTTGAACTGGGCCGCATGAGCTCATTTGATCTGGGCCGCATAAGACGCCGCTGAACAGAGCCGTATAAGCTCGTTTGAACTGGGCTGCATGAGACCCTGCTAAACAAAGCCGCATAAACTCATCTGAACTCGGCCGCATGAGACCCTGCTAAACAGAGCCGCATAAACTCATCTGAACTCGGTCGCATGAGATCCTGCTAAACAGAGCCGCATAAGCCCCATTAAATTGAGCCGCATAAGAACCCGCCTGATCAGAGCCGCATAAGCTCGAAAACATTAAGCAGTTCTCCCTAGCCATTTTTTTAACTTGTTTCTTTTGTCCCTTTTTCAGTGAATTTGCCAATAAATGCTGCGGGAGAACCTTTAGTGGGTCGTGCCCAATCTGCTGTGGGCTATAGGTACGACCATATAGTTGAGTATGTGGTGAACCAGCTTCCTAAGGACGAGCCTATGGAGAGGTTGAATGCTATCAAGAACCAGTCCTTCTATTTTCTCTGTGCCATGATGAACTCGGGACAGTTGGGGGGGCAATACCTGAAGCTTGCATTCCTCTTCGGGGACGCCCTGACTGTGAAGAACTCCCAAGTTCTGGACATATCTGAGAATTGGAGTTTTACTTCCAACGGAATGGCGATCCATATCCCCCAGATGGAGCATCATTTTCTACTGTCCTGGTTTAACATGCTTCCGTTGGACAGAAAGATGGAAGAGTCTTTGACCCCGACCCGGAATGGGATGTTTGTGGACGACATTCATTATAACAACAATATGAAGTCAGTGTATGCGAGCAAGGTACAGGCCAGCCGCTATGTAATAGGATTGACCTCGGGCACTTTCTTGAATGTACCGGGTCCCAATTTCATGTTCTCTGCAGCCGACACTTTCCTGAACCAGCTTGCTCGGAAGAGGTCCTATCCAATTGGCCGGTTGGCGCTCCCGAGTTGGATAAACCCCATTCCCTCGTGGATCAACCTGTCTATGTGGATCTCGCAAAAGTATGAGACTCTTCTGCGTGAGATCGACCTTTATCACGCTATTCGGGGCACCAGTCACGGCTTGCCCATAAACAAAAAATTGTTTATGGCTCTACTGGAGATGTACAACCGCCGTACAGGGACCTTCTATACACCTGTAGGGGAGATGGAGCTCGCACTCCACGAGATGTATGTGGTCTCCAAGCTTCCTTGGGGAGATAAAGTCTTTGAGGTGTACACTCCTACGAATGATGAGTTCGAGGAGCTGGAGGGACGGTACCCGGGCTTCGTGGCCATCTACCAGGAGCTATTATGCCATCATAGTACGTGCCAGCAGATATCCAAGAAGAAGAATAATAGATCGGAAGGGAATGCTCCCTACACTAAGGCCTGGGTGAGCTATCTCTTTACGACGGGTGCCTCAGGCCGGGTTACTTCTCGAAGTCCTCAATCCTGGGAGGCGGTACAAGTCCTGGTGTCGTCTGCCAAGAGGATGGCCACCACCAGCGATAGATTTGGGAGTCAAACCGACTCCCTTAGTTATTTTTATCAGGATACTCAGGAGCTGTCAGAGAAGGTACTCTTGGCAGGATTCTTGATGGTATGGCTACAGAATTGCATAGTCTCGGAAGGGGCTGGTTCTATCGAGAGGATCAGCCACAATTTTATCCTCCCTGCTGTGAAGCTAGTATTTGGGGTCAGACTAGCTCTTCTTCCGGCCATGGTGTGTAGCATACACCATGGCCTCTGTTCTTTTTCATCCAAGGTCATTGCCCGCGATGTGAAGAAGGACTTTGAACGGACTGAGCTACCCTACCATTATCTGATGGGGTGGCTACTGATGCACTGTCCGTCTTTGATGAGGCCCGGCTCCGAAGATGGCGGGATTGCTGATGATACTTTCATCTTCCGGTATCGCAACGTGCCTTAGGAGTACGAGACCATGTGCGCCTGTCGGATGGCACTGGCGAGATCGGACAGATACAACTTTTTATGTCTGTCCCTCGTTTTACTGCTGAGGAAGTGGCAGCCGTACATCTTGACGGTATTGGGCCTCCCCACTTCTTAGATGACAAGATGCTTCATTGGTTGCACAACATTCGTCCTGTCCACCTGGTATACCGCAACCGCGACGCTGTCTACTTGGAGCCTTACTTACCCAGCAGGTTCTTCCGACAGTTTGGGTATAGCCAGCTTTTCTTGGACAGTCCCAGCTCTTGTCTGGATTTTGAAGGTAGCCTCCTTGACGGCATCAGGGCCTGGCACTACTATAATACGGTTCATACCCGTACCAGCTTCTCAGTTCCTGATGCTGATGTGCCAGAGAAAATCTTGTATATGGCGGCTCTATACCACGTCATGGCGAACAAGCCTCCTATCGGCTTTGACCCGAGTACCAGCTTCATCGTTGGTACTGGCCTGGAGGAGAAGCCCAAGGGGGCCAATGCGAGGAAGAAGAGGAAGAACACGGTCGAGGTGCCGGACTCGGAATCCACCAACGCGGACGACGAGGATGACGAGCGTGCTCCTGATAACGTTCTCCCTCCTGCAGATGAAGTGTGTAACACCCAGTTTTCCAGATGAAGGTAATTTTGAAATTTTGTAATTATAATTATTATTTATTGATTATTATTTCATATTATAATTTTTGATGATTTTTAATCATTTTTAAACTATTTAAAATTATGACTTGTGATTTTGACATTTTACTATTGTTTGGTTTTAATTTCGAGGAATTTGTCACCCCCAGTTTTCAGAAACAAGGGGTATTTTTGTCATTTTGTATTTTTGAAATATTTTTGAAATTTATTTTATTATTTATGATATTGTTTTGGGATTATTTGAGTCGGGTTCGAATTTCAGCTCAATCCGACTTGAAACGGGAACCCGGGGGTAGTGTTGACTTTAGTGGACCCACACATTAGTTAGCCATGGCCCACATGATAGAAATATTTTAGTTAGAGGTTAGACTAATTATTATGGATAAGGTTAGTGTGATTAGAGACTTTAGAATGACTAATTTAGCTCCAACCAATTAGCCCTTTCCTAATACTAATAGAATAGGTTAATGGGAGCATTTTGGACCTTACCATAATAGGACAAATAGCCCCATATGGCTAGCCACTTTGGGAGAGGATAGGCTCAAGTTCATTTTATTATTCTCATCCACACTCTCTTTCTTGTTCTTCCCTAAATTTCTAGAGAGCAATCCCTAGCAATTTCTTCACCAAATCCTTCCATTTTTCCACCAAATCTTCTTCTTTCCTTCTCCATTCTAGCCAAGAAGGAAGCTACCCAAGTTTGGGAGGATTCGGAGCTCGTTCGTGTCCTTTTGGAATTTCTACGTGTCGGTGTCGCTCCGGGAAGGCTTTTCTTCGATTCGATCTACCGGGAGGTATAAATCCCTTCTCCTTTTCATTTCCTCATGCATATAGGTCTATTTTGAACCCATAGGAATGACCCCCATGGTTGTATCTCCATTTCGTGTCCATTTGGAGGTTATAGGAGTGTCCTTTGTGTTGTGATTGTGTCCTAGTGGAAAAAAAACCCCCTATTTTGGACACTTGTGTGCATATATATATATATATATATATATATATATATATATATATATATATATATATATATATATATATATATATATATGCACACAAGTAAAAAAAAAAAAGAATATATATATATATATATATATATATATATATATATATATATATATATATATATATATATTTGTGTGTGTGGTTAGATGGTTAGAGAGTGGATTGATCTTAGTTAGGATTTGGATACCTATGTTTGTATCCAAGTATCTTGGCATATATGTGTTCTTTTGTCAAATCCGTCATAATTTTTATCCACGTTTTTATTAACCAAAGCAACTTAGAAATGTCATAACTTTTAGCTTAGAACTCCGATTTATCTCCCCTTTTTTTAAAAGAACCGTATCGAAGTTAGATTTCCAAATATATATTTTAATAAGCCAAATTCTTTCTGTAACTTTCTGTAGAATTATTTGAGTGTCAGCTGTACGAAAGACGAACGTGTTTCGATATTTTTGCGATTTCGGGAGCTTCCGGACACGAAAATGCGATCCGTTTAAAGTTTCGGAAAGCTAACACGAAGAGCTACAACATACTTTAATCCTAGAATTTAATGAATGCCCAATTGGTACAGTATTGGTTTTAAGTAGAAGAGTGACT
The DNA here is from genome assembly GCA_029216955.1 of Iris pallida. Classification (NCBI taxonomy): domain Eukaryota; kingdom Viridiplantae; phylum Streptophyta; class Magnoliopsida; order Asparagales; family Iridaceae; genus Iris; species Iris pallida. The sequence goes on from JANAVB010033815.1 coordinate 8,857,969, forward strand.
ATACGATATATGCATTTTGTGTAACCTATGAGCCTATGTAGTATAGATATTAAATAAATATAGAGTATGTAATGCATGATATGTTAGATGAATAAAATGATATATATATGATATATATTCTCTTTACATTAATTTATATATATGGTTGAATGCAAGCATGTAGAAATGCTATTAATATAATGCATATAAGCAATGCATGAATGAAAGAATGATATACAATGTATGCATGAAAGTATATAATGAATGCTAGATATGAATGCAAGATATATATGTAATGATAGATATGAATACATAATGTATAAATATTGTAATGCAATATATAATGATAACATGTATGGTAATGTAGAGTATATGATGCAAGCATGAATGAATGGAGGAAATACATGTATATAGGTAATATAGAATGTAATATATGAAAGGAATGAATGATAATATATAACATGATATGTAAGGTAATACAAGGTATGAAATATATGATGTGTGTATGTTTGTATGTCTCTATATTAATGTATGAAATGATATGAATATACAATGTATGCATATGTATAAAACATGTAGGTAATGCATAGATGCATGAATAAAATGAATGTTTGCAATATGTTAATATAAATACAAGTATCTAATATGCATGAATGTAAGTATAATATAATACAAGTATACATGTATGTATCATGTAAATGTAATATACATGATATGTATGTATGCATGTATACAAGGTAAATATGTATGTATGTATTTCTATAAACTGAGTTAACCTATAACCTTTTACACACATACATTCATACACCCTTTGACATCATGTATCCCATGTCACATACACCTACCTATTACTAAATTTTAGAACATTAACACATATCCTTTCACACACATGCCAAACACACACACATACTCACTTACTCTTTTACCTCTCTTTCTCTCTCTCTCTATATATATATGTATGTGCCTATATATATAGCTTTCCTATATATATCTATGTATATGAATATGGGAATGTGAATAATATATATACATTATATGACTAAGTTTGTGTGCCTTGTTAGCTTATGGTTTAGTTTTGTGCTTGGTTTAGCAAGTGACTTAGGCTATGAGTTAGTAGCTATCTTGGATACTTGATTTGCATATACTTAGTTTGTTTAGACCTAGAATAACTTGTTTGACCTAATTTAGACTTGTTAGACCTAGTTTGGCCATAGTTGACCTAGGTTTGACTTTTAGGGTTGACCAAGTTGACCAAGAGTTGACTTTGGTCTAGATTGGCCTAGAATCATATAGAATGCATAGTAGAACTTCATATTGTCATTTTGGACTTGTTGTGACTTGTGCTGTTCTGATTAGGAGCCAGACACCTCTCATCGGACAGTATATTTACTTTGGACATTCAGACATCAGGCGAGTACATTCTCTGATAGTTCTCTTATTTACTTGTCAATTACTGTACTTCAGTTCTAGTTAGTTGTATGCGATTCTCTATTACAATACGTATGGATATTCTGGATTCATGTATACGACACACATTTATTTTTTGGCCTCTATTACTGGTACCAACATTTCTGGCTTCTATTACTGGAATCACCTACTAGAATCATTTACTGGAATCATTTACTGGTATCATTATATTTTGGCTGGACTCATCTTGAATCATTATGTCGGATTTCTGGATTCACTTGCTGGGAGGAAAAATACTTGAGTAAGACATGTAGACATATCCCAATCTGGAATCTTCCAACTGGAATCTACTGGAATGATAGCCATCTCACCCCCGGCCAGGTGTGTGATGTGCCGTATTACCTACAGCCGTTTACATATCGATCTCGGTATTTTAAAACACACTGTTATAGTATAGGCTGGACTTACCCTGGAATCATTGATCACTATAACTGGAATCGTCCCTTACTGGATTCATCTTGTATTAGATTCATCTTGTACTGGACTTACATTGGAGTTTCACTGGTCTACATTGCTGTCTGGGCTTTATATCATATTACCTTGGTTCAGCTAGTTCTATTTTACAGTCTTTATTGCTATGATTCTTCTCTTGTTTAGTTATTTTCTTTCCTTGCACTTTATCTGTCTTTCTTACCATCACCTGAACATAAACTGCCATATTCATCAATACAACTGTCTATAACTGCTGTATAGTTCTCTGTCATTTACTTGGGTTTTCTAGATGAGATTGTGCTTGTTCCTGTCCTGACTGGACCTGTTGATAAATTTTACATATAGCCTGGAGGTTGCCTGCTAGCCTAGAGGAGACACAGTAGAGGTTGTATAGTTAGTTATTTCAGTTGTATTGAGTTGTATTTATTCTATGGATTACTGTATTGAGTTTTGAGATATTTTTTGGGTTTGTGTATCTTAGACACTTAGACTTCTATCTGCTGTATCTCTTTTGGATTTCATGTTTTACCTATCTTTTATCTTGCTCTACCTTAGTTGTGATTGAGATTGTATCTGCTAGGTCACCTCCATTCGGAGAGTATATACTGTACAGGTACCTTTATATTGTTAGATGTTTGACCTAAGACCGCGTTCTACCGTCGACACTGCGGCGTAGGCTGGACGTACCCACGTCTCGTGCCCTTACTCTAGGATACGGGTCGTGACACATTTTTAGTGGTGGCCCATGCAGGTCGAGTTTATGTAGTGGTATTCGAACTAGAGTATCACTACATCCTGCAGTAGGATTAGGATATTTTTGGAGGTACTCAATCACATTAGAAAAAACTCTTAATCCGATTCCTTTTGTCTAAAATTGTTGCTTATTGACTTCCCTTGAATATAAACTGTTCTCCTTTGAATTTTTGCTTCATTCTCAGAAATTGCTTCTTGTTTTGATCTGTCTTCATGATGGTTATGAAGATACGATCTCATCGCTTCGGTTCGGGGGATACTATCGAGAGGCTGGCCACCTCTCGTCCTATTCATCAGGGCCTCGAGACCGCAGCTTCTGTTATGCCGACTCAGGTTGGCGTTTCTGCTACATTGGAGGTGCACCTCCGTCTGTACAGAGACTTTTCCTTTCGTTTTCGGTTTCTCTCAGCAGCAGCGATTCATGCAGCATCAGCAGCAGAGATTTGTGCAGTATCAGCATCAGGCTGGAGGAAACCAGCAGGGCGAGCTATCTTCAGGACAGTCGAGGATGTACAGACCGTTGGAGATATTGCTGCAAGTTCCGTTCTTCTCAATTCCATTCCCGCAATTGTCTTTTATAATTACCTTGAAATCCGATTCCATCTGTTCCTTGTTGATTGATTAATTTTGTCATGTTACTCTTTTGTTGTGTTTGTTTTTCTTCTGAGAAAATCATATGGGCTAGGTCACCTAAATCATGGGACTAGAATCCTCGATAGTCGTGTTAGTTGGCATAGTGAGGATATGTAGTCAGATTTTGGATGTATTCTCGAGTATGGGAATTTAAGGTTTTCGCCGTCACATGCGACAGTGCAAAAATTTTAAATACTATGAACCTAGAGGTACGTACCTTAGTCAAGGACTATGTGATTATCGTAGCCTTGCTCACTAGCATGATGAAGACTCTGGACAACATAATTTTGGACAGACGCATATGATTAACAGATTGTATCTTGAGAAGGTTTAAACATCATACCCTTTTGATTGTTATAAATGACTTAGGAGTAGGAATATTTAGTTTTGTAGAGCTTATTCATAGGTAGTTCCTTCATAGTATAATGGTATGATGACTTGTAGAGTGTCTGTACCCTAGAGGTGATAGTTAGCATTGGTGTTAGAATAGTAACCCATTGCAGATAATTCTTCTGTTATCTATAATACCAACCAGTTACACATAGGATGTTAGTATGCCTTACAGCCTTGATGATTATTACTACTTTCCCTTACCTTTTCCAGTGAGGCACCCATGACCAGAGACTGCCTTTGAGTATAGTTGTAGTTTCACCTAAGACTGAGAGGTCTATTTGCATAGATAGATTGCAGATGATATTGGCATATAGGATATAGGTTTGTTGGTATCTATAGGCCATTGTTGTATAGGGTTATAAACATGTTGTTTAGCCTATACTTGGTTCAGTTTTCCATTTTAGTTAAGTTCTCTTCGTGTTGAGTTCCTTTGTGTTGATCACCTTTATAGGCAGTGTGCAGACCCTTCACTAGATACCATGTCCCCTTGATTCAGACCATTCATCCTTAGCCTAGTTCTAAGCTTTGTTTCAGACCCTTATAAGTTTAGTCTGCCTTAACCCTTGGTTGATCAGTCATGTATATATATATAGATGATATACTTAGGATATATGTGATGGGTTGTTGTTCTTGAGCATATATATGTATATATGTGGTATTTGGTATTCATGTGCTTAGCTTGTAGGTATTTAGTTATAGGTGACTTGATAGGATTGGGAAGTTAAGAGCTAGTCTATTATAGAGTTTCTCTTTTGCTAAATTCTAGTTGCCAACACCTAGATAGCTAGCATAGGTAAAACCCTAAGAAGTTGACCAGTTGATGACCAAGTACTTGGATGTTGAGAAATTTACTAGTGATTGACCCTTGACTATGTTTGACATAGAAGGGGGTGCGATCATCTTAATTTCGAGGACGAAATTTTTATAAGGTAGGTAGGATTGTAACACCCAGTTTTCCAGATGAGGGTAATTTTGAAATTTTGTAATTATAATTATTATTTATTGATTATTATTTCATATTATGATTTTTGATGATTTTTAATCATTTTTAAACTATTTAAAATTATGACTTGTGATTTTGACATTTTACTATTGTTTGGTTTTTATTTCGAGGAATTTGTCACCCCCAGTTTTCAGAAACAGGGGTATTTTTGTCATTTTATATTTTTGAAATATTTTTGAAATTTATTTTATTATTTATGATATTGTTTTGGGATTATTTGAGTCGGGTTCGAATTTCAGCTCAATCCGACTTGAAACGGGAACCCGGGGGTAGTGTTGACTTTAGTGGACCCACACATTAGTTAGCCATGGCCCACATGATATAAATATTTTAGTTAGAGGTTAGACTAATTATTATGGATAAGGTTAGTGTGATTAGAGACTTTAGAATGACTAATTTAGCCCCAACCAATTAGCCCTTTCCTAATACTAATAGAATAGGTTAGTGGGGGCATTTTGGACCTTACCATAATAGGACAAATAGCCCCATATGGCCAGCCACTTTGGGAGAGGATAGGCTCAAGTTCATTTCATTATTCTTATCCACACTCTCTCTCTCTTGTTCTTCCCCAAATTTTTAGAGAGCAATCCCTAGCAATTTCTCCACCAAATCCTTCCATTTCTCCACCAAATCTTCTTCTTTCCTTCTCCATTCTAGCCAAGGAGGAAGCTACCCAAGTTAGGGAGGATTCGGAGCTCGTTCGTGTCCTTTTGGAATCTATACGTGTCGGTGTCGCTCCGGGAAGGCTTTTCGTCGATTCGATCTACCGGGAGGTATAAATCCCTTCTCCTTTTCATTTCCTCATGCATATAGGTCTATTTTGAACCCATAGGAATGACCCCCATGGTTGTATCTCCATTTCGTGTCCATTTGGAGGTCATAGGAGTGTCCTTTGTGTTGTGATTGTGTCCTAGTGGAAAAAAAACCCCCTATTTTGGACACTTGTGTGCATATATATATATATATATATATATATATATATATATATATATATATATATATATATATATATATATATATATATATGTGTGTGTGGTTAGATGGTTAGAGAGTTGATTGATCTTAGTTAGGATGGTTAGAATGATTTTCATTTGGATACCTATGTTTGTATCCAAGTATCTTGGCATATATGTGTTCTTTTGTCAAATCCGTCATAATTTTTATCCACGTTTTTATTAACCAAAGCAACTTAGAAATGTCATAACTTTTAGCTTAGAACTCTGATTTATCTCCCGTTTTTTTTAAAAAACCGTATCGAAGTTAGCTTTCCAAATATATATTTTAATAAGCCAAATTCTTTCTGTAACTTTCTGTAGAATTATTTGAGTGTCAGCTGTACGAAAGACGAACGTGTTTCGGTATTTTCGCGATTCTGGGAGCTTCCGGACACAAAAATGCGATCCGTTTAAAGTTTCGGAAAGCTAACACGAAGAGCTACAACATACTTTAATCCTAGAATTTAATGAATGCCCAATTGGTACAGTATTGGTTTTAAGTAGAAGAGTGACTATACGATATATGCATTTTGTGTAACCTATGAGCCTATGTAGTATGGATATTAAATGAATATAGAGTATGTAATGCATGATATGTTAGATGAATAAAATGATATATATATGATATATATTCTCTTTACATTAATTTATATATATGGTTGAATGCAAGCATATAGGAATGCTATTAATATAATGCATATAAGCAATGCATGAATGAAAGAATGATATACAATGTATGCATGAAAGTATATAATGAATGCTAGATATGAATGCAAGATATATATGTAATGATAGATATGAATGCATAATGTATAAATATTATAATGCAATATATAATAAACATGTATGGTAATGTAGAGTATATGATGCAAGCATGAATGAATGGAGGAAATACATGTATATAGGTAATATAGAATGTAATATATGAAAGGAATGAATGATAATATATAACATGATATGTAAGGTAATGCAAGGTATGAAATATATGATGTGTGTATGTTTGTATGTCTCTATATTAATGTATGAAATGATATGAATATACAATGTATGCATATGTATAAAACATGTAGGTAATGCATAGATGCATGAATGAAATGAATGTTTGCAATATGTTAATATAAATACAAGTATCTAATATGCATGAATGTAAGTATAATATAATACAAGTATACATGTATGTATCATGTAAATGTAATATACATGATATGTATGTATGCATGTATACAAGGTAAGTATGTATGTATGTATTTCTATAAACTGAGTTAACCTATAACCTTTTACACACATGCATTCATACACCCTTTGACATCATGTATCCCATGTCACATACACCTACCTATCACTAAATTTTAGAATATTAACACATATCCTTTCACACACATGCCAAACACACACATACTCACTTACTCTTTTACCTCTCTTTCTCTCTCTCTCTCTATATATGTATGTGCCTATATATATAGCTTTCCTATATATATCTATATATATGAATATGGGAATGTGAATAATATATATACATTATATGACTAAGTTTGTGTGCCTTGTTAGCTTATGGTTTAGTTTTGTGCTTGGTTTAGCAAGTGACTTAGACTATGAGTTAGTAGCTATCTTGGACACTTGATTTGTATATACTTAGTTTGTTTAGACCTAGAATAACTTGTTTGACCTAATTTAGACTTGTTAGACCTAGTTTGACCATAGTTGACCTAGGTTTGACTTTCAGGGTTGACCAAGTTGACCAAGAGTTGACTTTGGTCTAGATTGTCCTAGAATCATGTAGAATGCGTAGTAGAACTTAATATTGTCATTTTGGACTTGTTGTGACTTGTGCTGTTCTGATTAGGAGCCAGACACCTTTCATCAGACAGTATATTTACTTTGGACATTCAGACATCAGGCGAGTACATTCTCTGATAGTTCTCTCATTTACTTGTCAATTACTGTACTTCAGTTCTAGTTAGTTGTATACGATTCTCTATTACAACACGTATGGATATTCTGGATTTATGTATACGACACACATTTATTTTCTGGCCTCTATTACTGGTACCATCATTTCTGGCTTCTATTACTGGAATCACCTACTAGAATCATTTACTGGAATCATTTACTGGTATCATTATATTTTGGCTGGACTCATCTTGAATCATTATGTCGAATTTCTGGATTCACTTGCTGGGAGGGAAAATACTTGAGTAAGACATGTAGACATACCCCAATCTGGAATCTCCCAACTGGAATCTACTGGAATGATAGTCATCTCACCCCCGGCCAGGTGTGTGATGTGCCGTATTACCTACAGCCGTTTACATGTCGATCTCGGTATTTTAAAACACACTGTTAGAGTATAGGCTAGACTTATCCTGGAATCATTGATCACTATAACTGGAATCGTCCCTTACTGGATTCATCTTGTATTAGATTCATCTTGTACTTGACTTAAATTAGAGTTTTACTGGTCTACATTGCTGTCTGGGCTTTATATCATATTATCCTGGTTCAGCTAGTTCTATTTTACAGTCTTCATTGCTATGATTCTTCTCTTGTTTAGTTATTTTCTTTCCTTGCACTTTATCTGTCTTTCTTACCATCACCTGAACATAAACTGCCATATTCATCAATACAACTGTCTATAACTGCTGTATAGTTCTCTGTCATTTACTTGGGTTTTCTAGATGAGATTGTGCTCGTTCCTGTCCTGACTGGACCTGTTGATAAATTTTACATATAGCCTGGAGGTTGTCTGCTAGCCTAGAGGAGACACAGTAGAGGTTGTATAGTTAGTTATTTCAGTTATATTGAGTTGTATTTATTCTATGGATTACTGTATTGAGCTTTGAGATATTTTCTGGGTTTGTGTATCTTAGACACTTAGACTTCTATCTGCTATATCTCTTTTGGATTTTATGTTTTACCTATCTTTTATCTTGCTCTACCTTAGTTGTGATTGAGACTGTATCTGCTATGTCACCTCCATTCGGAGAGTATATACTGTACAGGTACCTTTATATTGTTAGACGTTTGACCTAGTACAGCGTTCTACCGCCGACACTGCGGCGTAGGCTAGACGTACCCACGTCTCGTGCCCTTACTCTAGGGTGCGGGTCGTGACAAAGTGGTAGCGGATCAGCCGCCTGTCGTGCCAGAGGAGGTGGTGGCGGATCGGTCGCCTGTTGTGCCTGGCCCTTCACGTAAGCGAGGCAGGCGTGAGTCTACTGACGACAGCATAACCTTCTCCATGAAAAGGGCTGCGGTTAGGCCTCGTATGCTGCTCATTAGGGAGAGACGCGATAATATTGATGCCGTTTCGAAGGTGATTTGAACTACAACTGTCATCTTCTTTAGCTCTTCTTTTTCTGGAATTATGATCTAATCGTTTTCCTTCCCTTTGTAGGCGTCAGAAGAAAGGGAATCTCGAGATCCGGTTGCTGCCCCTGCGGTCGACCCAGCTCTGGCTAATCTAGTTAAAGATATGAGCGCCGCGATTCTTGTCGCCGGAGTTTTCCCGACGACGGATGAGATTCCTCTAGTCGCGGATGTGGGCTCTGCCGAACCCATCCCCGAGACGGTTGAATTTTAGCCGGATAACGCTAGTCCAGTTGCATCTCTTTCTGGTGCGGCTGGGACAGAGGAACCGGCTGTATTTGGCTCGGATGTCGCCGGTGAAGAGGCTCTGGCGGCCGATGAAGAGGCTCTGGCAGCTGTGATTGAACCTTAGCCTCAACAGCTCTCTCATGGTAAGCTAAGTCAAATTTTGACTAGTGAGGAGGCTCAATTGCTCTATCACCACATCCTTCGGGTTAAGTTGATTGATGGTTGTTCTGGACATACAGGTCCTGCTCCTTTACTGCTAGTGACAGACATTGTCGGGGGAGAGCTTGCCCGCAAGGATCTGGCGGAAGGGAGTATGCCTCCTCTCCCTCCAGCTTATATTGAAGGTCCTTCCGCTGAGTCGAACTCGGAGGAGCGAGCGGCGGAACTGCCAGGGCGGGAAGACATGGTCCCTGCATACTTCCTTGCTCATGTGGCTCCAGAGGTCGACCTTTCTGCTCTGCCGAGTCTCCGTATCCTTCGGGCTGCGGAAGAAGAATTGACCGCTATCCAAGCGTCTTTTTGCTCGGAATTTGTTTCCCTCGTGGTAGGGGCATCAAATTCTGTGGCTTCTTCTTCGACTCTGCCAGCCACTCTCTCTTTGACGCCAACTTCTTCGAAAGTTCTGGATGAGTCGTCAAGGGATATGGTTGACAGTTTCTACCGTCATCTGAGACGAGGAGTCGAGGCCGCTGTGGAAAGGGGGACCTCTTTTTCCCTAGCCCGTCAGTGTGCTCGTGGTCAGATTGAAATCCTCAGAGCTCTTCTCGGTAGGGCGGGGATAGTTGAGCTGCTGGAGCCCAAATTGTTGGAAGCTGATCAGCTGGTGGCTCAGTATCAGGGACTGCGACAAGTTGATCTATCCTCAGCAATAGATCAGGAGCGCGCCTTCCTCATCATTGTCATAGAGAAGGTACGGACTGCACGAGATACGTCTAAGCCGGTTATCATGAAGGACCTCGACGGTCTGTCTCTCCAGTACGATCAGCTGAGCCACAGGAGCGAGGATTGCATGGCTCGGGAAGCGACTATTTCTTGCAACATAATTGATACTAGGGAGCAGATCCTTGAGCTCCAGAGGAAGCTGGATTTCTTAGAGTCTGAGCTCGAGGCCTCCCGTGCAAACAAAGAGCAAATTGTTCAAGAGGCGGACAGGGTCACCTGAACTACTGCTGACTTGGAGTGTGCCCTGAAGCGGCTTGAAGACGGCTGGCAGGCGCACGCGTATCTAGAGGATGCGGAGCGGCTGACTCAGGAGGCTGAGCGTCGGGCCAGGCAGCGATTTGAGCGGTCGACAGCTGTGCTGAGGGACCGTCTCAGGGAATTATGTGAAGCCGAACCATAGTCGACCTTTTTTCTTTCTTGCTTTTGTCTTTTTCCTTTATTTTGATAGGGACGCGATCCCAAAAAATATGGTACTTTTGCTTTTCCAATAAATGACTATTGTTTGCATCATCATCATTTATCGTTTTTGTACTGCATTTTTGGTATTATGATGTTAGCCCCACTGGGGGACTTTTTGTGGACCTATTACCCTTGGCGTACCTTGGTTTTAGATACGGATAATAAGTTTGATAGAGATGCATAGAACTACTCTGCGGTGAAGCGGACATAGAAGCTCTTGGCAGAAGAATGCTATGGAGCAGCTGGGCTCCAACAACATACGATTGTGAAAATAATGGGTGCATGTACTAGGGGACCTAGTACGGCATTTGTGGTCAACTGAGGACATTTGTGGTCAACAGAGGACATTTGTGGTCAATAGAGGACATTTGTGGGCCTATTATCTTTGGCATACCCTGGTTTTGGGTACAGATAATAAGTTGGGAGAAAACCGACATACTTACTCAGAGGTAGCGAGGACGTGGTAAATATGAGGGCTTTGCAACAGAGCCTTTCCACTCAGAGGTAGTGAGGACATGGTAGGAGTGGGCTCAATGAAGAATACATAGAAAGACTCAGAGGCAATGTGGACGTGGACGTTTTATGTAAGGGGCGTTTTGTTTTTGATGGAAAGAAAACAACTCAGAGGTGACATCGACATGGTTGTTTCGGAAATTTGGTGGATCTATTACCCTTTTTGTGCACTGAGAGTGCGGGTAATAGATTATGAGAAAAATGCTCTTTTAGGAAGGAAGTTCAGAGGTATGATCATACATGACTTACTACCCAGAAGATGCAGTATGAATTTATCTGGGGTGACCGGAGTGTAAGTTCAGCGGTACCGACGGGTACATAACTTAACAATCTGGTTCATTTGGGGGATGTTATCTAGACATAATATTTCTTCAGGAACTTGCCGTTGATGGGCATCATGAGCAAGTCTCCATTTTGCTTCGCGAGGCGGTAAGCATTGTTGGAGAATACAGCCTCGATGACGAATGGACCTTCCCATTTTGGCTGGAATTTGCCGGCGGTTTTGTACGTCATAACCATCGATCTTCGAACTGCCAAGACGAGATCACTGACTTAAAATATTCTAATTTTAACTTTCTTGTTGAAGGCTCCAGAGATACGTGCCTGATAAAGCTCGATTCATTGCTGAGCTAATAGGTGCTTCTCATCTAAGGCTTCCAGTTCTTGCAGGCGACGACGGTAATTATCATCTGTCGTCAACTAGTAAGTGAGGACGATGCAGAGTGAGGGGATTTGAGTCTCCAACGGGAGAACTGCCTCACTTCCATACACTAAAACGAATGGTGTGTTTCCAGTGGCTGTCCAGACTGTGGTGCGGTATGCCCATAAACATTCGCCAAGCTTCTCATTCCAGTCGCATTTGTTTGAGGATACGAACTTCTTGAGCAGCTTGATTATACTCTTGTTAAATGCTTCAGCCAGGCCATTAGCCACCGGATTGTATGGTGTCGAAACAATATTTTGGATTTGGTGTTTGTCACAAAACCGATAGAAGGCGTGGCTTGCGAACTGCGAACCGTTGTCGTGGATGATCCTCTGAGGCAGCCCAAATCGGTAGATAACGTGATGCTTGAGGAAGCTGATCACGTTGGATGTCTTTACTTCTGTAAGCGGGACAGCTTTTGCCCATTTGTAGAAGTAATCTGTGATTGCGAGTATGAAACGGTGCCCTCTGGATGAAGGCGGGGTGATTGGACCGATGATATCCATTCCCTATGCTTCGAATGGCCAGGATGCCACCGTTGGATGCAGAAATTCAGATGGTTGATGTATGAAATCGGCGTAGACTTGACAGGATTTGTATTTTCGTACATAGTCTATTACATCTGCCACCATCGTAGGCCAGTAATAGTCCATCCGGCGAAGGCGGTCTTACAATTTCGGGCCAGGGTGATGAGCCCCACACACGCCATCGTGAGCTTCGCGTACGACTTCTTTGGTTTCTGTATCTGACAGACACCGGAGTAGTAATCCGTCATAAGATTACCGATACAGCATTTTCGTCTCTGTATCATAGAAGAATCTGAGGGATCGTCTTCTGATAGACGTAGCTTCTTTCGGGTCTTCCGGTAAGATGCCATAGACTACGAAGTCAATAAATGGGAGCCTCTAGTCCGGTGTCTTGTCGATCGTCATGGCAGAATAACTCTCAACAAATTGGATGTTGTTCTTGGGACAAACCAATTCATGGCCTATCACGTCAACCAGGTGATGAATATGATTTGGAACTGTTAGGGAAGCAGCAAGTCCTGCTAAGGCATCGGCTTCAATGTTCTGGAGTCTGGGAATATGTTCTATGAAGAACCCCTTCAGAGATGCAATGATAGCGATTGCTACTTGGTGATAGAGGATCATGTCTTCATGGCGGACTTCATAAGAACCCCGGATCTGATTGACGATTACCTGTGAATCGCCATATGCTTCCAGGTACTCTACCCCCAGTTCCTTTGCAAGTCGGAGGCCGATAACCAAGGCATTGTACTCGACCACGTTGTTTGAGCAAGGCTCTGTGAGCGAGTATGCCCGGTTGATCACCAAGCCAGAGGGAGAGATTAGTACTACTCTAACCCCAACGACGATGTTGTCTTTGGGTCCGGTCCTTGAAGCACCATCGAAAAACATCCGCCAAACGGTATCATGGGACGCCATTTTTGAGTTGGCGACCTCGTCTGGGATCTGTTCATTTATTCTGGTTGACTCCGAACTTGGATGAGTTGCCAAAAAGTCTGCCAGAGCTTGGCCCTTAACAGCCTTCTGCGGGACGAAGATCATGTGGTAGGGAGGCAATAATATCGCCCATGTAGCAAGACGAGAACTGAGTGCACCTGGCTTGGTCATGAGGACCCTGAGAGGGTTGACTCGTGATATGACATGAATGGTCTGTTCCGTAACATAGTGTCGCATCTTTTGAATGGCGAACACTAGAGCAAGACATTCCTTCTCATCGACAGCGTATCTGTTCTCAGGCCCTATCATCATTCGGCTGAGATAGTAGATAGCCTGTTCATGTCCCGCATCATTGTTTTGTGCTAGCAGAGCATCGAGCGAATGCTCCATCGCTCGTACATAGAGCAAGAACGATTTTCCAGTTACCGGAGCCACCATGACTGAAGGATTCGACAGATATTCTTTGATGTTGTCGAAGGCCCGTTGGCACTCTTCATCCCATACGAAGGAGACACCTTTCTTCATAAGGTGGGTGAACGGCTGACATCGTCCAGATAGGTTAGAGATGAACCTTCTGATATATGCTAGCCTTTCTTGAAGGCCTCTGAGTTCGCGGAGGTTCCTCGGGGGACCCATCTCCATGATTGCCTTAGTCTTCTCGGGGTCTATATGGATTCCCTGGGCGGTAATGATAAAGCCTAAGAATTTCCCGCTAGATACACCCAAAAAAGATTTTGTAGGATTCATCTTCAAGTTATGCGCTCGCATCAGATCGAACACTGTCCTCAAGTCGTGCAGATGATCTTTCTTAGAGCGGCTTTTGACAGCGATGTCATCGACGTAACACTCCACAGTCTTTCGCAAGTGGTCTCTGAAGATGACGCTCATAGCTCGTTGATATGTGGCACCGGCATTCTTCAAACCGAAGGGCATGACTGTGTAGCAGTACACGCCAATCAGTGTTCGAAATGATGTGTGCTTCTCGTCGTCAGGAAACCTCTTGATTTGGTTGTATCCTGAGAAGCCATCCATGAATGACATGCGCTCGAAGCCACATGTGTTGTCGATCATTATGTCCGTAATATGAAGAGGGAACTCATCCTTAGGACATGCCTCATTTAGATTTTGGAAGTCGATGCAAATTCGAATCTTTCTATTTTTTTTGAGGACCGGCACTATGTTGGCGACCCAATCTGGATGTTGTTCCTCCCGGATGAAGCCGCTGGCTGTGAGTTTGTTAACCTCAGCTTCGATCGCGTTCATGATGTCTGGACGGAACCGCCGTTGCTGCTGCTTGACCGATTTTGTGTCCGGACGGAGGTTGAGTTTATAGAGTGCAATTTCAGGGTCTAGCCCTGGCATATCTTCATAGCTCCAGGCGAATACATCAATGTACTCTCTGACGAGTTGTAATAGTGACTCCCGTTCCTCGTCTGTCAGACTTTTGCTGACGAAGATGGGCTTCGGAGAAGACTCGTCGTCGAGGTCGACTTGCATGACCTCGTCTTCAGTAGGGGGATCTCTTTGTTCGAAGCGCTTCTCCCATTGCGCATCCAGCTGTTGGACCCAAGGCTCCAATTCAAGGAGTTCGGGTACATCTTCGTCTTCTTCGTAAGCATCGGCAAATGCCATATTGACATATAAAACTTGTCTAAATACATCTCCAATGCTGACTTCTGAATCAGAAGTAGGTGATCCAGTTGAATGTGAATGCCATTCACACTCTTCATATGAGCTCTCGGGAGTTGTTGCAGGAGTAACATAGCCTAGGCCATGTCTAGTTTTACCGTAGTAGTCCCAAGGTTTCCCAACCGGAACTGGTAATTATAGAGGTAATCGCCGCCCGGTACCATAGTTCAAGCCAGGTGTGGACTCCATGTCGTACCCCTATTTTTGCATAAGGTACTTGGAACGGGAGCTATACAGATATAACGACAGCCTTCCAGTGTCGGGTTCGAGATCGACTTCATCTGGCCTAAAGGACTGTGGACTATTCTTTCGGCCGAAGATGATTGGGTGATCATCTCCTTCGACTATGAAGCAAGCGTCTTCCACGGGAGTGATTTGGTTCGTGGTATAGACGTTTGTCACTTGCATGTGTAGGTTGGTGCCTATACCGTATTCTATTGCGTACATTATTCGAAGCTTATTAAGCTCGAGGTAGTTCAAAGATAGCCCTTTATTGATAAAGTACGGTATCTTTTTTACCAAAATTACATCATCAGCGGAAGGAACATCAGTATAAGCGGCCACATACTTGGCCAGTTCTGGCTCATCTTCAATTACCTCCTGTATTTGAGAGGATAACTTGGGTAGCTTGATCATCAGCAGCTCTACTGGTGGCATCGGACGTGGAGTTATTGGCTCACTGGCAACCCCCGGCTTTGTCGAAGATTGGGAAGATGACCTTGGAAGCTTGATCATCAGGGGCTCCACTGAAGGTGCTGGGCGTGGAGTTTTTGTCTCACTAGCAACCCCCGGTTTAGTGCTTGGTTGTCGATTTGTCTTGGGCAGACGGATGATCATTGGCTTGACAGAGGGATCTACTCCTTTGGTTTGTTGTTTGCCAGCTCTTGGTAACTTGATCGTCGGTGGTTCCGCCTTGGGTCTCGCCCCTTGGTTGGACCTTGGCAGTCGGATCGTCTTCTGTACCCTTTATGCAGTGAGCACTGGGGAACTACACAGAGCGGCTGTGAGAGGTGCAGTCCTGCCTGGCTTGCGGGGTTGGAGATAGATTTTCAAGGGTTCTTCAGGCCCTGCAATAACCTCCGTTTGCTCCTGAGCATCTTCCTTGATCAGGTGCCTCTTCGAATTCTTGTATAAGCAAGAGTCCGAATAATAGGACTCGACCCCTTTGAAGGGATTAATGTCGGCAATTTCTGTTCTGACGAACCCATGTTTGTCCACATACTTGAAGCACTGGTGCAGTATGGAAGGCACGATCATGTAATCATGTATCCACGGACGCCCCAGGAGAATATTGTAGGAAGTGTCTGCATCTATGACGTAACACGTCACTTCTGACTGGAGATCGCCAATTTGACACTTCAGGCGAATCTTTCCGACATGATAGCTCCTCCTCGAATTGAATTCGCTGATAGCAGTGCTAGTAGGAGTCAGTCGGTGCATAGGGATGCGGAGGAGATGGAGCAAGCTCTTCGTGATGATACTTATCGAAGAGCCAAGATCAATTGCATCCAATCCACCTTGACGTCGCCGACGTATCCAGTATAATACAGCAGACGATCGTGCAAGTTAGTCTTGATAAGCATGTCTTGTGGAGTGAATACGATATTGGGCATCGTACCGGTACAAGCACTGTCCTGGGCATCCGCTGGAGAGCTCTCCCCTGTGACCTTGACTTGGGCCAGATAAGCATCAGCATTTTGAAGTGCATCACCCAGGGCGACGCGAACATCCTTGGAAAGTCTCAGGAGTTCATATAATGACAATTTGGCTGGCGTGTTGGCCAGTTGTGCCAAAATGTCAAAATTATAAGGCCTTTTCAGCCCCTGAGGTGCATCCTTACGGAGTGGCTTGTCAAAGCGTGTCTCCTTCGGCTTAGGTTTATCGGCAGTCGACGGCTGAGAAGGTCCCGGGGCATCAGTAGCGGATGGCTGACGATCCTCAGCTGAGTTACCCGGTGCAGGTTGAGATTGTGCGCCGGACCGAGTAATGACGGCTATCGCTTCTTCGATGTCAGCTGAGATTGTGCGGCAGGACTTAACTTTCCCGCCCTTCTTCTTGCCGGTGGAAGGTGATGCCAGTTGAGTTACTTCGGCGACCAAGTCCGGGTGGACCCACATAACCTTCCCTCGCGATGTAGTAAGGGGCACAAGCCCAGCAGCCTCGTCTCATGGCGGTAGAAGATTAGCAACCTTCATTGTCGCCCGAGGGATGGGTACTACACCATCTTGAGTCTGTCGGAGGGAAGGTGCCAAATTGGACAGACACCATGTTGGCGGCCACAGTTACCTCTTCGAAGTCAATGGCCAGAGCCTTAGAGTCGATAAAGTTTTGGATGTAGCACTTCAGTTGGAAGCAGTCTTGAGTAGCATGATGGATGTAGCGGTGGTAATGGTAGAACTTCGGGCTCTCCATCTCTGCAGGCCGCGGCTCACGTCTCGGAGGAGGGAGCTGAATTCTATCTCCTTGTATGAGCATGTCCAAGATATGCTTGACATGACTATCCTCGAAGGAGCAAGTTATTTGAGGCTACTGCTTCTCGGCCTGTTTTGGTTCCGGCTTCGGGGCTGTATCGGCTACCATAGCTTGCTTGTCCTTGGCCTCCCGATTGTTGGAGGAGCTGCCGCCATCGTTGCTGTTGGTGCTTGGACGCTTGCTCTTGTCCTTTCCATCCGAGATGTGCATGCCCAGTTGGCGAGCCTTCTTCAACTTCGCTTCTGCGCCAGTGGCGCTGATGATGAAGGTCTTCCAGTCCTTGAATTGACTTTCCCCATCCAGAGGCTGATTGTAGGTAGCAGGCCTCTTGTGGCAAATTTCAATCAAGGAAGAATCTAGGTTGTCGGAGGACAACTTCATCGCGGTTTGACGAAACCGCTTAATGTAGTTCCTGGTCAGCTCTTTTTTACCTTGAACAACGTCCATGAGGGTGGACATTGTTATATCTTGTCCTACCTCGTAGAACCTTTCAAGGAACATGTTTTTGAAGCCAGCAAAGGAATGGATGCAGTTGTCTGGCAGATTGCGGTACCAATCAAATGCTACCCCCTCCAATGCCCCAACGAACAATCGTGTGAGGATCGCATTGTCGTACGACAAGTGGTATATTATGACTTCAAAGTAAGTGATGTACCGACTTGCGGAAGTCTTTCCGTCATAGGGCTTGATATTGAATGGCTTGTACCGTGGAAGGAAGGGGACATCCCTCCATATAGTGGGGTACGGTTGTCGTATCTTCAAGTCTTGAGAGTATTCCCGTGCATGGAACATAGCACAGAGCTCTTAGACTTCTCTCCTCGCCTCCCTGGCCTCATCCGCAGCACTGGGAGCCATCATTCCAGTTGGGTTGTCACCTGGGGTTGGTGCAGTTGTGTTTGAGTTCGCATTGACTGCCGGACCCAAACATGTTTGATCAGGCGTCCTTCCCTGAAGAGCTGGTAGGGCCATCTTGATTTCTTTTACCGACTTTACTACAGTGTGAAGTATGGCTTCGAGAGTGTCGAGGCGCTGCCGGTCACTAGAACCTTCTTGATCATTGTCAGTTATGAATACCGTTCTCACACGAGGAGCTGTAGAAAAAACAGTGGAAGATGTGCTCTCCAAATCATACCCTCGTACAGAGAAGTCGTCGGGATATGTGGGAATGTTCTCCTCTGGTTCAGACTCGGAGGAAGTGCTACCCCCTGCATAGGAGGTCGCTTCATCTTGGGACCCACGAACGTTTTCAGAAACGTCGGGATCTGTTGCACCTGTTGTGAGAGTTGACTCCCCTGACTCATCTTCTTGGAATACCGGATTGTCGTGGATGTTCGGGGAAGTGCTACCCCCAGCTTCAGTTAGCCCCAAGGATGACGAATCTCCAAGTGTTGAAGATTTCGTTTTAGAGCGGGTGCCTTGATAAACCCCTCCCGCAGCGGTTGCGGTCAACTTCTTAGCCGAGAGCCTCTTAGCCACACTGGTTGAGACTGCGGGGCTAGAGACATCGATCTTTTTCCTTCCTTTGCCGGTAGGGACCTTCCGAGCCGAGTTACAGGAGGCAAAAAGAAGTGCCTCATCTTCTGAGTTTTGTAAGACCGGTCCTGGCTGTTGTAGTCGTTGAAAGACGGACTGCCGGTCTTTCTGTACTGCCGCGTTGTTGCAGCAGCAGTTGATAATAACTTGGGTGCAGTGACGTCCTTGGGAGGACTCTCTACACACCAAGTTTTTCTCTCTTTCTTTGCGCTTGTGACTGATCATATTACGCAAGTCAAGCGCATCTCGAGCAATCCTCACACCCTGAGCACATGGGTACGTTGGCATCATCTTTGCTCCCTGATTGGGGAACTTTTGGGAACCCTCCTGTCCATTTGCCGCTGGGGGCTGGACGTGATTGGTTCGTGTAGCCTCCCTTCCCGAAAATTTTTAAAATATTTTTTATTATTTATTTGATTTAAATGGTGATTTTAAAATTTTATAAATAATTAAATAGTTAATTATTAAAGTAGATAATTTTAGTCATAGTTGAGATTTGGAGTACAAGGTGATTAGGAATCATGGCACATATAGCTCAGTGGCGTGCTTTGACTAGTGTTTAGTCATGGTAGGGAAAGGCCGAGCCATAGTGATGTCCTAACTAAGAAAACCAGACCAAGTTGTGACATGACCATTATGAATAATTTAATTATTCATTATTATTGTTATTTGACGTTTAGGAGACCCGGTTGTACCAAACCAGTCAAACTGAACCCAAACTGAGCCCAAGCCCATGTAGTCATACGGGACGTCCTATGACATTCGTGTTGATGTATTTTGGATATGATGGTGTCGTATTCCGTCTTAATGATTTAATGAATATTTTCTAAGTATTTTTAATTAAAATTATAAATGTTATTAATAATTGATATTCAATAATATTTGTATAAGATAGGCCTTGTACATTTTCTGGGATTATTAGACGGTGCAAAATAGCATATACACCATTATTGGTTTATTAACTTTCGTTATTATTATTATTACTAATATTATTGGGATTTTAATTAATATTATAGCAATTATTCTCCTTAATAAATTGTTGGATTGTGGGATTTATCTAGATTATATGTACATGTGTATATATATAGAAATATATTCATAGTACATAAAAATAGGCTTTTATACGTATATATAAAACAACATTATTTTATTTATATAAAATGTCGTGTATATTATTTTATTGTATTTATCTTTATATATATATATATATATATATATATTTATATATATATATATATATATATATATATATATATATATATATATATATATATATTTTATATATATATATATATATATATATATATATATATATATATATATATATATATATATATATATATATATATATATATATATATATATATATATGTGTGTGTGTGTGTGTGTTTGTGAATATATATAAATAAATATTATATATTATATATGTGTAGGAATATATAAAAAAATAAGTATTTGTGTGTAAATATAGGGATATATATATATATATATATATATATATATATATATATATATATATATATATATATATATATATTATAATATATATATATATATATATATATATATATATATATATATATATATATATATATATATATATATATATATATATATATATATGTATATATACGTGTGAGTATTTATGTATATACTAATAATTGAAATAGAAAAAGAAGAAAAAAAAGGGGAATAAAAAGAATAAACAGTAGGAGCAGCCGGGCCAGGCCAGCCCAGCCAGCCCACAACGAAGCAACCGAGCAGCCTGAACAGCAAGCCAGACGAAGCCTGAGAGCACTGCTCTCTTGTTTCCAGCGAACCATATATATCTATATAACCCGAGATTGAAGATCCCTCATACCAAACTAAAAACCCTAACCCAACTCCCTCGCCACGCTCGCCCTAGCCTGGTCGGCCACCCCGACGGCTGCGCGCGCCACTGCAGGCCACTTCCGGCTGACCACAGGCCGGCCAAACCGCGCAGGAGCGCCGACACGCGCGCGCGGACAGGGAAACCACGGCAGCGGCAACCGCGCGAACCCCAACTTCGCAGGTATCCCATGCTCTCATCTCATTATCATTTCTCGAACCAATTGGTTCGATAGGAAGACAACCCATACGGTTTTCCATCACTTCAAATAGTTTGAATTTAGGTACCCTAGGTTGCTCGATAAATCGACGCGAACCTTGACGAAAAACCTGTTCAAATAGAACAGTTTCAGGAGTTAAAACCCTATATTGGAAGCCAGTTTTTGAACTGGATATTAGGGTTTTCGAAAGTTTTTTTGACACAGTTAAAGACAACCTGAACGAGATTAAAACGCAACTGGTAGTTCTTATTTTCAACTGGTATACATGAAGTTATTCAAATTCAAAAATCAAGAAAAACCATGAAAAACAGTTTTCAAAAACTAGAAATTGTTCGATACGACGTGCGTCCCGCCTAACCGGGCAACGTGGTCGCGAACCGAAAGCATCGAAAGCTGCATAACAGCTTCGTGGTCGTGTGGGCTTTGACGAAATTTAAATTGGTCGCGTGTGCACGACAAATTTGATGCGTATCCGTCGAAATTCACCGTATCGTGCACTTTGCAAATTCTCTAATTACTTTGTGCACGCTCGTCAGATCGAGATGAAACTTGCGCCATCAGGAACGTATCATTTTTTTGGTCCTGTATGCCAAGTTTGGTCCAATTATGAGACAGTTGAATCGTACGTCGTTTTGCGGGCCCCACGGTTCCACTCAACGAGCGATTTTGTGCACGGTCCGCCGAAATCCAACTTTGGACATACGGTTGGGTTCGTATCGAAAAACTAGATCCATAGACATATAGTTTGACGACTTTAGAGACCGTTGACCCTGGCATGCTTTTCGGTACAAAGCGGGTCCAACGGTGGACATCGTTTTTGCCCGAAATTACCGTTTTGCTCCTGTATCCAGAATTGGACTTAAGGACAGGCGATCCTAGCTATTTTGAATATTCTAAGAACATTGGTAATATTTATTTCAGCTTTCGGGGACTGTGGTACGGGTTTTGACTATTGTGGCACATGGAGTGGTTCAGATTGTCGGTTTCATTAGCAGAGGACCACAGGCGAGTACAGTTTATTGTCTGTATTTCGATATTGATCTTTACTATATTTCATTGATTAGTCATTGGTTATGTGATTATTTTCTATTATAAATTGTTGAGTCGGGAATGAGAAGTACCAACGATGTGTGATCTGACCTTAGACAGTGTAGACAGTGATTTATTTATTTCTTGTAGACAGTGTAGACAGTAATTTATTATTGCAAAGTAGACAGTGTAGACAGTGATTTATTATTTCAAAGTATACCATGTTTTTTTATTGCATTATTTGCTGTAGACAGTGTAACTTTATACAATGTAGATAGTGTAACTTTAGACATTGTAGACAGTGTAACTTTAGACAGTGTAGACAGTGTAGACAATATAGACAGTGTCGCATAATTGTCCTGAGACCGATCACATATCAAAGGTACTTCTAACAGTTGGGAAAAGTATTTTGTGTCTATTTATTGCTATTGGTTTTTCGTAATTACTGTTTATTTTTAAAACTCATGATTGATGTCTAACCTTTATTTTATAGTCATTTTCTTTATTTGAAATTGTATTCAGTGAATTGTGCTCGTTCCATTCCTGACTGAAAACCAACATTTTCAGGTTAGTCGTGGATTCATTTAGCTTGGGGAGTGACGGGAATACTTGCAGACAAAAGCCTAGAGACTAGCTAGATAGTTGAGTTGTAGTCATTCATTTATTTGTACAAGTTTATATTTTCTACAAATGTAAAACTTGTGATCATTATAAGTTAAATTAATTATGTGAATGAGCATTATTTGTGATTTTGATCTTCATGGCCGTGACAGCGTTCTACCGTCGACACTGCGGCGTAGGCTGGCTTGGACACGTCTCGTATCCGTTTAAAAAAAGGGTATGGGTCGTGACAGTTCGATACAACTTTCCATCGGAGGCCCGCATAACAGTAAGCGGAGCTCTTTGGTGGTCAGAGGTTGGGACAGCTGACTGGGCTCGCCGAGCCTGCGCCGTCCTAGACTTTTTCGCTCTAGCACCCGAAGGCGCATAGTACGAAGAGTCCAAATGGTGCCGGATAGAGTCTGGCATATTCATATCAGAGCATCCGAGATCAGGACCGCATGAGAGACGGTCGAAGACAGAACCTGAGCCGCATGGAGCAGATGGCTTGCGGCTGAGATTGGTGGCCGCATGAGCATTCATGCGGCTATGATTTGTAGTGGTGTCCGCATCAGCATTCATGCGGCTGGATTTGGCTGCTGCAGGAGCGTTCTTGCGGCTAGAGTTATCTGCCGTATCAGCATTCATGCGTTTGGATTTGACTGCCGCAGGAGCATTCATGCGGCTGGATTTGCTGGCCGTATAAGTCTTAATGCGGCTGGAGTTGTCTGCCGCATTAGCATTCATGCGGCTGGAATTGATTGCCGCAGGAGCATTCATGCGGCTGGATTTGTTGGCCGCATAAGTCTTCATGCGGCAGGATTTGTTGGCCGCATGAGTCTTCTTCATGCGGCTGGCACCCTTATACGGCTTCTTCCTGGGCCGCATAGAGTCCCCATTTGCTTTCTCAAGTCCAGCATCGTAGTGTTTTCCTCTGCCAGACTTGAGAACAGCAGGGTCCTCTGCGGCTTGAAGTGGGGCCGCATGGGAGTCTTCTCCGTCGACTTGGGCAGCAGAGAATGCCTCTTCCAGAGCTTGGGAAGGAGCAAAAGTCTTAGGCCTCCACTCCCGGCGGGCCTTCTTTGGAGCGACTCGCTTCTGGATCGGGCTGGTGCTCCCTTTGGATAGCATTTCTTCAAACGCCTGCTGGTTGAAGCGAACAACCAGCATCTGTTGCATGGAGCCAATTTTAGCGGCGTCCGATTGCGTCACCAACTTCTCAGCAGTGGAGAAGTTAGTCCCCAGCAGAGTCGCCATTGTGTTTGCCATTGATTATCAAAAAGTATAGAATAATTTTATGGGAGGACTGGACTTTGACTTTCGACTACAAACTCGCTTGTACAAAAGAGAGCCTAGGAACAAAACCTAGGAAAAGCAATCTAAAGTACGATTGTTTATTTTTGATTCTGGGGGGTGATGATAGAGGCTCGAGAAAGTGATCTACCAACTCTGCCTTACTCCTTGGACGATCGAACGCGGCTTCGGCTCCGGGGAAGAAGATGCTCTTGCTCGGATGTGGGATGCTCTCTCTGGATCTCGAGTTTTGTGGGTGTCTCTTTTTTTTCTGTGTCCAGCCGGTTGCAAGGGAATGACACCTTGCTATTTATAGGAGTGGGGTGTGCAGTAATTGCTCCTTGATAAGCGGGCGATTAAGGATTGGTTAAGATTTGCCTTGATCTTGGCAATTATGTTGATTGCAGCAAATCTTTATTATTTGTTGGAAACAAATCCTGGACGATTATGTTGATTGATTGCAACAAATCCGCACTGTTATGATTTGTTGGTAGCAACAGGTCCGGATCTCCTGCCACGTGTCCCAACTGATTGATTGTAATAAATTTAAATTGTTGGGATTTGATCAGCTCCTGCCGCGTGTCCCAACTGCCTGTTATGTTGATTGTAATGAATCTAAATTATTGGGATTTGATCAGTTCCTGCCACGTGTCCCAACTGCCTGTTATGTTGATTGCAATGAATCTAAATTGTTAGGATTTGCCACGTGTCACAACTGCCTGTCGATTGCGATTTGATCAACTCCTGCCACGTGCCCTGACTACTGCGAGCCGCATGGAGGATCGTCATAATTGAGCCGCATGAGTGTGACTCTCAACTGAACCACATAAGGGTGGTCTCCCTAACTGAGCCGCATGGAAGTCCCTACCACTGAGCCGCATGGAAGTCCCTACAACTGAGCTGCATAGAAGTCCTTCCAACTGAACCGCATGGAAGTGCTTGCAACTGAGCCGCATGGAAGTGCTTGCAACTGAGCCGTATGGAAGTGCTTGCAACTGAGCCGCATGGAGTCTTTACAACTGAGCCGCATGGAAGTCCTTCCAGCGGTCCACATAAAGAGCTTGGGAATGGATGGATCGTGTCAACTGTAAAGATTTTTCTCGTCTTCCCGAGCAGCCTGTCATTATATCAGAGTCATCATTCGCCTTTATGTCAGAGCTGTCAATCCTCTGTGTCAGAGCTGCTGCATTTGCGTCAGAGCATTAAATGAGCGAGCTGCTCAGAGAAATGATGGCCAGCTGTGGACGCCCGCTTTTGAACTGCCCATGGCCATGTGGCTTTTCTGAGCCGCATAGAGCTCATGGGGACTTCTGAGCCGCATGAAGTTCTAGAGGGTTTGCGAGCCGCATGAAGTTCTAAGCGACTTTCTGAGCCGTATGAGACTCCTACTGTTTTGAGCCGCATAATCTTTCACTTGCTCTTTTCCATGCTTCTACACCCCTAACTAGAGTTCCTGATACCAATATGGCTCTACCATCGACTGGTCCTCATATACATGACTGAAACAAAACTCCCCTCCTTCCCTAAACATGACTTGTCCCTGTTCATCTTTGGTACACAGGAGAAAAAGGACTATGATACCATACATGTATGTATGATAACTTCAGGACAGTACAACCTGCTACTGATACTCTGCAGGTTGGCTAATACACCAAGACTCATAGGTTTTGTTACTAGGTTTCTCTTAGGAATTTCAACAAACACATCGACCTACATAACCTGATAATCAAACTAGGTTTAAAGAAACAAAATGGGTAAAGAAAGGGGGATTACCTGATAAGAATTTGTTTTCCTCTCGACAGATTTGGAGATTTGCTAGTAGACTTTCCTGCTGTGGGGAGATCACGAGTTCTTGGTGATCAAGGTCGTCTACAACCCTGATCACCTACATATATATAGGGTTATAGGAGTAGATAGAGTGAATCTGATTTAAAATCAGATTGCAATGAATCCCCCTTGATTTGTTTTAGAGATCTGAGTTATCTCTTGAATCAATCAACTTCTGAGGGTTGGCTGTTAGCAGGGGAAATTTGAATTAAATGAAAATTTCACTAAAGTCCCCATCTATACATTTATTACCCCTTGGTCCCTGTGTTGATATTTCAAATAATATAAACTTAACAATATATATGAGACAATAAGGAAAATTTTATAAATAGGAGAAAAATTTGGTCAAGGGGTTGACAGCACCACCAGCTCACCGCTGGCGACGGCGCCAGCCCCGCTCCTCTGGCACTATTGCACGCACTCGTGCACCCCGTGGCGCACTTCCTGTTGATGTTTTTGCCTTTATACTAGGAAAGATAGTCCCACCTCGACTACACTAAATGTTGAGAATTTTAATATAATGCTTTGTTTGTGTTGAGGTATGCACATGAGGTATGGTAGGACACAAGTGGGTGCCATGTGGGAGTATTTCCCTAGAAGGAAAAAGATAAATTCCAACAAGGAAGCAAGTTGCTTTTTGTCGTTCGGACTCGGACACGGACTCCAGGATGCCTCGTGCATGCACGGGGGTGTTCGGGGGTAGGCATGGACTGGCACACGACTATGCTGATTGTGGGACGATCTAAAATATCAAACCCTATTTTTGAGTATTGGTATTTTAGTCCCACATCGAATAGGAGAAAAGGTGAAGTCTCACTCCACTCTATAAATAGAGCCCTCTGACCTCCTTTGTAAGATGCACCAAGTAGAAAGCAAAGGGAGCCCGTTGAGTACATGGAGCCCATTGAGTACAGGGAGCCCGTTCGAGTCGCAAAAAGTTGACTAACGAGCATTCCAGAAGTTCTTTGAGAATTTGCTGGTTCCTGGAAGCGGATCGCATAAAGGTGAATTTTGCTTTGAGCAACGGTAATTTTCATCACCCCAGAAGGGCTGTTGAAATATTCTCTTTCTTTCTTCTTTCTTCTTCTTCTTCTCCGAGTGGGCTAAGAAAATTAGGAGAGCAAATTTATTTTGCAAGCATTCTCCGAAAACCTAAAAGAGTGGGCTAAGAAAATTAGGAGAGCAAATTTATTTTGCAATTATTCTCCGAAATCGTAAAAAGTCAGAACAGAGAGCAAATTTATTTGCAAGTGAATCTCTGCGTCTGAAAGTTGCTATATCAGAATAGAGAGCAAATTTGTTTGCAAGTAGATCTCTAAATTATGTTCGTTCTTCCATCTAGATCTATTTCGGGAATAACAATCTCAAAGCAAGATATAGATCCGATGGAGAACAACCGTGCAAACCTTCTCGACACAAGTTTTAACAAACTTGAGAAGTTTGATGGAGTGCATTACAATGTCTGGAAAAGAAGGTCAGTCGTAATTTTCAACTCGTGAGCGTTGACTACATGTTGACAGATCCTGAGCCTTTAATTCCAGAAGGTGAAAATGCTCGGAAGGTCGCTGAGGCCACTACTCTGTAATCCAAGTGGAGGAGAGATAACAACCTATGCAAGTTGCTTATCTTGAACTCTATGGAGGATTCTTTGGCAGAGTCATATAGCAAGATGGTACATGTCAAGGACATCTGGAAGTTTGTACAAAATCTCTACAA
Organism: Iris pallida; assembly: GCA_029216955.1. Taxonomy (NCBI): domain Eukaryota; kingdom Viridiplantae; phylum Streptophyta; class Magnoliopsida; order Asparagales; family Iridaceae; genus Iris; species Iris pallida. The sequence continues at coordinate 8,885,547 of JANAVB010033815.1, forward strand.
AGTAGATGAAAACATGAATAAGATCCACGTGACCGAAAAGGTCTGGAGGATGCAATTTGAGAACGACAAGACGATGTTGTCTCAAGTCAAAGAATTTCTCAAGTTACGTCAGAAACTTGAGGATGACGGCATACCCTTGGTCGATGCTTTCTTTTTCGGGGGTATTATTGCAAAGCTCCCACCTGGGTGGAGCAATTTTATTGCGGATATGCACCACAAGAAGATTTAGGTAGATCTTGAACGCCTCTTACACTGGATTCATGTTGAAGAAGAGTTGAGGGCTCAAATTAAAATGGACACCTTGTCCAAACAGATGGCTGAGGCCAATCTTGTGCAAGCTGAAAACTCCAAGAGGAGGCAAAATGCTTCTTACAACAAAAAGAAAGACGTTCACCAACTGAAGGTGAATTCGGCTCAGTTCAAGCCAAAGTCCAAAGCGCCTGGGACTTGTTTCAACTGTAGCAAGAAAGGCCACTAGAGGAAAGACTGCAAGAAAAAACCTAAAGGAAAGAGCAATGTGAGGCTAACTTTGTTGCTATGATTATGCATGTTAACTCGACTAGTGTTGACACGGACTGGTAGATAGACACTGGAGCATCTTGCCATGTTTGCTCTAAGAATAAGTGGTTCACCACATACAAGCCTACATCTGAAGATGTTATGGTAGCGAACCAGACACAAGCTGAAGTGCTGGGGATCAGGACGATGGTACTAAAACTGACTTCGAAAAAGTCGTTGATGCTTCAGGATGTGAAGCATATACCGGTGATAGCAAGAACATGGTCTCTAGAAGCCTGCTCTGTAATGCAGGCTTGAGGATGGACATTAACGCTGGTCAAGTAGTTATGTCTTATAATGGAACATACTTTGGAAAGGCTTATTGTACCAAAGGGATGTTCAAACTTCAGCTTGTAATTCCAATTGAAAAAATTAATGTAGTCTCTGTTTCTAATTATTCTCTTGAGTTATGGCATAATAGACTAGGACATGTTTATTGTAAAAGAATTAACAAGATGCCTAGTCTAGGACTTATCTCCAAATATGGAGGTAAGGAGTTGAAGAAGTATGAGGTCTGTGCGCAGACAAAGATCACTAGAAAATTGTTCAAGCGGGTAAACCAAAGTACAAATCTTCTGGAGTTGGTGCACTAAGATATCTGTGACTTCAAACAGTTATCCACAAAGGCCGGGATAAAGTATTTCATTACTTTCATCGACGATTTCTCAAAGTATGTATTTGTTTATCTGCTCAAGTCTAAAGATAAAGTGTTTGAGAAATTTAAGGACTTCAAGGCTGAAGCCGAGCGCTAAACCGGACAACAACTTAAGAGACTCAGAAGTAATCGAGGTGGAGAGTATAGGTCTCATGAATTCGCATCGTTCTGTAGAGAACATGGAATTGTCAACGAGATGTCTGCTCCATAATCTCCTCAATCTAATGGTGTTGCAGAAAGAAAGAACACAACGTTAACAGAGATGGTGAGTTCAATGCTGTTGACTGCGGGTCTGCCTTCTGGGGTGAAGCAGTACTTACGGTTACTTTTATTCTGAATAGAGTACCGTATGCAACTTTTGATGTCACTCCTCATGAACTCTGGTTCAATGTCAGACCCAACTTGAATGTTATTCGAGTATGGGGGTGTCTGGCGTATGTTAAGCTTCCGAATTTAAAGATTCAGAAGCTGGGAACAAGGACTACGAAGATATTATTCTTGGGTTATACCGATAAGAGTTATGCTCGGAGGTTCCTTGATGTTGAATCAAATCATATCATTGAATCTCACGATGCAGAATTCTTTAAATATAAATTTGCAAGGCACAAGAACATTGTTCTCGCGAATATTTTAAAGAATAGTGTGGGTGCACAGGAGGCTGAAGCTTATTACGAAGATATAGTCCAAAAAGAAGTTGTTGTTGCAAAAATAACTTTTGAACCAGAACTTGCAGAACCTGTGTCCAAGCGAGTGAGAAGACAGAAGGAATTCGAAAAGAATTTTGTTACCTACCATGTGGAAGCAGATCCGCTTACCTATGATGAGACGCTGAAGACCAAAGACGTTGTCCTGTGGAAGGAGGCTATTAATGATGAGTATGACTCGATAACCTCCAACAATACGTGGTTGTTGGTTGACCTGCCTGAAGGAGCAAAACCAATCAGATGTAAATGGATCTTCAAGAAGAAGATAAAGGCCGATGGAACTATTGATAAGTTCAAGGCTAGGCTGGTAGCCAAGGGATTTTCTCAGAAGCAGGGGATTGATTATTTTGACACATATGTTCCAGTAGTGAGGATGACGACCATCATGATATTGATTGCTCTGAGTGCAATTCAGAAGCTGGTTATTCATCAAATGGTTGTTAAAGCGTATTCCTGAACGGTGAGTTGACTGAAGAGATTTACATACAACAGCCAGAAGAATTTATCGTCAAAGGACTTAAAGACAAAGTCTACAAGTTGGTGAAATCGTTATATGGTCTCAAACAAGCTTCCAAGATGTGGCATGAGAAGTTTGATAAAGTTATAAGATCAAACAACTACAAGGTCAGTGAGACAGACAAATGTGTGTACACAAAGTTTATTGATGGGATATGAGTTATCGTTTGTCTGTACGTGGACGACATGCTGATCTTGGGTACAGATCTAGCAAGTATCACTGAGACAAAGAAGTTTCTCTTGTCTAAGTTCAGTATGTAGGACTTAAAGAAAGCTGGTGTTATCCTAGGGATAAAGATCATCTGGACAAAACTGGAATGACATTGTCACAGTCTCAATATATTAAGAAGATGCTCACATGCTATAGATATATCAGGATCTTCCAGGAATATATACGTCATATAGGTATGACAAGAAATTGAAGCTAAATCCAAAGAAAAACGTCAGACATCTGGAGTATTTAAGCATCATCGGGAGTTTATTGTATGCAACTACTGCCACAAGGTATGACATAACTTTTGTCGTAGGGATACCGAGTCGATTCACGAGCAATCCAGGTATGGAGCACTGGAAAGTTGTGAAGAGGTTAATGAGATACCTCAAGAGGACTCAGAAGTATGCACTGCACTACTGTGGAGATCCAACAGTAGTGGAAGGCTTCAGTGATGCAAGCTGATGCTCAGAAGTAGAGAGTGAAAGGTCCACAGTAGGATATACTTTCTCCATGGATGGAACTGCTATATTATGGAAGTCGAAGAAGCAGACTATGCTCTCACACTCTTCTATGGAATCTGAGTTCTATGCACTGGTGCTGCAGCGGATGAAGCAGAATGGCTTCGAAAGATCACGTATGACCTTCCAATGGTTGGTGCGCAGATACCGACAGTGCCAATATACTGTAACAACAAGGCGACTACAGCCGTGGCATCAAATGACCTCTTCAATGACAAGAAGAGGATTGTGCGTCTAAGGCACATGGCAGTAAATGACCTTATCAAAAGAGTATTCATTGACGTAGTTGATGTTCGAATCCAGGAGAATCTGACAAATCCATTCACTAAAGGTCTCAAGCGCCAGCTGGTTGAAAACACAGCATGTAAAATGGACTTGAGGATACTCTGATATTGCGTCTTTGTAATTCTACTGTAAAGTTTTATGCTATTAGTTCAAAGATAAATCTACTAGGCATCTAGCTTTTAGTTCAAACACTACTAAAATATGACAAATTAGCGACGAAATTAGCGGCGCCGACAAAATACGTCGCCAAAATTTTGCAATTAGCGACGTCCTAAAATGTCGTCGCTATACGACACTAGTTGGCGACGTTTAGCGCCGTCCTAAAATGTCGTCGTTATACGACTCTAGTTGGTGAGGTTTAGCGACGTCTCCTCTTGACGTTGCTAAGTTTTTTACTTAGGGCACGTTGTTTCCTTTTTTTTTTCCCTCACTCGAAAATTTTTAAAATTTTCTCTCGATCTGTCCCCCCCCCGGCGACCCCCGGCGACCCCCGGCGACCCTCTACCCCCCCGGCGACCCCTTCCCCCCTAGCGACTCCCTCCCTCCCGGCGACCCCTACACCCCCGTCGAGCTCCTCCTCCTCGAGCTCGTCCTCCTCTTCCTCAGGTAAACCCTAACCTAACTCCTCTCCCTCCTCCTCCTCCTCCTCTCCCATGGACACACACACACACACACACACACACACGCACACACATAGATACACACACACATGGACACACGGACACACGGACACACACACACACGGACACACGGTTAGGGGTGCAACTTGGGCGGGCTAAATTCTCCACACAAACTTCGTCGAACTATGTATTTCCAGAACCTTGGCGACGGATTTTCTGCCACTAGTCAGTCGCTACGTCGACGGATAAGCGACGAATTTCTGGCGAAATATCCGTCGCTACGTTCTGTACAGCTATATACCACCAGTACCTTGCCGACAGATATTCCGTCGGCAGGTAGTCGCCATACAAGATATGCCGTCGGCTAGCCGTCGACCACCCATCGCTAACTGGAAACAGTTTCAAAACTCCAGTTAGCGACAGATATTCCGTCGAAAAGTAGTCAGAAACTGGAAATATCCGTCGCTAACCGGTCACTAGTCCGTCGCTAACTGAGATATTTTTGAAAAAAATAGCAGAGCTTTCCCTGTTCACACAAATGTACATAAACCAAACTAATATATAATGCACAACATTTATCCAAGAATCACATATACTAAATATATAATCCAAGAATCACATAGACCAAATATGCACATATGAATATTCAAAATTATCCAAAATTCCCACAAATATTCCCAAATTCTCACAAATATTCCAAAATTTCCAAAATTCTCACAAAGATTCCAAAATTCCCACAAATATTCTAAATTTTCTTATACAATACTTCAAGGAGGAGGAGGAGTTCGATTGTCCGTTGGTGGTAATCCCTCCTGCGCCCGACGCATATAGCGCTCCACCACGTATGGCGGCAAGCCATCGAAGACAGTGCTCGGAAGTCGGCGTAGCTGCTCTGGCGACATAAAATCAAGGAGTGCCGTCATAGTTGGAGGCGGTACCAGAGGGGCAGCAGGGTTGAAAGAAAGATGACCGACGGAAGAAGGACCGGAAGCAGCAGTCGACGGACCGGCACCAGTAGAAGACGGACCGACACCAGCAGCAGACGGAGGCGAAAAGTACGTCGCAATTTGCTCCCGCAAGGATGACACCGCCTCGTGCAGCTGCGTAAGCTGCGACCTAACATCATCGCCTGTCGGGGCCGCGGAAGGAGGCGGTGTCGGTAGAAATCTCGGAGTCGCCATGTGCAATGGCCCTAGGGAGCCGACTCCGTATAGGTGCCCTTTCTTAAAGCCGTCGACGGTATCTACGAATAAGTCGTTGCGAGCGGCCAAAGAAGAGGGTGTTCGGGCGGGCGTCGTTTCACCGACGTCCTCGGTGTCAGTTAACTGAGCCCGACTAAGGGTCTTGCGATACGCAGCCTATCAAATTAGTGTGTTTTTATTATAAGATTTACCTAAGTTGTAATCTAAATCCTATGTTTCACTAAGCTAAGTGTGAATCCTAAGTTTACCTAAGTTATAGTCCGAATACTTTTAATTCTAACGTAAATATCATAAATATAAGTACTTACATCAGTCTCCTTGGCCCTCTCGTCGATGAAGCTCCCGTCCTTCCGTCTCTTGTGCGTATGCTGGAATACGTCGTGCATGGTGACCGATTCTGGCGCCCTTTCCTCCTTCATCGCCCGTTGGGTCTGCATACAAAATTTTCGTAGAACGTAATTAACTCCGTATATTAATATTACCTAATTCGATAGTGAAATAAATTTACGGTATCTCACCAGATCTGCAAGCGTTGCTGTGTGGGGCCTTGATCCCCCTGTATGAAGCCCCGCGGCCTGTCGGTTCGCCTTCGCCTTCTTCGATTTCTCCTTGTACGCAGGAGTATTCATCATACCTAAGAGCTCCTCATAATAGTCTTGCCGGATCCAATTCGGCCTCGTCTGCCCCATTTTCAGGTCATGAATCATATCCCGTATCTTCTTTGAGGCAGCACTTCTGTAGGTCCTGCGGATCGCGTCCTCGCGATGGAGGACCACCAGTACGTCGCCTAACATACAAATTCAATATCACGTAATTTAAAAAATGGTTGATTAAAGAGTAACTAATAATTAACTAGAAGAATAGATATATACCTTCAACTCGTCGAGTCAGATGTACTTCAAGTTTGGGGGCACCGACGAAAAGTTGAGGTAGGGACCATGGAAGTTAGCCCTGATAATTTCTCCAAGAGCCCTGGCAACATTAAACGGAAAAAACCTACAAAGAAGAAACGACTGGATTATTAAGTTAAATAAATGAAAGAAATTTAATAAATTATCTTAAATTTACTTACGAGGTCCCCGCGGGCCATAGCTCTCGTCGGAACTCGCCTCTAGGCCTCTTTGGTGCCGTCGGAGGATCCGCGGGTCCGTGCATGTACTCCCCAGTAACCGGATGGAACCGAGTATGGGGGTACTCTGGGGCCCACTGTGCAGTAACTGGGGGATCCACTGGCGGATCCGCTGGTGGGTCCGATAGCGGAACGGATCCGGTAACAGATCCAGACTCCTGCCTCGATGAAGTTGTCGATCGACGGTGGGATACATCTGTGAACGGGGTACTCTCCGGGTCGGGCTTGCTGGATAGCATCACATCCCGAGAAGGCTGAATACGACCACGACCACCAGCACCACTACGACCACGACCACGACCACCACCACCCCCAGCACCAGCACCACGACCACCACCAGCACCACGACCACGGCCAGCCATCATGACCTGTAAATAGAACACATAAACATAATTAACAATATAAAAGTGTAAATGAATATAAAATTCTAAACTAAAATATACATACCACCAGTAGGGAGACGAGTGCCGCCGCGACGAAAAAGACTAGGAGTGCCATCTGCAATAAGTAAATAATCGAACAAAAAAATATGAATTTACGTAATTGCTTTTATGAGGTCAAATTTAATTCACATAATTGAAAGTAATTTTAATATACAATAAAATTTAACCTAATCATCGTCTTCGTTCTCATCCTCGGCCTCGTCTTCATCATCATCCTCCTCCTCATCCTCATCCTCATTCTTATCTTCATCGTCGATTTCATCTGTATCCTCATCCCCATCAAATTCTTCTTCTTCTTCTTCTTCTTCTTCTTCTTCTTCTTCTTCTTCTTCTGCCTAATATTTGGGACAAGATGCCTCTTTCTTCCTTGGTTGACAGCTAAGTCTTGTATATCAACCTCTTCCTCCCCTCTATTTTCCTCAATAATATCTTCAACATCCATTGTATCCGAGTGTTGTCCCAAGTATTGGGACTTTTCGATCTGGTCCTCTTGGTATGCTGGGTCTCCAACGTTGAATGTATTTCTAGATTTAATCTTACATACTGTCCACCAGTCAAATCGATCTCTACGACGCCTTGGGTAGCTTGTATAGTAGACTTGAACAGCCCGATTTGCGATCGCAAATGTATCGAACCCTCTATACCTCCTACGATAATTTATATCGATAAATCTAAATTGTTTATCGATTCTCCAACCGATATTTGGTGTCGTATCGAACCACTCACATTTGAACATCACAATATGCATATCATAAGGGCCAGTATATTGTAAATCTACAATATCCCGAAGTACTCCATAATAGTCAAAGTCCGGTTCGTCGTCATAGATGGTGCCTCTTATGCAAACACCAGAATCCTTGGTACTGATGCCGTCATTGATAAATTTGACATTTATAGCATTCTGAGTTTCCTTAAACCTGAAGCCATTAACGACATAGCCTGGCCAAGTCTTTGTTTGCTTCTTCGGTCCCAATGCTAGATAACGAACACTCTCATTAGTGAGTGTTGTTTCAGGCAATAAAACCTGTAAACAAATATTTATAATTTAAATGTTTTAGATTATATATTTCTAATCTCAGTTACTTACGTATTTTATACGAATATATAAATCAACCTCAATTATAAACTCAGTTACTTACGTATTTACGAAACCATGACGGAAATGTACAATCAACCTCTCTTTGAAGTCCCTCATCGGTAATATCGGGTGTCCTCATTTTGACTTCATCTCTAAATACACTATTAGAGAAAATAAGAATATATAAGTGTAGTCACTTACTTCATCAAATTCGAGATTATAACGAGTGCAAGTGTACTGACTTACTTCTCCAAATCTCTCACTTCTTGTATGTCACAGTTTTACAAGACATATCGGTGAGCGGCATCATACTCGTCGTCAGTCAACCACCATTTTTACTAGCCCCAACAGGCTTGCCCCTTACATTGAATATACCTCCATCCTCAACGTCCTCGTCATTCCTTTGAGGTCTATTTCGATTTGTCTTAACATGAGTATCGAAATAAATGGAGCAGAAGTTTGAAACCTCTTCGATAAGATATGCTTCGCATATCGAAGCCTCTATATGAGCCTTGTTGCCAACTTTCTTCTTTAGATGGTGTAGGTATCTAGAGAGACAAATTATCTTGAGAATTAAGAATGAATTTTAAAACCCACTAAAATTCAACTTAAGTTATATCGATTTTTATGTACCTTTCAAATGGGTACATCCATCGATAATGAACAGATGCACCGACACGGACTTCGTATGTAGATGAATCGGTAGATGCTCCATGCTGTCGAAGAAGCCAGGAGGAAATATTTTCTCCAACTTGTAAATTGTTAAGATAATCTTCTCCTCAAGTTCAACCATGTGTGGCACAATCAACTTAGTTGAACAAATATCCCTAAAGAATATTGATAGTTCGGCCAACGGAACCCATACAGCAGAAGGCAACAACTCTTTTAAAGCAATGGGCAGTAATCTTTTCATAAACACGTGGCAGTCATGACTCTTTATTCCCGTTAGCTTGTGTTCATTGAGATCAACGCATCTTGAAGAATTTGACATATAGCCGTCGGGAAATCTTAAAGTAGATACCCACTTGCAAATTATTAATCTATCTTCCTTGCTAAATGTGTATTGTGCTATCGGCTTAGTTATTTGTCCACCAGCTTCCCTTTGTATCAAGTTCAGATAAGGACACTTGCATATCTCAGCAATATCTTGTCTTGCTTTTGGATTGTCCTCGTCTTTTCTTTAATATCCATGACGGTATTGAAGACATTATCGAACACATTCTTTTCGATATGCATAACATCAAGATTATGCCTTATAAGATTATCTTTCCAATAAGGCAAGTCCCAGATTATGGGTTTGTCCGAACCCATCGACACGATTGTTCGATGGATCTTCCATTACAGTGGACAAGTCCTTTACATCTTCCCAAATATCGTATCCCGACAATCTGGCAGGCGGATGAGAAAATTCTTGTTTTCCAGCTCGGAATGCGTTCTTGTTCTTTCTCCAAGGATGACTCGCGGGCAGAAATTGACGATGACAATCAAAGAAAGAAGTTATTCTCCATGCTTAAGGCGGAACGCATTACTATTTTGCATGCATATCGGACAAGACATGGTGCCGTGAGTACTCCATCCCGACAGCATACCGTATGCGGGAAAATTATTGATTGTCCACATCAGTGAAGCTCTCATCTGAAAGTTCTGTTTCCTGGAAATATTATAGGTCGCGACGCCGATCTCCCACAGCTGTTTCAGCTCATCCACCAATGGCTGTAAATATATATCGATATTCTTCGTCGGATTTTTGGGACCCGGTATGATAGCTGTCAAGAACATATAAGGAGTCTTCATACACATCCATGGTGGCAGATTGTAAGGGGTCAGAATGACCGGCCAGCAGGAGTATTGAGATCCCGACTGCCCGAAAGGGGAAAAGCCATCAGAACATAGCCCCATGCATACATTTCTAGGCTCTTCAGCAAAATCTGGATGACTAAAATCGAAATATTTCCACGCCTCTCTATCCAAAGGATGTGACAATTCTCCATCGTCCTTTGTGTGTTTTTCGTTGTGCCACGTCATGTGTTCTGCTGTATTCTGAGACATATACATCCTCTGCAAGTGCTTCGTGATCGACAAGTAATGTATATACTTGTAAGAACGTCATTTTCTAGTTGACTTTCCTTTTTTCCTGACTGGCTTGTAACGATCCGTATTACAGAAGATGCAACTTTCTATATCCTCGTTCTTCTTGTAGTACAACATGCATCCGTTGCGACAATAATCTATCTTCACGTACCCCAGTCCCAGTTGTCGGACCATCATCTTCGACTTGTAGAAGTTTTTTGGAAGCTCTTTTGATTCCTTCGGTAACACCTCCTTGATTAGTTGTGTAATCCGATCATAGCAAGTTTGTGGTAAGTTAAAATCGGACTTTATGTTCAACAACCGCATCGTCACTGACAGTACGGAATGTGGCTCACAACCAGGATATAAAGAAGTTTTAGTATCCTGAAACATATCATAAAACTCCTTCGCCTCGGGATTAGGATCCTCCGGATCAAAATTAGGCCCTGCCGCGTCGTACACCATATCTCGTGCAAGGTTCTGTATGTCTCCTTTAGAGCATTCGTCGTATTCGACGACAAAATCTGTTGCAGCATTAACATCAAAAGCATAAGTAGCAGCATTCGCAACCTGTCTTTCCGCATATAGTTCACCTTGCGATGACCACAGGCCGTAATCACGTACGAAACCCTTACGGGTCAAATGATCTCTTACACTCACCACTTCTTCGTAACGTCTATTGCGACAATTACGACATGGACACTTGATTTTATTACCGTCCATATACTGAGCTTTGCTCATGGCATACTTAAGAAACACTTCCACACCTACCTGAAAATCGTCACTCACACCTATTCTGCTCTCGTGTTGTCGTTTGTACATCTATGTACGATCAACGAAATAACGATCCATCACAGATTGGATGTGAAAATCTGTATAGTAAGACAAACTAAACAGAATTAGTATATAATCATGTAACTGGTGGATCCGTTGGTATATAGGCCGGATGTACTTAGTATCGATCGCATCAGATTAGTATCGGTCTATAGGTTTGGTATAGGCCGTATCAAATTGGTATTGGCCTTAGCGAATTGGTATCGTCCTATCCGATATCTATCGACCGTATAGCTAGGATTCGTACCGGCTTATCGATTAGGTATCGGCCATATCCGATAGATATCGGCCGTATCGGATATGTATCGGCCGTATCAGATTAGCATGGTGGAAGGTTTACTAACAATTGTACTTAGATTTTTCTCTTCTCGATAAGGCCGGTATGAATCCTAGCTATACGACCGATACATATCGGATAGGAAGATACCAATTCGCTAAGGTCAATACCATCCGATACGACCTATACCAAACCGATATACCGATACTAATATACTACAATCGATACTAAGTACATACGGATACCGATACCGATAGTTCGATACCGATACCGATAGTGCGATATCGATACCGATAGTCCGATACCGATAGTGCGATACCGATAATGATAGTACGATACCGATAGTTCGATACCGATACCGATAGTCCGATAGTCCGCTAGCGATACTGATAGTTCGATACCGATAGTTCGATACCGATACCGATACTGATAGTTCGATACCGATACCACTAAGTCCAAATGATTCCTCTTAAGCGTCGAGCATGTTATATACGGTTCAACTTGACAAGTCAGTAAATATATATATATATATATATATATATATATATATATATATATATATATATATATATATATATATATATATATATATACAATTCATGGTTTAAAGTATCGGCCGATACCGATCCGATATGGCCGATACCGATACGGTTTGGCATGTTCCGATCCGATACCGACCGATACCAAATATTGACCGATGCCGACATTGGGGATCTTTGTTCTGTTCAATTCGGCAAAGAAAATTAAACAACATAGGAATAGTCCGATACCGATTTCGATACCGATATTGTGAACCTAGGTTGAAATCATAATAAGGTTGTAAAAGCATGCAAAAGAATCCGATACTACCGATAATTATTTGTTTCCCAATACCAAAAAAACTGATACTCCGATCCGAAACTGCCGATACTACCGATATCGTCGATACCAATACTAATAGAAAAAGTCCGATACCGATTCCGATACCGATACTTTGAACCTTGATATATATATATATATATATATATATATATATATATATATATATATATATATATTATATATATATATATATATATATATATATATATATAATTAACTAACTAATATTTACTAGTTAAATAACATAATGCTAACTTGATAGTAATGAGAACAAAACATTCTATTAAATATAAAACATTGGTTGTTTTTGGAAATATTTTACATTGATCAAAATACTGTTTAACAACCTTTTAAAAGAACTCAATAATAACAATTATTAGCAATAACAAACCCAACTCAAAATGTAATAACCTTGCCCACTGCTGATATTAATAATTCTATCTTCCCTAACCTAAATCATTCACAACCCACACCTAGGTAAGCCCAACTCGGCCTGACCCAAATTATTAAATATGATTTCTTTATCCTAATCTGACCCCATGCCTGTTGGCCTAGCCCGAAAGTCACAATTCTCTTTCTTTTCTTTAACCTCAACCAACCCGGCCCATTACAAAACCTAGCCTTATAACCTAACTCTCTCTCTCTCACCGCTCATTTTCTTACAGTCACACAAGAAATCCAACCTAACCCTACGCTTCTTCTCCACCGCTCCCAGTAAACCCTAACCCTAATATTTTTATATAATTTCTAAATAAATAATACTATTAATAACGATAATACTACTAATAATAATAATAATACAAATGCATATGCATTTATATACATATTATAAACAACACTCAAATATACATTATATTGAAAATATGTATACAGATATACATATTATAAACAACACTCAACACCCTCCCACCCCCCGCCGCCCCTCCCACCACCCGCCGCCCCCCCAGCCCCTCGCGCGCCACCCCCGCCGCCTCTTGCTGTCCCGGAGCACGCTGCCCCCCGCCGCCCGTCGCAGCCCCGCACGTGCCACCCCCGCAGTCTCCGCCGCCCCCGCAGCCCACGACGCCCCCGGCAGCCCACGACACCCACGACCACCGAGAGAGAGAGAGAGAGAGAGAGAGAGATTAACTTTTGGAGAGAGAGAGGAGAGGTCGCCGATCACCGCCGCGGGAGAGAGAGAGAGGAGAGTGAGGTCGCCGACCGCCGCATGAGATAGAGAGGAGAGAGAATAAAATTTGGGGAGAATGAAAAGTTTTCTCCGTCGTTTCAATTTAAGTCTGGGCCCTTTATTTAGCGACGGACTAGCGTCGGACTTTATCCGTCGCTAATCCGTCGCTCTATTTGATACATGCCGACGGACTATCCGTCGCTACGTAGTCGAAGAATTGTCCCGCCACTTCTTCTAAGAATTTCTGCCAAATAATCGACTGCATAGCGACGGCTGTGTATCCGTCGCTATATCTCCGACGACCTAGCGACGGATGAGCGACCTTTTCTCCGCCTTAAAATATAATAAAAAAATGTATCGGCATGTCGTCGGTACTCCGTCGGTTATTTACCGCAAATTCGTCGCTAACGTCGACGAAAATTTTCCGTCGCTAACAATCCGTCGCTAATTGACTGTATTTTGGTAGTGGTGTTTAATATTACTTTTGCTAAAATTATTTCAAATATTATATTAGAGCCCGATAAACCCGATGGACCCGACGCAACCCGAGTTCAACCCGATCCTCCGGGCTTGGTCTTGGGCTTCATATGTTGAACCCGAGGTCGGGCCGGGCTTGGGCTCGGGTTAGGCTAGGGGTGAGCATTATTAGGTTTCAAACCGAAAACCGAACCGAACCGAACCGAACCGAACCGAACAAGCAATTCGGTTCGTTTAAAGAAAATTTGGGTCGGTTTCAGTTCAAGAAATCCATTAATTCGATTTTTGGGTTCGAGTACGGTTATTTGGTTCGGTTCGGTTTAAAATCGAAACCGAATAAGATATATGAATTTACATATATGCCCTCAACCCTAGGTGTATAGTATATAGTCTCATTTTCTCTCTCTCTCTCTCTCCTCTCATATCTCATTTCTCAATTCCTTCTTCAGGAAGAGAGCAGCCGGTCACTCTCTCTCCTCACTCCGTTTAAAAAAACCTAGATCTCAACTCTCCCAATCGGCCAATCCTGCGGGCTTTGCCTCTCACCTTCTCACCAACCTCTCTTCTCACACTAGCCCCATCTCCGACTCTCCTCCTCACTCCATCTAAAAAAACCCTAGATCTCAACCCTAGATCTGAACAGTGTACTTTAACTGGCTCAAGAGTAGGGGGTTTCCTGCCAGATCTGAACTATAGCTATCTCTTCCAACTATTTTTGTAAGTATTTTTAATTTTTTTTCTTTTAATTTCTGTTAAATATTTTTCTAAGTCTACATTATACATCTTTTTTTTGTAGTATATGGTAAGTTACAATTAATTATAAGCATTCAGTGGAGGTTTTGAAACTCTTTCTGTTTTAAAAAAGAAAGTATAATGTTGACTCTTTCTAAGTCTACATTATACATTATGATGAATTACTAAGCATTGAGCATTCAGCCGAACGAATTGTAAGGAAGAAATCATAATGTTGGATCTATTTAGATTTCTTCCAGCATGCAAACAAGCAAGGAAGAAATCATAATGAATTACTAAGCATTGAGCATCCAGCATGCAAACAAGTTTACATTATACATTATAATGTTGGCTCTTTTTGTTTATTCTAATGTTATTTTTTATTTTTGTTTTATAGTTATTTGTGGCTTGGATATTTGGATTATTGGTCATACTTGGATTATTTATTATTATAATCTCAGCAAGCTAGCAAGCCAGCAACCACTGTAAGTAATCTTTAAAATTTTAACTTTCATATGTCAGTTTATATTTTGCAGGATCGCTTACAGTGCCAAATTGTACAAATGCTGCAATGCCTTAATGGCTAAAAATCTGAAATATTTTACAACTAAATGTTTGCTTTGCTTGGGGTTGGGATTTTTTATTTTATAATTAAATATTTGTTTACTTGTGTCATATGATTTTTTTTCCTATGAATTGTCTATGTTCAGTTTGCTTGTGTGTATTTTTTTCCTATTGAATTGTCTGTGTTCAGTTTGCATTATTATGATGTGTAATTGTATTTAATTGTATAAGGTTGTATGTGTTCAATTGATTGTCTGTGTTCAGTTGCATTTTCAGCTATGTCTGTGTTCAGTTTATATATTATGATAAGAATAGAAAAAAGTGATAAGAACAGAAAACAACTTTATTTTATTTTTATATTATGTTCAACAAATAATTTAGCATAGGGTGGGGTTGACTAAAACTGTATCTTGTTCTTATATTTGTTCAACAAATAATTTAACAGGTCATTTGTTGCGTAAGTTGAGTCAAATTCATGGCATCAACATCGTACTCATGCAATGTGCGTATTCTGAATTCCTTCTATTTATGATTTGTTTTGAAATTTGCTTTATAAATTAAAATTGTAATATATATTTGTTATGTTTATTTTAGATGTTGAATGAAGGGGAGCCTATTGATCATGAGGGTGGGGTTGTGGGAGGAAAAAGTTCTCATGACACAAATGATCCTATTGTCAATTCGACAACTAATTCTAAGCTCAAGGTGAAAAGTAAACGTATTGGTAAAAGAAGAGCTCCTTATTGGAGTGATTTCAAAGAGTTTCTTGAAAATGGAAATCCAAAAGTGGAGTGCATTTGTTGCAAAAAATAATATTATTGCCACCTGGTAATTAATGGAACTACTTCCGTTAAGAATCATTGGCATATGTGCCCTCTTAACCCAAAACACAAAGGCTCTACTCAATCAATATTGAATTTACAATCCGTTGGAAAGGGCAAGTCAACCCTCACTAGTTGGCAATTTAATCAAGAAGATGTGAGAAAGGCTTTGGCTAATATGCTAATTGTTGACGAGCTTCCTTTTTGATTTGTGGAGGGGGAGGGCTTCAAACATTTTGTTTCTATTGCATGTCCTATCTTTGGTGTACCATCAAGGTGGACCGTCGCTCAAGATTGTTACTATCTTTACACCGAGGAGAGGACTAAGTTGAAGACATACTTCAAAGAGTTAAATCAAAGGGTTTGTCTTACAACGGATACGTGGACATCCATTCAAAAGATAAATCATATGTGTCTTACGGCACATTACATCAATGATGATTGGAAATTGGAAAAAAATTATTAATTTTTGTCCAACTACTAGTCATAAAGGCGAGGCTATTGGTAGAGACATAGAGTCATGTTTGATTGAATGGGGGCATTGACAAAATCTTTACTATCATCGTGGATAATGCTAGCTCTAATGATGTTGCCATTGCTTATTTAAGCAAGAAATATGCACAACGGAGAAATAGTATTCTTCAATGCAAGTATTTACATATGCGTTGCATTGCACACATTATAAATCTTATTGTGGTTGTATTGAATATTAATTTCTGTCATCCTTTCTTATATAGATTTAAGTCAGATGGCAATGGGCTCAACCTCAAGCGGACTTTAAAGATCTAGATATTTTGGGATGTAATATTAATTACCCTTAATTATTTTGCACTATGTAGTATTGCTTTTCAGACTTCATTTCTGCAGTAGACACTTTGCAGAATCTGCAGACATTTGTTGTTGGCACTCTATGTTTGTGGACTATGCAGATTATGCAGACTTCAGTTGTTGGCACTCTATGTTTGTGCACTATGGAGGCTCCGCACTTCTGTTGTTGGCACTCTATGTTTGCGGACTATGCATATTATACAGATTTCAATTGTTGGCACTCTATATGCACTATGCACGCTCTGTACTTCTATTGTTGGTACTCTATTTATGCACTATGCAGAATCTGTGTACTTCAGTTATTGGCACTCTTATGTTTGTGCACTATTCTAGCTCTGCACTTCTTTTGTAGGCATTCTATTGTGCACTATACAGATTCTGTAGATTCCTATTCAAGATTACTACAATATGCAAATGGTAAACCTTTTGCTTTATAATGTAGTTTACTTGTTTTAATCAATGAAAAATTGCTAACAAATTGTTAAGAAAGTGGGCAATGATGAGATGGTGTTAGTAGTGGACAGATACCATGCAATATATCTATTGATGCACGACTCGCCTATCTGAGCCTTCAAACTTCAACAATACTTGTCAATGTCTATTGTTTTGCAGCAAGGTACTCATTGAAGCCGTCATTAAGGATATCCTCTCATGGCCATTTGACAGGTGATTGCATTTAGTAAGAATGAAGCCTGAACTCCTTTAATAAGATTTACCATTATTTTCATTATGTGACTGCATCATTTTTATTATGTCTTGTATCCAAACATCACTGGAAATTTGGCATTTGAATCTGTTTTGAGGTCGTAGTGAAAAGAGTGCATAATTATACAAACATGAAGCAAATCTGTATGTTTGAAATTTGACATGATGAATCTCGTTGTTATATTAATCTGTTTTGAGTTCTTAAGAAGTTGCCCTCGTTGTTCTCAAGAAGGGTTCACACTAAACATGTAAACTTTAGTTTAACTTTTTGATCCCTTATTGCATACATTATGAACACTACATTGAGTACATTCCTAATTAACCTGGTTTCAATTTAATGTGTAATAGGTCACTGGAGAAACATTTGGAGAGGTCGAGATGTTCGGGACGTGGAGGGAGCTGATGGACGGTGCCGGGTACCGATGTCTGCGGTTCGAAGAGAGGGAGGCGGTCCAGAGCCGGGTGCTTCTGAGGATGTACTCGTCTGGAGGAGAGCACTACAGCGTCGAGGAGAGGAGGAGGGAGGAGAGCAGTGGTACTACTGATGGTCTCACTCTCAAGTTCTTGGATCAGCCATTGTACACAACCTCGACTTGGGCTCCTCTATAAGTTACTTCTGAGGACAGTTACTCTCTGATACTTCTGATACTACTACAGATACCGAAAGTTCTTACAAAATTCTTTCATACAAATTCATTCATATACATCTTCTTTTTCATTCTTTTGTTGGTCACTCGCTTAGAATTGATTTAGGAATATATATTTGTTAAGTATTATCAAGTTCTTGGATCATCGTTGGGTACCTCTGTAAGTTCCGAGGACAGTTATTTCTGATACTACAGATACTGAAAGTTCTTTCAAAATTCTTTTATATTGATTCATTCATATACAGCTTCTTTTTCATTCTTTTGTTGATCACTCATTTGGAATTGATTCAGGAATATATTTTTGTTATATGTTCTCAGGTTCTTTGATCAGCCTTTTTAATATGTATATGTTTGGAAGGGGCCTTTAATTTATCTGTAGCATGTAGGGGAGCAGAAGAGCCACTTTTTTGTGTTGTGTATTAATGTGTATATTCTGTGAAGTGTTGTACTGTTGTGTACTATTTATTCTTTCTGAATTTGTCTGTGTATTATTCTTTCTGAATTTGTCTGTGTATTAATGTGTATATATAAATTATTCTTTCTGAATTTGTCTGTGTATTAATGTGTATATTATATATGAATTTGTCTGTGTATTAATGTGTATATTTTGCCAATATTTTTTAGTAAAGTCATTTTTTCAAAAAGAAATTCAATTTTAGGCCTTTTAGGCCTGGCCCATTATCATTTAAAAAGCCAAACCGATTAAACCGAATATAACCGAAAAACCTAACCGAATAAATCGGTTTCGGTTTGAATCGGTTTTGACTCACATCGGTTCGGTTTCGGTTTTTCGGTTATCGAATTTGGTTAATTCGGTTTTTAGAAATTCGGTTCGGTTGGAACCGAATTAACCGAATGCTCACCCCTAGGTTAGGCTTTTGATTCATCTGGTTGGGCTCGGGTTGACCTCAAGCCCGACCCAACCCACCCGAGTTGCACCCCTACACACGGTTACCATGTCTCTCTACTGTAATATACACTAGGAAGTTCGGACAATACAAATATCAATGTTTATTCCATGTCTATGTCTAGTGAAGGATAATTGCCTAGACTTAGTCAACTTCACCCAGTTTGACTAGTTTGTCCAAGATATTGACTTAGTCAACTCAACTTCACCCAGTTTGACTAGTTACTGCGGTGAACATGTGTGTCCATCTTTGCAGAATTATTTCCAAATGGATATGAATTACTACTTGCAGAATCGTTCATGGATGTACAATCGTCGTCCTGATGATATGTGTGGTATGCGGGATAAATACATAGCGGGAGTAGAGCAGTTCCCGCAGTTTGTTAAGGCGTTCCCTCAGTACATGGACGGCACCAAAATTAAGTGTCCGTGTATGAAATGTCATAACGTGAAATATTATCCAGAAGTGGAAGTGACATATCATTTATACTCGAGGGGTTTCAGGCCTAATTACTATCAGTGGACCGTACACGGAGAACTTATGACTTTAGCATCAGAGCCGGAGCGTTATGTTGAGCCGTATATGCATGCGGGGCCTAATTTTGTTTCAGATAATCATGCATACGATGACAGGTGCGTGAACATGGTTTTCGACACTGCGGGGCCTAGTTTCGTTCATAATGCAGCTGAGGAGGCACCCAATGTCGATGCTACAAAGTTCATGGAGTTGTTGGAGAATGCAATGACTCCATTGTATCCTGGTTGTGAGGATTATTCACCGTTGGAGGTGGTTACAAGACAGTTGAGCATTAAGTCAGATTTTAACATGTCGCAAGAATGCTACAACCGAGTGTTAGAGTTGATTATAAAGATCTTGCCGGCGGGTGCAAAGTTACCTAAAGACTTCTACCGGTCTAAGAGGATGGTGAGATCACTCTAGATGGGATACAAGAAAATTGATTCTTGTCGCAATGGGTGCATGCTGTACTACAAAGACGCAGATGTGTGCAGATTTTGTGGTGCTGATCGCTATAAGACAACAAGTACAGAAAGGTCTACCGGTACAAGAAGATCGACCGATTTAATGTACTACTTGCCTTTAACGCCGCGGTTGCAAAGATTATTTATGGTGAAAGAGACGGCCGAAAATATGAGTTGGCACATGCGAGAACAGATTGAAGGAGTGTTGGATCACCCATCCGATGGAGAAGGGTGGAAGCACTTTGATCGAGTGTATCCTGATTTTGCTTTAGATCCGTGTAATGTCAGGTTGGAGCTATCTTCTGACGGTTTTACTCCTTTTGGTCTTTCGGGATCCCAGTATTCGTGCTGGCCTGTGATTGTCACTCCGTATAACCTACCGCCTTGGATGTGCATGAAGACTCAGTAGATGTTTCTAACCGTTATAATTCCTGGTTCGAACAATCCCAAGAGGAATATTGATGTGTACCTACAGCCTTTGATAGATGAGTTGAATCAGTTATTGGAAGTAGGCGCTAACACGTACGATGTTTTCAGAAAGCAAAATTTTCAGATGAAGGCAACTCTTATGTGGACCATCAACGACTTTCCGGCCTATAGAATGGTATCTGGATGGAGCACTCATGGCCGTCTTTCATGTTCGTATTGCATGGACCATACTAAGGCTTTCCGCTAGAAACACGGAGGAAAACCATGCTTCTTTGATTTTCATCGACAATTTCTGCCAAAGATCATCCGTTCAGAAGGAACATGAATGCATTCCGTGCCGACGTTGTAGAGAAGGGTGATCCACCGCCAAGGTGGTACGGAGCCACGATATGGGAGGAGGTTAGAGATTTTTCAAGTGCTATCGAAGATCCTACAACTAGGTATAAGTGTGATGGATTTGGTAGAGATCATAACTGGACAAAGATGAGCATATTCTGGGATCTGCCATATTGGAGTACCAATCTGATCAGACATAATCTTGATGTCATGCATATTGAGAAGAATGTGTTTGATAACATAATTAATACTGTGATGGACGTAAAGGAAAAAATAAAAGACAATCCCAAGGCCAGGTTGGACTTAGAAGAAATATGCAAACGCCATGCGTTGCATTTGATAGAGGAGAATGAAAAACAGTTCCTGCTGAAGTCAATTTTCTCACCTGACAAGGAGGATAAAGTGAGACTTTGTCGGTGGATCCAGGGTCTAAAATTTCCAGACGGATGTGTTAAATCTGAGAAGATGTGTCGATCCGAAGGAAAACAAATTGACGGGTATGAAAAGCCATAATTGTCACGTATTCATGGAGAGGTTAATTCCAATTGCATTTTGGGAATTCTTACCACAGGCAGTTTGGGATCCATTAACGGAGCTTAGCATATTCTTCAGGCATCTTTGTTCTAAGAAATTGCTCGTTGATCGTCTAGAAAAATAAGAGAAGGACATTGCGGTAACACTGTACAAGCTAGAGAGGGTATTTCCTCATGGATTCTTCGACTCTGTGGAGCATTTACCGATTCATCTTTCCTATGAGGCACGTGTTGGTGGACCCGTCGAATATCAATGGATGTACCCGTTCGAGCGACATTTGAATCACCTTAAAAGAAAGGTGAAAAATAAGGCACGGGTCGAGGGTTCTATTTGTGAAGCCTATGTTCTCGAGGAGATTACAAACTTTTATTCGATGTATTTCAAGCCTCATGTTGCAACTAATAGAACGAGAGCTTCCAGAAACGACGACGGAGATCATGAATGTAATGATACAATACTAAAGGTATTCAATGCTCCAGGAAAGCCATCGGATAAAATGAAGAAGAGATATCTGAACGATGATGAGCTAAGGGCTGCTCAGGTGTATGTATTACTCAACTGTGACGATGATGAAGTAGAGAAGCTAGAGGGGCAAGTAATTAATACATATATATTATTTTAATAGTGTTGATTATTATACTATTACATTAATTGGACGATGTTGTTTTCAGCATATTTAATGATGATGTGAGGTCATGTAGGCCACACATAACAGAAGAAGAACTAGAACAAGAAATAAGGCATTATTTTTTATCATGGTTGAGTGCATATGTAAGACTTGAGAACTCTGTAATTACCTTTCTGTATATGTACTTGAGAATGAGCTTAATTAATTTTTTTATGGTATTTAGGTCGATCGTCCATACGCAAGACTTGAGAATGAGTCTATTAGAACGCTAGCCAAGGGACCAATTTATGCTGCAAAAATATAGCCAATCTACTGTGTGAATGGGTTTAGGTTCAAGTTAACAACTTGTCCGATCAGAGACAACTTTGTGGATCTCGATTCCACCAAAAATACCTGTTTGTGTATCAGATCTTCGAACTACAAAGATGTTGATGCGGGCAACAATTTCTATGGCATCCTACGGAAGATTATGTAGCTGACATATAGTTATGGAATAGAGCTTGCTAAGATTGTGTTATTCAGATATGATTGGTTCGATCCGATTGAAGGTCAAGGTTGGAAAGTAGACAAGCACGGTCTTGTGGATATAAACTATCGGCGTCGATATCAAGCCTATGAACCATTTGTCCTATCAAGTCAGGCTCAGCTCGTGTACTTCACAAGTTATCCTAAATGGGGAACAATAAGGTCGGACTGGTGGACAGTATGCAAGACCAAAGCTAGAAATACCTTTGAGGTTGACGATATAGCTTATCAAGAGGATGAACTACCTCTTGTAACAAATATTATAGAAGTGGACACGACGGAAGTTCCTCATTACACATCTAATTGTGTAGAAGAAGTAGAATTATCTGAAGAGGAAGATGTAGATGAAAGTGAAGAAGTAGAGGAGGAAGAAGAAGAAGATGAGCTAAATGAATAAGATGAATTTTTAGAAGAGGATTAAATCTATACGTTTGTTTTATCATCATATTTGACACTTTAGTGACACTTTTGTGACTATGATATTTTTCAAAAATCTTTGATGTCTATCATATAAATATGTATATTTGTTTTATTGTCATATGTTATTATCAGGTATGACTAGACCAGGAGGACGATGCGGAGGATATTCTGTTAGGCAGTCCCGTGTGCATCGGGTTGGGGAGGCAGATTTCGTACCCTCATCCTCATCTCCGAGTATGCCAGTGTACCATTCTGTTCCCGGTCCATTGTCGGGACAGGACAGTTCCAGCAGGTTGGCGACTCCTCCCTCGTCGTCCAGCATTCCTCCCGTGTCCAGCATTCCTCCTGCCGACGGCTCCATGGGGAGAGCCGACGTCGATCATATGGAGGACGACGATCAGACTGATCCTGGTCAGGCAGGAGGTGAGAGCGACCCTCCATGCGCT
This sequence comes from Iris pallida, assembly GCA_029216955.1. Taxonomy (NCBI): domain Eukaryota; kingdom Viridiplantae; phylum Streptophyta; class Magnoliopsida; order Asparagales; family Iridaceae; genus Iris; species Iris pallida. The sequence continues at coordinate 8,908,659 of JANAVB010033815.1, forward strand.
TCCCCGGACAAGACGCATATGAAGATTTGGGCGGACGAGCCTACGAAGTAAGTTAATTAGTTAATATATATTTCTCAAATGATTATATGTACATATATATTCATAAAATTTATTATTGTATATATATCGGCCTCCTGCAGTACAGAGACAGCTGGGGTTATTTCTGAGGCAGAACTATGGTGGGCCTTGGATTAACTACTCAGATACTCCCGCAGATAGGAAGGCTTTTTGGTTGGCCCACTTCAAGGTAAAAAATTTGTTTATTTTTAAATTTTAATAATCATTTGTGTATATTATACAACTTTTTCTATTTTACTTCTTGTAGAGGACCTATTTCTATCTACTACATCGGGCGAAGAAGATCGAGGCCCAATTTTTTGCCGTCGCAGGCAAGCTCATCCGTGATGCGATCCACGACCAGAACTCTCGTGATCTCTCCGAAAAGCCGATCCATGGTTGGATCACGCCAGAGCAGTGGACTGCGATAAAGGCTAGATTCGGCAAGGCCAGGTACCAGGAGCGGTCTGAGAAGGCCAAGGTGGCGCGGTCGAGCGCCAGTATGTGGTGTGGTGGCTCCATTCCTATGACGGAGCATTTTCGTCGTCTGGTACGTTTCCTTTATCGGACATCATTTTATATATAGTTGGATAGAATATTTAATACTAATAATAGATAATATATTTTAACATGTACAAAAGGGTGAGGACCCAAACATGGTGACCGTCTTCCTGGTCACCCATCGGAGGGCGGGGGAGTTTATTGACGAGAGGACGACGCAGACATATGTACGTTCTATTCTTTATATTAATTTACTATAATTTAGAAAATAGGAAAATAGATATCAATATGGACTTTCGCAAACACTTAGACGTTAGCAAACAATTTTCTAGGCCGAGTATCTTCGGCTACAAGAGGAGGCGGCTGCTACTGCTCGTGCGCCAGCAGAAGAAGGGGCTAGTACTTCCTCCCAGCCGCCTACAGCTCCATCACCGGACGACCTCTGGATGACCGTCGTTGGTAGTCTTCAGAAGGGTACATACTACGGTACGGGATCCTACGACGCCTATTTGGCTTCAGAGTCATCCGGGGCCCCCTCTGTCAGTGTGCAGTCTCCAGCTTCGTAGGCATCATCACAGGCTCAGGATATTGGTCGTCAGATCAACGAGCTACGTCGCGAGTTGCAGCAGCAGATTTCTGATCACCATACCGCAGAGCGATGATCCGACGATCCGACGATCACCGGACGATTTGATGCGATCGAGCGCAGTATACAGGAGCTGATGAGTCTACAGGAGGCTACAACTGGCAGCTTGCACATGCTTACCGAGTCTACGGAGCGTACAGAGTGTAGATAGGTCGAGCTGGAGGGATCGCAGAGGACCGTGACTGCCTCACTCACCCAACTACATACTTCTCTTGAGGAGAGTACTCAGAAGATGGTGCGTACCCTTGATGCGCATGGTGACCGACTGCGAGAGATGGAGCAGATACGTTCTCCCGGTCCATCGACAATGTAGACTCCAGACGTTCCACTACCTCCGGACGTTGCAGAGCTCACACAGGAGCAGTACGACATCATTTTATCCCAGATGCGCTGCCGGGGTCCTTTGTGACTTTTATTGGTTGTGAGACTTGTATTGGTTGTAGACTGTTATGATGGGAGACTGTTATTCATATATTGGTTGTAAACTGTTATGATGGAAGACTGTTATGATGATATCTATGACGGGGATGACAAATATACCTACGCTGGGTTATAAGCGATGATCTGATATACAAAGGAGGTGCTGCCCAAATTTTATAAAAATATAATGTATATTTTTGTGATGATGTGTGTCTGTGTTTACAGTGTATGTGAAATGCAGTGTTCAGAACCATCGATAGTTTCGATTACTGTTGTATGTTTTATCTTGGACAGAAAGAGCAACAGTTCAGGGTATACTTCTGAGAGCTTCATTTTCACATCATTCACTTTCTCGGGACGTCGTAAAGGATCTCGAGAAGGTGAAGGACGTGAAGAGGAAGCTCTGAGAAGTGCACCCTGAACTGTTGCTCTTTCTATCCAAGATAAAACATAGAACAGTAAGCGAAACTGTCGATGGTTCGAACACTGCACTTCACACACACTGTAAACACAGACACACAGTATAACAAAAATATCGATCATATTTTTAAAAAAAGTTTATAATATCTGTGACATATAGTGACGATCTGCGACGTATAGCGACGATATATACGTCGCTAATTTGCGCCATTACGTCGCTATCCATCGCTCAGTAGCTAACGTGGCAGAGAGATGACGTCGCTAATTTCGTCGCCGTGCGTCGCTATACTGCTGACGTGGCAGGCATGCCTTGTCATCACATAAAAAAATGACGTCGCTAAGTGGTCGCACTACATCGCTGCTTTGGCGACGTACTGTTACGACGCTATATGTCGCTAATTTTGCGACGTCCTAGCGACATTGGTTGTGACGTCACAAACAGCGACGAAGGGCGACAAAATTGTTGTCTGCGACTAGCTTTTCCGCGGTCTTCATGTTTCGTCGCTAAAGTCATCGCTAATTCCTAGTAGCGATGGATTTTTATTATTTAGCGACGTATCCTGACGTCGCTAATTTGCCTTATTTTAGTAGTGAAAGAAGGATCAATGACTGAAAGAATATCAGGAACAGTGGATAAGCCTTTAGGAATTACGGGGTTATGGACCCAAAATCGTTGTTGGCAGTGGGTAATCCTTGGGGAACTACGAGGTTACGAACCCAGAACCACAATTGTCTACTGTTTGTTCTTTGTAGAGAACAAAGTCCTGTGAGAGGATGGCTTGCAAGCCTTAATGAGTTATTGGGCATTTGGGATGTCCGACGTGCTTTACAGGAAATACGGGTAGCACAACACTACAAAGGAGCGTTGTACTCCATGCTACAGTGGGGTGATACAACATGAGCTACCTAGTGAGGGTAAATTCTCGGCTTCGGGCTAAGTCACAATGCCGTAGCACCGTACATAGGCAAGTGAGCCTAATGTTGTAGAATGAAGAGTGGTAGAAAACACTACAAAAAGGTTGGACCTCATGTTACAGTAGTACGACACCACATGAGGCATTGCCTCGGCTTCGTGAGCTATGTCACAGCGACGTAACACCGCAAGGAAGCGAAATGCTTCATGCTTGGTAGTTTTGCACTACAAAAAAGTTGAACCTTATGCTATAGTGGTATGGCACTACATGAGGCATTGCCTCGACTTCTGGCCATGTCATAGCGGCGTAGCACCACAAGAAAGTGAAAAGCTTCATGCCAAGACTCTTTAAAAGAACTTACGTAGAGTGTATGGACAGAGATATATGCCGTCTCTTGAAAAAAATCTTGTAGACACCCAAAATACATACACCGAAACCAGGCTGGCATAGGATTTTTAATGTGCAGCCAGAAACACAGTTGATGTCATTATGTGAGTGAAAAGAATTGCAGTTATGGTGCATAATTCAAGTCTTAGTCTATTCTTGTATCATGTTGTTATTTAACACATGTGAGAAAATTCAAGTTGTAACGACATCGCTCCTAATGCATGATGGACAGTCACTGTGGGAAATGCTCAATCCATATATTGAGATATGTGGAGGATTGTTGGTATTTTTGTCTTTAGACTAGGAAAGATAGTCCCACATCGACTATACCAAATGGTGAGTATATCAATATAATGCTTTACTTGTGTTGAGGTATGCACATGAGGTGTGGTAGGGCACAAGTGGGTGCTATGTGGGAGTATTTTTCTTGAAGAAAAAATGATTAATTGCAACAAGGAAGCAAGTTTCTTTGTCGTTCGGACTCGGATTCGAACACGGACACAGACTCCAGGATGCCTCGTGCATGCACGAGAGTGTTCGGAAGGTAGGCGTGGACTAGCACATGACTATGTTGATTGTGGGATAATATAAAACATCAAACTCTATTTTTGAGTATTTGTATTTTAGTCCCACATCGGATAGGAGAAAATATGAAGTCTCACTCCACTCTATAAATAGAGCCCCCCGACCTCCTTTGTAAGGTATACCAAGTAGAAAGCAAAGGGAGTCCGTTGAGTCCAGGGAGCCCGTTCGAGTCACAAAAAGTTGACTAACGAGCGTTCCCGAAGTTCTTTGAGAACTTGTTGGTTCCTGGAAACGGATCGCATAAAGACGAATATTGCTTTGAGCAACGGTGATTTTCATCACCCTAGCAAGGCTGTTGAAATCTTATCTTTCTTTCTTCTTTCTTCTTTCTTCTTCTTCTTCTCCAAGTGGGCTAAGGAAATTAGGAGAGCAAATTTATTTTGCAAGTATTCTCCGAGATTCTAAAAAGTGCAAATTTATTTGCAAGTAAATCTTGCGTCTGGAAGTTGCTATATCAGAATAGAGAGCAAATTTGTTTGCAATTAGATCTCTAAATTCTGTACGTTCTTTCATCTAGATCTGTTTCTGAAATAACACTTCTCGTACACGGGGTACCAGATTCTTTCCGGCGGGGCCCAGGTTTCGTTGGTGCCGATCCCGAAGTTGAAGCCCCAACAGCCAGCGCCGGCCCCGGCCCCGAAGACCAGGAAGACATGGAGCAGGAGGAGTGGCGAGGGCAAGGGAAGGCCGAAAAAGGTTACGAGCGTCAGCCTTCTTGGACTGTTCTTTGCATTCTTGATGTTTGGAGGAGTGCTGAACTTTGGATTCAGTCGCGGAAGCGGAGGGGACACGACGGTGTTGGGAGGAGAAGGTAGGGCCTTGACGGAGGCAAAATCGGGAGAGAAGACGAAGTGGCCATCATCGGAGAAAGAAGTCACTCATTTGGCGATTCCTGGTGATGTCGCTTCCACATTGGCCATCCTGAAATCCGAAAGGGATATGGTAGACATCCGAAGATGATGCATTCCCAGGATCAAACATAATTCTTGGCTGCACTAGTTAGTTAGCCAGTAATAATAAAGCCGAGCCACATCATCAATCAGCCACCTCATCTTAGAATTTTCCACGTCATCTCTAACAGACAGTTATCCAGCTGTGAGTAAGGGCGCGTAGGAATCAAGCCAAGCTTGCCTATAAAGAAGGAAGAGAAGAGAATTAGAGGTCATGTGGAATTGTATTTTCTTTTACATAGCTAATTATAATTTACTGCTTACCTGCATTTTTCCTTCATGTAGTTTTTCTTCTTTCTAATTCAATAAACTTAGTTCTTCCCCAATTTCTGAGTTCTAATGTCAAATACTATGAAATCTCCACCGGGACCAGGGAATATAGGTCGTGGTTCTACCAATTTGGTATCAGAGCTCGAGACTATCCAGGAAGGTTCTCTGGATCAAAGCTCGAGCAGCCATCGCTCTCGAAAAACTGCACACGAGGAGCTGACATCGCTGGACGTGAATGGAAGGTTCCTCGCTATGGAAGGTAAAATCCAACAACTCAGGCATGCTATGAACACTCAATTTGAGAGACTGTTGGAAGAATTATCCAGATCTAAGGGTGGATCTGACCAAGGGGTGGGAAATTTTGGCACGAGTGCTGCCAATAGTTTCCAGAACTCCCAAGGAATGTGTACTCCACCAACCCCAGTATATCCTGTACCAAATTTCTAGACCTCCCAAACTATGGGAATGGGAAATCCTTACAACTCTGGGCCAGTGGTATTTCAAACCCCGAGGCCTGCATAAGTAAATCTGCAACCAACCTTTGGCTCCCAAGGAATGGGGAGTCCAGTTGTTCCTGTACAAATGGTTCTTTAAGTACATTTTTGCACTCAAAGAATAGCAAATTATGTTGTACCCATGATTCAACAAATACCTTTTGGTAATCAAGGAGTGAACAATCCTGTTAACTCTGCACAAATTCCCATTGTTCCTGCACAAAATTTACTGAATATCCAGGGGAATAATCCTGGACTGCAACAACACCAACAACACATGGGACACCCAAATTTCAGACTGAAATTACCTGAATATGATGGAGTAGGTGATGTAGAGGGGTGGTTGATGAGAGCAGCCAATTATTTCAACTTCTATAATGTCTCTGAATGGGACAACATTAAATTTTTCTCAGTCCAACTCAAGGGGATTGCTGCCTATTGGTTTAATTGGCTAATGAAGGTTAGAGGAGGGGGCATGTCACGACCCGCACCCTAGAGTAAGGGCACGAGAAGTGGGTACGTCCAGCATACGCCGCAGTGTCGGCGGTAGAATGCTGTCCTAGGTCAATCATCTAACAATATTAAGGTACCTGTACAGTATATACACTCCGAATGGAGGTGACATAGCAATACAGTCTCAATCACATCTAAGGTAGAGCATGATAAAAGATAGATAAAACATAGAATCCACAAAGAGATACAGCAGATTGAAGTCTAAGTGTCTAAGATACACAAACCCAGAAAATATCTCAAATACAGTAATCCATAAAGTAAATACAACTCAAGACAACTGAAATAACTATCTATATAACCTCTACTGTGTCTCCTCTAGGCTAGCAAGCAACCTCCAGGCTATCTGTAAAATTTATCAACAGGTCCAGTCAGGACATGAGCGAGTACAGTACATCTCAACAAATCATAACAGGCTAGAAAATATAAACATGCTAGAGAGTAAGATATAGGAAACTGAAGAACAACATGATGTAAAAAGAGAGAGAGACTGTAAGTAAATAGCTACAGTATATAGAGAACTAACAGTGACTAGTGATTCAGAGTACAATATAGACATGTAAATGGCATAGGATGATTCTGATGCTACACTACGGAATGATTCCGATGCTACACTACTTGGATATTATTCACATGTCCACTTCTACTCCTCCGTACCCCCAATTAATACACAAGGATCCAGCCAGGTTATGTTATGATTCATGTAATGGCCCCCGAAGGGTGATACATGATAGTCCCATAAATGGGGATTCTAGGAGTCCCCATAAATAGGTGATTCATAGAAGACTCTGTGATCATGAGAGTACATGTCACAAGTGATTCAATGAACCATGAAGCATAGTGATACGCAATGTAAGTGAAACACACAGAACATGTAGTATCCGATGCTCCCTGAGGGGATAACATCTCAAGAAAGGATCAATATAGTACTAATCCGTGTGACCAACGTGACAGCATCAAGTAAAGTAATCTAAAGCAGGAGAATAATTCTAACAGGATATGAAATGATCAGAGAATGTACTCGCCTGATAACCTGAACAGCTGATAGGTATAGGGGTCCAACTGAAGCCACAGAGTCCTATTTAAAGCAACGCAGGTTACAAGGTGTTCAAGTTGTAAAAAATGAATCTCTACAAGCAATCTATATTATTCTAGGTTCTTCTAAGTCAAGTCAACTCTAGGTCAACTCCGGTCAACAATCTAGTCAAACTAGGTCAAGTATTGACTTACAGTTGACTTTTGGTCAACTGGTCAACTCTGGTCAAACATGGTCAATTCTAGTCTAATTATTAAAGATATAAAGTGTACTTCGTTATTTGTACGTCGAAACTTACGACACGTAAATCGAGATAAGATGATCAACGGTAAAGTTAATAATCTTATTATTGTGATCCACTTGTCCATCTTGTCAATTTCAGCGATATGAGATCACTGGAATTGACTGATCTCAGTTTCGTTGTACTAATCCCGAAATACGAACATTATAAGAATTAATTATAATAAAAGGTGATATATAGAGAAAGTATCTACAAACTTTGTCGGATGATGAAATAAACATCGTCAACGTGACCAGAATGGTAAAATTAGCTAGGATAGTCTACCCATCGGTCCAATTTGGACATAAGGGCAAAAAGGTAATTTTGGATAAAAACGGTATCCGTGTCGGAGCCGTTTTGCACTGAAAAACATGCAAGAAAACAAGTCTACAAAATATAACAAATTATATGTCTACGAAACCAGAATGACGATACGAACCCAACGGTATATCCAGAATTGGATTCCGTTGACCCGATCTCAATTTGGTCCGTTGACCAGAACTTGGAATTCTGGTTTGTACGGAAATGCGTGCTGGAACCAATGTTCTTAAAACTCAGCAAACTATATGTCAACGAGTTCAGAATGACGATACGAACTCAACGGTGTATCCGGAATTGGATTCCGATGAGCCGATCTCAAAATGACCTGTTGATCCGGATATTGGTATCCGACTTGCACCGAAATGCGTACCGGAACCAATGTCTACTAAAACCTAGCAAATTATATGTCAACGAGTCCAGAATGACGATTCGAACTCAACGGTATATATTCCAGAATTGGATTCCGATGAGCCGGCTTCAAAAAGTTCCGTTGACCCGGACTGTGGGGTCCACTTTGCACCGAAATACGTGCCAGGGCCCACGTCCTCCAAATCTAACAAATTATATATCAAAACAAGCCAGAATGACTTCACGAGTCTACTGGTGGTGTCAGAAATCAAATCTGGAGTCCCGTGTCCATAAATAGAATTTTAAAAGTTGGAAATCACGAATTCGGACGGCCAACTTTGGCGTCAAATTCAACCAATCAAACAAGCTCACAATAAAACGAAGCTGGAGGGATAGTAAGAGGGTTATACCAGCTTCGCACAGGAACTGGTAGCATGCCAAATAGAGCTGCGGTGGAGGAGGTACAAGGCGACGAAGTTGGCTCTGCAAAACTGTCCAAAATTTGTATAATTTAAACGGTCAACTTGGTGGCCGGTTTTGATGTATCAAACGATAAAATTAACGGACGAAAATTGACAGGAGTGAAGATGGATATACCGAGATTGTAACGGAGCGAAAAAATTGCCGATCTAACAGTCAGATTTCTCGAAAATCGTATGCGAAGTTGCTGCGACGGAGCGGCATCTCAGCTTCGTTTTCGGGCTTGTCACGGCGGGAACCCGTGCCAAACGCACGGATCGCCTCCGATACACGTCGGAGAAGCGAACGGCGACCACGGGGCCTGCCCTGGGGGTGCGCCCGACCAAGGAAAGGTCGGGCATGGCGGCCACGCCGGCGGCGGCGGCGCTGAACCGCCGGCCAGGGGCGCGCGGCTGTGCCAAGCGGCCATTTCAACAGTTGCAGCAGCTGCTGCTGGCCGCGATTGCCGGCCAGCTAGGCGTGTGACGACGCCCGATCAACGTGCGGCGAGGCAGCGGGGTGGCACGATGAACGTGGAGGCTATGGTGGTGGTGGTTAAAGTGGTGGTGGTGGTGATTAAAGTGGTTATGGTGGTGATGGTGAAGAGGAGGAGGGAAGGAGGCTGGATGTGGTTGCTGGTGGTGGTGCGGCCGGCCGTGCTCGGCCATGACGAAGCTTCGGCCAGGGGGTGGCAGCGGTCGGGCTAAGGGAGTGAGCTCGACTATATAGAGCTGCTGGTGTTAATGGGTATGTGTTGATTAAATAATGAGTGAAGAATTTAGGAAGAGAGAGAGTGAATAATTAATGTGTGAGAGAAGATTAGAAAAATAATTCTTCTTCCTAGATGTTAGGGCCGGCTGAAATGGAGGGCTGTGTTGGAGTTGGATGTTGGGAAAATTAATGGTGAGGATTGATTAGGAGAATCAATGGCTAGAATTAAATATAGCTAAAAATTAGGTCATTCCAAGGAATTTTAATAAAGGAAAATTCCATTAAATATTAAAAAATAGGTAGAATGAGTATTTGATATTTTTCAAGGATAATGAGGCTGAGGGTGATAGTGATGGAGAGTAACATAGAGCTGGGGTTGGACTCAGTTAAGTCGGGTTGGATCAAAATCGGACATGGCACAATAATCGAATTTAAATAGGTGTTTATGATCATGGGTAAATAAGTAGCACGTGGGGATTCTAATAAATGGCACACAAGTGGCATTCAGATAGTAGGTTCAATATGGGCCATGTCCATATTTGGGGCTGACAGGGTACCCACAAATCAAGTTGGAAAATAAATGTGACACCGTGGGATAAAATAAAATCGGGTCACGTGTCAGAAAAGTTGTGTGAAGCAAATGGAGCACAAAATGGTGTGTCTGAGTGGGACAAGAAGGTCATGGGTGAAGAGCGTCTCGAGTAGATCATGCATGATAAGTTAGTTTTAAGAAAATGACTGGTCTTGTGCTCTCAAATCAAAAGTCACGGTAACGTGCTAATAATGATCAAGGAAAAGAGTGGAAAAATTAATTAATGATCAAATGGTCTAAATCGACCCGAAGTTCTGTGAAGCAAAAAGAGTACAAGGGAACAAGTTTGAGTGGGACATTATATACAAAATAAAGGTAATCTTGTCCACTACAAAACTCATGAAGAAAGTTTCTAGAGTTGAACATCCCTGACACTCCAAATATCAAAGGCACGGAAAAGTACACTTAAAAATAATAAACAAAATAGATTATTTATTGAAACTAAATCAATCATAAAATTAAAAAAAATTAACCCAAAATTCAGGGTGCTCACAGGGCATAACCTGGCTTGAATTCTGTCAGGCTATCAAAATGCAATTTGGGCCATCACAATTTACAGATTATGTTATGGACCTCAAATTACTCAAGCAAGAGGGATCTTTGCAGGAATATAACCTGCAATTTCAACAGTTATCCAATAAAATATAGGGAATTTTTGAACCCTGCTTGATTAGTCAGTATATGGTTGGGCTAAAGGAGGACATCATGTATGAAGTTCAATTGACAAATCCTAATGAATTGCTTACTGCTATGAACATGGCTAGATTGCAGGAGGCCAAGTAGCAAGCTATCAAGAAGATGCACAAGATAAACTCATACCCTCATAAGTTCTCAGGGAGTCACCATATTAATACTGTGCAAACAACTGAAAAGACCAAGAAGCCTACTATCAACAATCCATCAAACCCTACTACAGGGAAGGTTTTCCAAACTCCTACCATATCTCCCAGTGAGCTGACTAGGATGAGAGGGCTGGGTCTTTGTTACTTGTGTGATGAAAAATGGTACAAGGGGCATAGGTGCAAAGAAAAGAAGTTGTTTATGCTTATGGCTGATGAAGAAGATCCAGAGGAACAAGACAAAGTTTTGGAGAATAATAAGAAGAAGACTGTTGTTGCTGGGTCATTTTTTTATTTCACTCCAAGCCTTATCAGGTAGCTTACATCCATCTACTATGAGATTGAGGAGAACAATTCAGAATAGACCTGTCATGATCTTAGTTGATTCAGGATCTACTCATATCTTCATTGATTTACAATTCAGTGAAAGGTTATAGTTGATTTCAAGCAATAGTGAAACCTTTGAGTTAATGGTGGCCAATGGAGAGAGGTTGAAGAGTACAGGAGTATGCCTGGGAGTGAAGATTGATTGCCAAGGCAGGACGATTATAACAGACCTATTACAACTACCTATTACAGGTTGCCAAGTGGTGTTGGGAGCAAATTGGCTTCGCACTTTAGGGGATATCATCTGGAACTTCAAGGAACTGAGCATAAAGTTTACTGAGAATGGAGAATTGCAGACCTTCAAAGGATTTCAAACAGACAGTGCACACTTACTGGAACCACTCAGCAAAGACATTAGACAAAGCTCTCAATTCTATTTTATCCAGTTATGTTCTATACAGGGACACTCAACACCAAAAGAGGAAGGAGATCCAGAATTAGCTATATCGCTATCTAGGTTCCAGAAGCTTTTTGAAGAACCAACTAAACTACCTCCCAATAGGCTATTTGACCACAAAATTCCTACAGTAGCTGGTACTCCTCCAGTTTGTAGCAGGCCTTATAGGCACCCTTACGTTCACAAGAATGAGATTGAAAGACAAGTCAAAAAAATGATAGACACTGGGGTACCAGACCCAGCAACAATGCCTATTCTTCTCCAGTGATCTTAGTAAAGAAGGCAGATGGCTCTTGGAGAATGTGTATTGACTACAAGGCACTAATTCAGCACACCATCAAAGATAAGTTCCCAGTTCCCTTTATAGATGAACTTTTTGATGAATTACATGGCTCCTGTTATTTCACTAAACTAGACTTAAGGTCTGGCTATCACCAAGTCATAATGTAGGAGGAGGACATTCATAAAACTGCTTTTAGGACCCACGAGGGTCACTATGAATTCCTTGTTATGCCTTTTGGCCTTACTAATGCACATATACTTTTCAAGCCTTGATGAATACTCTTTTTAGTGAATATCTAAGGAAGTTTGTCTTTGTATTCTTTGATGACATTTTAATATACACTGCCACAAAGAAGGGTCATCTTATTCACTTAGAAAAGGTACTATAGAAGCCAGAAGAGCATGGGTTGAAAATTAAAAGAAGCAAATGTAGATTCCTGTAGCAACAAGTGGGCTATCTGGGGCATGTCATATCACAAGAAGGGGTACAGGTGGATGAAGAGAAGATTATTGCTGTCAAAGAGTGGCCTCCACCCATGAATATCAAAGAATTGAGAGGCTTCCTGGGGCTTACAGGCTACTATAGAAGATTTGTCAAAGGTTATAGGGGAATTGCTGGTCCTTTGACACAATTGTTGAAGAAGGACTCATTCCAGTAGGGAGAGCAGGCTCAACAATCTTTTAAAAGGTTGAAAGAAGCATTAATCAGTCCACCAATTTTGTGCATGCCAGACTTCACACAAGAATTCATACTCGAGTGTGATGCTTCAGGTACAGGCATAGAGGCAGTGCTAATGCAAGGTGGCTGGCCCATTACATTCCTTAGTCAACAATTAAAAGGTAAAAATGAAGTCCTATCAACCTATGAGAAGGAAATGCTTGCTATACTACTAGCTATTAAAAATGGAGTCAATATCTATGGGGAAGAGTGTTTGTTATTAAGACAGACCACATGTCTCTGAAGTATTTGCTAGAACAGAAGGTTTATATATAATCACAATACAAGTGGGTCCTTAAGCTGAATGGATATCATTTCAGAGTCGAATATAAAAAGGGAAAAGAAATATAGATGCAGATAGTTTGTCCAGAAGAGATGTTTCTACTTTAAACTCTGTAACAATCATCAATGCTAACAAGGAACTCTTGACAGTAATAAGTTTTCTTTGAAAAACAGGTTGCTATACTACAAAAACAGGCTCCTTATAGATCCTAACTTTGAATTTGCTAAGATGATGATCACTGAGCATCATGACATGCTACAAGGAGGGCACTCAGGAGTGGTTAAGATGCTACACATGCTGAAGAAGACTTGCTATCGGAAAGGCATGAAAAAAGCTGTGCAAACTTACATAAAAAACTGTGAAGTATGCCAAAAGAATAAAGTTAAAAATATTGCACTTGCTGGTCTCCTACAGCCTATTCCAATACCTGACAGAGTTTGGGAGGATATTTCTCTTGACTTCATAGAAGGCTTACCAAGCAACTACCACAAAATAACTATAACGGTTGTTATGGATAGGCTCACCAAGTATGCACATCTTTTCCCTCTCAGTCATCCCTATACTACTGCAATGGTAGCTCAAATTTTTGTTGATGGAGTTTTCAAACTACATGGGATGCCAAGATCTATGATATTAGATAGAGACCCAGTATTTACAAGTCAGTTTTGGAAGGAATTTTTTAAATTGCAGGGGACTCAACTCAGGTATAGCACTGCCTATCCCCCTCAATTAGATAGTCAGACAGAGGTTACTAATAGGTGCATTGAAGGCTATCTCAGGTGTTTCTGTGGGCATAAACCTAAGGAGTGGAGCAAGTTCCTCACTTGGGCAAAGTATTGGTTTAACACCAATTGGTACTCTGCTACCAGAACAACTTCCTTTGAAGCACTCTATGGCAGACCTCCACCTCACATCCTAACATATGTAGCAGATGCAGTGTAAGATAGGGAGGTTGTAGAAGCTTTAATATCCAGAGATCATGTCCTACAACTTCTTAAGGACAACCTACACCTAGCCCAGAATAGGATGAAGAAATTTGCTGACCTACATAGAATTGACATGTCTTTTAAGACTGGAGATTGGGTTTATTTGAGGTTACAACCTTACAGGCAAACCTCTGTGGCTCAAAAGAGACCCCAAAAGCTTTCTCCCAAGTACTTTGGCCCCTATCAAATTCTGGCTAAGATAGGAGCAGTAACTTACAAACTGCAATTACCTGAAGGGTCCTTGATTGTCAAATCCCTATTTTTAAAATATGTTTATGACTGTATTTTTGTATTTTGAGGATTTTAAATTTGGGTATTCTTAAAATTTTTTTGATATTTTCTTGGATGTGAATTTTATCCTCAATATTATTATTGTTACTATTATTTTACTTGTTCCTATATCAACCCCATCCCAAAATATCTAAGCCTAAACCCAAATCCTAACTTCACTTCCTCTTTCCCTCTCCCCACTCTCAGCCGCCAGCCCACCCCTCTCCCCTTACTCTTTCTCCCTCTCTCCTCCCGCTCTTTTCCCGCTGGAGAACCCTCCATCTCTCTCTCTTCACTCTCCTCGCTCACTCCCCTCCCATTTCAAGAGCTCTCTTCTCTCCTGTGCTCTCCCCCTCACTTGTCTTTCTGCTCTCCATGGCCTCCGGCCACCACCATCTTCATCACCCACCACTGCCACCGCCCGTACCATCTTCCACCACAGTCGCCATCATCGTCGCCTCCATCCGTGCCTCCCGTCGCGACCACCTCCACCACCTCTCTGTCTTCTCCGGCCTCCTCCGGAGACCACCACCACCATGGCTGCCTCCACCCCCACTTTAATCAGTACTACCACCGCCATTATCGTCGACTCTCTCTGCTACCTTCGTCGGGCGTGGCATTGTCGCTGCTGCCGTTCGTTCTCCGCAGTCGCGAGCTTGACCCAACCCGGCCGAGCCCCGACGAGCTCATCCGCCGCCCTCTCTTTCCCTTCGGTCGTCGTGCCTCGCTGGCCGTGCCAGCCTCGAGTGGCGGGTCGCCCTTGGCCCCGTGCTGCTCGAGCAGTGTGCAGCTTTGGGTGTCGCACTGTCCTCGGCCGCGTGTCCCCTCAAATAGTATGCCACCTCGAGCAGCGTACCCTTGACTTGCGTGTTCCCCCGTTCTCTGTGCTTTTTGGAAGGTATACCTCGATTCACGTGCTGCCTCGGTTCCTGTGCTACCTCGATTCACGTGCTATCTTGGGCAGCGGGATATCTTGAGCCCCATGCTGCCTCAGACACCGTACCATCTTGATTTGCGAGTGGTCTTGATTTTCGTGCCTCGGCCGTTGTGCCTACCTCGTGATCGTGCTGCACCGATTTACATGCACGTACCGATGTACGTGACACATTGGTTTGCATACCACCTTAGACTTTGTGTTATCTTGATTCGCGTGCACATCTTGATTTGTGTGTGGCGTTGATTCGTGTGCCATCTCGATATTCGTGATCCTTCGATCTACGTGCACATCTCGATTTGCGTGCCTGTATCGATCTGCGTACGTATCTCGATTTACGTGCACGTCTCTGTTCCTCTGATCGTCTCGATCTTTGTGTCACCTTGATTCTCGTACGTTTCTCGATTTACGTGTACATCTCAATTTATATGTTCATATCGATCCACGAGCCTCAATTTTTGTGCCAGCTTATGCACTGCTTCGGTATATCATCCTGCCATCTTTTATGATTACTCTATTATTTATTATTTAATGCTAATGATTGTTTATTATGTGTTTCGAGGACATCGATGGACGTGCTAGCTTGGACCATGACGCTAAAGACTTGCTTACCTAGTCGAGCCTTCTAGGCAAGTACCCCTTGCTCATCGATGGCTCTTGCCCTCTCTTCTGGATTTTATTATATTTTAATTATAATTGTAATTGTAAATGTATAATCATGAGTAGTGTAGCATAGTAGTAGAACTGCCATGATGATAACTTAGGATAGCTTGGTTCGATATCGGGTTAGGCCATATCAGACAACTCGGACGTGTCATCCACACCTTCGAGGACATGAGCACGACTCATGTGTATGAATTGTCCCCATATGTCCCGTGTTCGACTCGCGGTCAGGTAACGGCTTTGGCTAACTATGTATGTGACTCTGTTTGTGGCCTGGATTATGACTGTGGTCTGTGACGCGCCCTGCGTGGCGATTCTTGTTGCATGTGTTGGCTTGGCGCCCAGTACGTATCGTAGTGCTGCTGGAGGCCGAGACTTAGTGTTCTCGGCTATGGTTTGGTTTTCAGTACGAATTGTAGCACTGCTGGAAGCTGAGACTTAGGGTTCTCAGCCTGCGATTCTGCGGCGGGTTGCGCCGAGTGGATTTAGCCCCAATTCGATGGGTGCTCACGTCCAGAATACAAAGGAGACTCTGCCGAATTTTTCTAGAATTTTTGGTCAAGAATTTAGTTCGAAGATTTGGGCAGAACCGTTCCTTTGGTTGCTGAACCAGACTCATGCACGTCTATTATAGTATAGTATTACCTGATCTCAGTACCTGCTAGGTAGACTCATGACTATATTAGTCGCCTAGTTACTTGACATATCTTGTCCGTCAGATAGCGTAAGGAGCGCGGTTCCACTCGGGAGACGACCTGAAACCCTAGTCCTTGTTTGGTTTAGGGGTTGTGGATCTGCTTCAGAGCGGTTCATGCAATCCTTGCCATTTTTCGGCAGCATATTTAATAGACTCTTGTCCCCCCGACCATTCTTTCTATGAGTTATCCTATTCTAGCCAGCTAGGACTGATAGTTGTCCTATGTATCGAGATTTATGATTTTTGGATATATATGAGGATTGAGTATTATGGAGAGTATGATCTCGAGATATTGATTGATAGACTCACGTGGATTTTTAGATAGTGTTCTTTTGATGATGTTTTATTTTGTTCAGATATGACTATGTGGATTCCTGGATTTTGATGATTGTGCGAATATTTTACGGAACGAGAAGAATATCGAGGGTATAATTATATAATTTTTACTCGACTTCCCAAGCGCCCAGAACCAGGTTTGATTGCTATATCTTGGTAGTTGAGAGACTTGTTTTCTGATAGCTTGTGATTAATGATTAAAGGATTCTTGTGAGCCAGAGGGCCTAGCATTGATTCTAGTGATTGGCTTAGTCTCTGGTGATTGTCTTTTTTGGCATGATATTTCTTCCATTGTGGATGTGAAAACTATTGATTGATTGATCCTATGAATAGACCGACTTGATGATTAAAGTTGTATGCTCTCATGTGTGCTTGAGATGCTATTCTAGTCAAGATTGCGACCATATACTTAACCTGATATCCATGCCACGATGTGGACAGATAATTTCATGTGACTGACAGATTTGACCTTGTCCCCGACATGACTACTCGTATCCGTGCTATAAGTCCAGTTTACCCCTTGAGGTACTGGCCCTGACTTTGCACTGAGTTTCTCCTTGGCAGCGACACTTTGAGGTGCTATTCCCTTGATTACATGGAACTGAGGTGATCCTTGGCAGCGGCATATTGAGGTGCTATCCCCTTGATTATATCTATGATTACCTGTACAGGTATGTAGTAGTTGGCCTATAGTCTTAGCGTGGTCAGGATTGCTTTTTTTGCTTGTTGCATAACACTAAGGATGGATCACAATTGGGACTATAGGTGTCGAGGTTGATTCTTACTTAGCATTCTCGTACTGAGGTATGACATCTAGGAGGATGATTATGTGACCACGACATGTGATTCCGGATAAATATATTGATAATCTTGGTAACTTAAACTGGTAGAAGCATTAGAAGGGAACGGAATCCTAAGATCGTACAATACTAGCCTTAATACAGATATTAGTTATGATTTGCAGGCTGGCCGTCGCGGATATTGTTACCCTTCGCACTAGTGGATGGCAATATCTGGCTACTTTATGTACTATACATTATATACATGGTATGCTCAGCACGGTGGCCTTACGAGGGACCGGTGATGACATGCATAGCTCGGTAGTCTTACGAAGGACTGGTGCTTATCCAGTACCAGTTATACTTAGCTCCGCTAGCCCTGCTTGGACGACACGATCTAAGGATTTCCTATACTTGCATTATTGAGGTAACCCAACCTCCACCTAGACAGCCGTAGACATTTGAGTGGCCGCTTATTCATATAAATTATATGGCTTACTGCTTGTAAGCTGGCTGGCCTGTATTGCTGCCCCGGTGCGGTCCCTTGTTCTTGTTTGATATAGGAGTGGATTACTATTCTGATGACAGACTACAAGTTTCGGTTGGCGATGCAGGTATTATTGGATGTTAGGGAGATTGTGTTGATTATTGGTTATTTAACTACATTAGTTATGGATTGTTATCATGCATTGGTACCGCACGATCCTTACCCTCTTTTACTGTTCATATATGCTATTCCTGTCATATTTTATCCTGTTGGCTTTTCTTCGTCCGTCCTTGAACCTTTATTTCTGGTACTTGCTACGGTTGGCCTGACCAACCCTCGATTGTTCCTAAATTTTCTGTGACCGACCATGTGGATCTTCCATACTTGACTTGGGGAATGTGCTTCAGTTCCCGACCATGCTAGAAACTGTGGGAAGGTATACTCATCTACATTATTATCCGGTACTGTAGATTTTCTGATTATCATATGAGTATTTCCGCTTTCCATATGACTCTCTCTCTTGTAGTTATTTTATTGTTATTGCCTGTGGATATGAGATTGGATTTAGGCCATAGAATGATTGTATGCTAGGATACCCAGCAAGATTGACAGCCGTCATCGCCGTATAACGTCTTCGTACCTTATACGGTGTAGCTGGCCGACGTCCGTCCCCGTATTTTTGGTATCGGAAAATAAATAATTATTAATAAATTATTAACATTTTATAAAATATATTTTATACATTTTGGCATAATTGTAATTGTTTTAGTGTTGCTTCTTAGTAGTTTTGAAATTAAATAAAGTAGTAGTCACCCGATTAATTTATGTAAGAGATAAGTTTTCTTCTTTTACATGCTATTATAATCTTTATATGGTTTTACACCCTTGCTGATTGGTCTTTTTCGTTCAGTTTTCTTTGCCAAATTAACCGAAAAAGAGACCCCCAATGTCGGTATCAGTCAGTATAGGGTATCGGTCGGTATCGGATCGGGACATGCCAAACCGTATCGGTATCGACCGTATTAGATCGGTATCGGCCAATACTGCGGACTATGTTCAGAACCTAGTTTGCTGAGAAATTACAATCTGGAGGTATCCTTATAGGGGTATTGCATATAAAATCACTATATTAGAATCTTCTATAAAAGCCACACCCAGCTTTGTAACTTACAAGGCCATTAGGTTAACCTTACACCGATTAACACAGGACTCAACCTCCTATACCCCTGATCGTCTGTAGAATGTCTAGCTAAACATTCTCTACAATGTCATTTTGTATATTGAGATTTGATAGTTGATCCATTTTAATCAGATAAGTTATCTTCTTCTTTTTGAAAACCAAAGCCCGTGGACTAAAGCCACCCAGCCAGCTTTGGCCTGGCGACCGTGGATAAACGCCAGCCAGTCGTCCCCATTAGAGCTCGATCCTGAGACCTCCCCCCCAACATTGATAAGTTATCTGCTTCATATATAACTCAACTATGATATGTTACTTCTCATAGGACCAGTACTAAGTTCTGGAACATGCACTGAAGTGTTCCTGTTTGAAGTCTCACCATCTTCTGCCAATCCAAGCGGCATCGTTCCAGCTACATCGGTGGTTAATGCTACCGACAAGCTCCCTCCTGGGACGACGAAGAACAGAAGGATTCTGTACCCTCATCCGATCCCGCTTGCTGGATCCGCGATTAACGACACGCATCACTTTGGCAAGCCCCACAGTGAACAACACCTTCCGTGCTAACAGCACCGTTCCGTCCATGGTGGTCTCAGTTATGGCCGATCCTAGTAAGGCCGGCGATGGGGATTGTGACGGAGTGATCATACCGAGGTCGCTCTCGCGGATCTTTGTGGTGGTGCTTATAGACGATGTCAAGTATGTTACTTATTCGGTTATTCCTGCATGCTTCCATTGTAAAGTTCTGGACCTCGTCTTGTAAACTAAGATGAGCACTAGTGTCAAGAACTTCTTTTGTAACTGGCAGTATACTTGTTTTGATATGGAGAGTCGGATGGGCCTTGTTTGACCCTTAACATGACATAGCTACATACATGTGTACGTATTGATACCAAACAAGCTGTACTTATTGAATTGTATTACGTTTTCAGTTGAGCGTTCAAAAGAAAACGACAATAGAGTTGGTAATTTAGTGCCACCTCGGGTAGGATGTGGGATCATGAGACGTAAATAGTCGAATTGGTTCGGGCCTTACATGAGAATTCTATTTTACGGAATATGAGTCCGATTCCATATCGCACCTCATGGGCCAACTCCGGTTCGGGTCATACCGCGTTCCCAATAAATGGTATCAGAGCCCATGATTATATAACTTGTTTGGGCATCTCTAATTGGTTCAAGATAGATGGTGTTGAACGTTCATGTCTATATACGGATTGGCTTCAAACCTCAAGCGTTGTGGTTGGTTAAGGTAGGTTTGATGTGCCCAAGGTGGAGCAAGGCGTTGTGGTTGGTTAAGGTGGGTTTGATGCGCCCAAGGTGGAGCAAGGCGTTTGTTTGCCATTAAAATCTTTTGATTGTGAATTTCAATTACAAACAGAATAGTGTTACAATGTAGGACTTATACGTAGTCCTAGGAGTACACTTTTGTTTATCTGGGTTTCTTGTACCGATGGAGTGAGTGGTAATGCATTGACTCCGTTGACGATCTGACGACGGTTCTCGGTTCTCTGAAGGTCTGAGTTGTTCTGGGTGCTGGAGCTTCTGGAGAGGAAGAAGACGTTGAGTGTCTGTATCTGCCTCTCTGTGCGCGCCCATAGGTCTGTCTCGGTATATGTATGTCGATGGATATGTGATGTGTGTAAGAAGGAAATGATCCCTCTATTTATAGTCTGCAGGCTGATTGCTTATACGCGCATATGTAGGATGCGCCTTTACATGGGGACGCCACATGGTAATTACTAATGGAGGCGCAGGGGCGCTGCGCTCTGATTGAGGAGTTGAACCCTTCCTGTTGCCTTTGTGGGCTACAGTCGAGCTGACATGTAGTAATGGAGAGGATCTTTCTGTTGCTGAGATCTTGGGTGATTAGCACCCCTTCATAGGCTGAATCGAGTCAAAGGACACGTGTCGTAGGTCCGTGGCTCGAAGATCTCAAATTTGGTAGGAAATAATCTGATAGGATGTGCCTGGGATTGGGCGTATGAGGAGACTTTGGCTCGTAACCTTTAGGAGTCATGAACCAGTCGGGACGCATGGCTTTCGAGGCGCATGCAGAGCTTCAGTAGTGACTTTGACTTCTGTCTTTAGGGATCAGAGAAAAAGTCTGAGGCGCATGCAAAAATTTGGGCGCATGGCTGCGGAGGCGCATGCGAGATGGTTGGGCAGCCACGTGGCTTGTAACCGCCGGAGGGAAGTAATGATGATGCTGACGTCGACGACGCTTCATCTTCTGAAAAAGCTATCAACTGTTCAGTCCTCGGGGGACGTGCTGCCAACTTTGTCAGACTTCAGCATTTAATATTCTTGACAGGTGATGGACTGTTGAGTGGGCGCATCGATCGGCGTTCCACTAGGCGCATGGGGACGCATGTGGGCGCATCCTTGTAAGGCGCTTGGTACTGAGGGGCACGTCTGTATGATGTGCGGTCTGACCGGCACATCCGCTTCGTATGATACGTCTTTATTGGTCTGACTGTTACGTTCTTCGAGTGCTTTAAATAGCCATTTTTGACTTGGCTGAATTCGAAGCGTCAGTTTCATCACCATTTAATGTAAATTCATTGCACGGGATTCAGAGAGCCAGCCACTTGGCGCATGGCTTTGATTTGCCCGGCCTATAAATAGTGGCATGGAGAGAGTTTGCTTCTCGTTCTCTCACGTCCTTCCGAAATAAACTTGTTTGCTCGAGCGTATTCTGTTGAAGAGATGCTCCCGAGGGTGAAGATGCGACGCACTGTCTTCATTGATGCACTTGAAGGTGACTGTTACATCCAAAAGTCGGAGTCGAGGGCTTCTGAGGCAGGCAGAAGATGCCTGTTGCATCCAAAGATCGGGATGCTCGAGCCTCATCTCCGTTATGCTAGAAGAGCCGCAGATCAAAATTACGGTGCTCCGATCATCTTCCTTGGGCTTTAGGAGAGCTCCTCCTCCTGCTAGAGTAGGTGTTACCCATTCTGGTTGGGTTTGAAAGCTGCTCCTTTAGCCGCGGGTCGATTGCGGTGCTCTCCTTTTCCTTGGTTTGAAGAGCTCTTCCTCCAGGTAGAGGGTTGATTGTCTACCCTCATTTTGCTCAATAAATGCTTCATTGGCCGAAGCATTTGACGGTGCATATGCTGACACTTCATGGTGCGCCTGGCTGGAAGGGCAGCACATAACTGAGTTGCTGAAGGGACGCACATAACTGAGCCACTGAAGGGATGTACATAACTGAGGATGCACATAACTGAGCTGCTGAGGAGATGTGCCTGGCTGAGTGCGCATGGCGAGATGCGCCTGGCTAGATACGCCCGTTTGAGAGCGCATGGTGATTGCTGCGCCTAGCTGTAGACTTAGGGTCTTTTCTTTGTAGAAATTCTCCTTTGTATGGCTCTTTTTTAGACATGTAATAGACTTTTATATGAAATAAAAATCCTCTTTTTAATGTCTATTTTTTTTGCTGTTGTACCAAGTACTTTATCTGAGCTCCCTGGCGCATGTAGTGTTTGGTGCATAGGATTTCTGGTCTTGAAATTCTATGCTTCTACAAGACCCCCTTCAAAGTTTTCAAAACTTTCTGTCAAGTTTTGGAATACTTTGAATAAGAAGCATGGTGGTTGGGGCGCATGACTGCTCGGGCGCATGAATACTCCACGCATCAGTAATGGGGCGCATGCTCCTCCCAGTTAATGCAAATGATAATGCTTCGATAACCAAGAAGATTAATGATGATATTTTTGGATTTATTTGCAGTTATCTCCTCACAGAACCCGAGGCGACGGCTGACGTCACACTTCATCGGTTCATGCGTGCGACCGAGCCTATAAATAGGCGTAAGAGGGAGAGAGAGAGTTCTTCCTCTCTTTGCTTTGTCTTTTAGAGTTCTTCTTTTTGAAAAACCCTAACTTTCTTCCTTCAAGAAATGGCTCCCAAGACTCCTCGCGGCAGTGCTGGCAAGGGAAAGGAGCCTGCGGAGTTCGCCGAGGAGGATGCTCCTGTCACCATTGTGACTCCGGCCGACGTTCGGCCTGCAGTGATGGGTGAGTGCCATCTTCCAACCTTTTTAGACGAGTTTGGAGCACATGGCTGAGTTGTATCATGTCGGTGTGCTCTAACTCTTTGTTGCAGACGCGCATGGACTTTTGTCCTGATGATGCGCCGAGGCTATTCCGCCGACGTGCATGGGTTTAGGCCCTGATTATGCACCGAGGTTTTACTGCTAACGTGCATGGATTTACACCCTGATGATGCACCGAAGCTTCACTGCTGATGCGCATAGGTTTAGGCCATGGTGATGCGCCGAAGCTTCACTGCTGATGCGCACGGGTTTAGACACTAATGATGCGCCAAGCTGCTTGACACACTTTGTCTTCTTAAAGCTTCTTGCCTGACTTTTGTTTTTGCTGTGTCAGTGTCGATGACTATCCCTTTGCTGAATGAAGTCCTTCTGGATGCTTCTCTTTGTCAAATGGGAGTTGATTTCGACGAGGAGGTTATTAACCCCACGAAGGCTGCTATCCTACTGAATCAACCTTCCGAGAGAATGCTGCAAATCCAGAATCAGTCGCCTATTTTCCTCCAGAGTATGATGAAGAGCGACGAACTGGAATCTGCTGAGTCCGAGGATGTGACCTTCTTGAAACCTGCCTTTTTGTTCGGTGATCGACTGATCTCCACCGAGGTGAAGATACTGAAGATCAAAGAAGACTGGTTCTTCTCTGTGAAGGGCATGGTTCTGTACATGCGACAACTTGAACGCTAATTGCCGCTGACGGCCTTCTACCGTTTAGCTTCCAAGAGAAGGATGTCCTGGGAACTTACTCCTTCTCAAGGAGGGGCGGTAGGGGGTACTCTTTCGATTGATGTTACTTCGAATCAAAGGGATACCTTGGCCGCCTCGCGAGCCGGGTCCTCGTTCAGTTGCCGAACTTTGCGCCCTGGGAGCCTTTATAGTGAGGTCCCTAATGACACATTTGCCTTTAGTGCTTCGATCTTTACAAATCGGATGCTAACATCGAAGATTATGTATCCGAAAGGTAGCTTTAGGGTTGAAGGTTGGTGTCACCACATGCCGAAGTGGGACGAGTTGACCCTTTGGGTGTTGTCGAAGTTCAAGGTTGAGCTTAAAGAGATTGGGCTGACGGCCGCTATCTGTGCCACACAAGCTAGCGTGGATCTCAATAAGCATATGTTCCTTGCGCTCTTGGAAATGTTCAATGCCCAGACTGGCACTTTCTTTACTCCAGTGGGGGAGTTGGGATTGGCTCTCCATGAGATGTACGAGGTGTCCAAGCTTCCCTGGGGCTCGGAACCGTACGAGGAATATTTCCCGTCAAACGAAGAAGGTCCTTGTTCTGGAAAAGAAGGACCCGGAGATGATGGCTGTTTTTAATGAGGTGGCAAGCCATCATTATCTGATGCAAAGGAAGGACAAAGGCAAGACTCAGCCTCATGTGACTGCTTGGAGGGATTACGTCTTCAAGCAGGATTTGGCGGACTCCTCGAAGATCCGGTTTACGACTCCGCAAGGGCTAAAACCTGCGGAAGTAACTTCCGAAATGAGCCGACTAGACAAGAGGGCTCCCCGTTCAAATGAGAGTGGCAAAAATGCGTATAGCTGCTTCTGGCACTGTGTGCACCGAATGTCATCTAAGGCAGTATTGACTGCATACTTGATGATATGGCTCCAAGATTGTGTGTTCGCGGGCGGATCTGGCGCTGTGGAGAGGGTGAACCGGAACCTCATTTTGCCAGCAGTAAAATTGGTCTTTGGTCGTCCTTTGGCTCTCCTCCCCGCGATGGTGTGTAACCTGTTGCGGGGTTTGAGGACTTTTGCTGATAATGTGATCCATGAGAGAGGTAGGAACGACAACTTTCCCCGAGCCGA
Source organism: Iris pallida (assembly GCA_029216955.1). Lineage (NCBI taxonomy): Eukaryota > Viridiplantae > Streptophyta > Magnoliopsida > Asparagales > Iridaceae > Iris > Iris pallida. Next base: position 8,933,661 of record JANAVB010033815.1, read on the forward strand.
GCTACCATTCCATTATCTGATGGGATGGTTGATTGTACATCATCCGAACGTGATGAGTCCAGGCCCTGAAGAGGATCACGTTGAAGGTGACGCCTTTATCCGTCGCTTCTACAAGAGGAAGTGGTTGCACACCGGCGTCCCCGTCTGCAGGAGAGTCTTGTCGTATCTTCAGGGGTGGGAGATCGTCAAGGTCAGTCCCATCTTCAAAGATTTCGAGGCCGACCAAGATTTGGAAGACTCTGGTGAGGATGCGATCACTCTGCCAAAATGGAGATTTCGTTGGTTGCAAAGTATCTGGCCTTCCCACTTGGTCTACGGCAACCAAAACAAGTATTATCTGGAGCCATATCTGCCAAACCGGTTTGCTCGCCAGTTTGGTTACACCCAGCTAATGTTACAGAATCCCAGTAACAGTCTGGGGTTTACTGGGAGTTTACTGGATGGAGCCCGGGGTCGGCAATATTACAATGCTGGGTGCACTGGTGTTCGTTTCAATACGCCAGTTCGCAACCCTCGACCACGGATCCTGTATTCGGCCATTAAGTTGTATTGCACCATGAATATTGTGTCTCCTGATTATGATAGGGAGACCAGTTTCATCATTGGAACTCAGCTAGAGGCTACGAAGAATATGTTGGTGGCGGCTCAGTCATATCGTCCACCAGAGTTGGCGGGATATCGGGCTGCTGCTGCAGCATCAACGAGAGGTGATCGAGAAGATCCTCCTGCTGGAAAGAGGCGGCTGATGCAGAAGCCGGTTCGTCTGCACCAAAAAGGCCAAGAAAGGCGACGACACCAAAGGCTATGGGGGTGCCGCCTGTAATGCCGATGGAATCAGTCCCTGATGAGGTAAAGACGTCCCCCATATTCTGGCTCATTCTGTCATTTTTGTGACATATGCTTTTTTTCTTGTAGGGATCATCGAAGAAGAAAACCCGTGTTCCGAAATCAGGCGTTAGTAAACCGAAGGAGGTGGCGAGCTCTTCTGATGAGCGCATTTCTCTGATGGTAATGTCTTCCGTGGAGGAGAGTCCTGAAAATGTTGTTCCTGCAGAAACTTTAGTATCTCCAGATTATGTCGGAAGAGACACTGAGGATGCAGCAGTTTCCGGGATGGTGTAAGCCACCATGGGGGCCTTGGACATCGAGGGACCAGCAGACACGGGGCTTCCAGATGAGGAAGTAGAGTGGAGTTCGTCGTCTTCAGATGACGTTCCTCCAGAGATGCGTGAGTCTGTTGCGGGGGCAACAGACGTGATTGAAACAGAAGAGAGGATTGATTCCCCTCCTTGTCATGATGAGGGGAGGTCGGCTGCAGCGTTGCCGATCCCTACCCCAAACTCAGAAGCGAAGGCTGAGGTGGCTCCCGACCGGGAGGTAGCGACAGATTCTATCCCCGTAGAGGGATTTGATGGTGAAAGTGAGATTCGTCTGTCGATCCTTACTCCAAGGGGGTTGAGTCATGAGACAAGTGCTGATCTCACTGTTTCGCCGGAGGAGGAATGTCCCGTACGGCCTGCTGATAGTGTGTTGTGGACGGATGAGGTAGCCTCTGACGTCGGTGGTCCCTCCGAGCTTGGGAAGGGTAAGGGTTTGTTGGAACCCTCTATTGCCCCTTTTACTTGGGGTACGATATCGACGCCCCTCTCGGCTCCTTCTGTTCTTTTGGCTCCTCGGGCTCGTAGTCAAGCCCCTGTTGAGGAAGAGTCCTTTGATGTCGAGGTTCCAGCCTCGCAGGTTGAAGCCGGCGGGCCCTCTTCCGGTCCGCTGTCTAGAGCAGCTCCTCCAACTCCTGCTATGACGCCGCAGGTGCTGGCAGATGCAGATGAGTATGTGAAGTTCATTATTGAGGAGGTGTATAAAATGCTGCAGAGAGGCGTATCGGCAGATGGATGCCAATGAGAGTTTTGCGACGACAAAAACCCTGGCACTCCCTCACATCAGTCTGATACGTTCCCACCAGGGCCATGATCATATGGCCGAGATTCTGGAGGCCTCGATGGCCGAGCTGGACCAGCTGCTTTTCGAGTTTCAGTGTATCCTGCGAAATAATCTCTTCGTCCTGATAGACGCAGAAAATGAGAAGTTGATTGCTGAGACTGAGTCCTCTTATCAGGCTACCGTGGGTGTCTGGAAATACGAGGTAGCTGATACTGAAGCTGCGGTGGAGAGGTTGTCTCAGTCCATGCAGGAGAAGGTGAAGTTGCGAGCTGCATTGGACGCTAGTATCGTAGAGATTGATGCCCAGATTTGCCGTCTTGAAGACCAGCGGGCCCAACTCTTATTAGATGCTGAGCGAGTCCAGGCTGAACACATAGCATCTAAGGAGGAGGAAGCAGCTTTCACCCGTCGGGCTTTTACCCTGGCTCAGCAACAGCAACAGTTGGACGAGAAGCATGAGGATGACACTTCTCCTGAGGCGATAGAAACGATGCGTCAAGAAGCTGAAAGCCAGGTCCTGGCGACTGTAGAGACTCGGACGACAGACTTGAAGCGTCGGATTGAAGAGCTTTCGGCCAACCCAAGGATGTTTAGGGATTGTAGCCTTTTTTTTATAATTTATAACTCTTGCTGGGGGTGTAATCCTTTACTTTTGAATAAATAATACCGAGTTTTTGTGGTATGTTCATTTTTGCTGTCATGAACTTGATAATTTGTGTGGACCTATTACCTTTTGCGCACCTTGGTTTTTAGGTACAGATAATAAGTTCGAGAGAACCGACATGTTTGCTCAGAGATGATGTGGACGTGGCAAATATGGGATTCAAATGATGGAATCTTCCTACTCAGAGGTGTTATAGACGTGGTAGGAATGGCTCTGGGGAGGTACGCGAACTACTCAGAGGTAATGTGGACGTAGAAGTTCTGCGATCAATGTACGACAATGCAGGGGTTGTCTATACGGGATGTTTACTCAGAGGTAATGTGGACGTGGTAAACATAATGGGTAGCGTAGTCTTACGGAGTGTAAGATCCCGCTTTGTAGGAGAACAACTCAGAGGTAATATGGACGTGTTTGTCCTTCTACTGGAGAATGGCACGGAACAGCTGTGTTCCGGAAGCGTACGATTTTGTGGAAGGGAATCGTATGTGAGCCCTGATGATTGGGTCCCAGACTCCCTTGTTGGGTGAAGATGGAAGTACATGTCTGAAAGATGTCAAGAGTAGTACTTCTTTAGGAACTTGCCATTGATGGGCATCATAAACAAGTCCCCATTAGGTTTGGCGAGGCGGTAAGCACCGTTTGAGTATACCGTCTCTATGATGAAAGGTCCCTCCCACTTGGGCTCGAACTTTCCTGGTGTCTTGTGAGTCAACACCATCGGCCTCCTGACTGCCAGAACCAGGTCGCCTACTTGGAAAGTCCTCTGCTTGACTTTCTTGTTGAAAGCCTGTGATATACGGCTTGACAGAGTTCGATGCGTTGTTGAACTAGGAGACATTTTTTGTCAAGTGTTTCCAATTCTCGTAAACGGCGACGTTGATTGTCTTCCTCTGTTAGTCGATTTGTGATTGCTATACGGAGTAAGGGTATCTGGATCTCGAGAGAAAGTACCGCTTCGCTCCCGTAGACCAGGGAGAATGGTGTGTCGCCCGTCGGGGTCCGTACCATTATACGGTAGGCCTAAAGGCATTCGTCGAGCTTTTCGTCCCAGTCACGTTTATTGGATGACATGACCTTTTTGAGTAGCCTGACGATAGTCTTATTGAACGCCTAGGCCAATCCGTTTGCTGTCGGATTGTAGGCGGTTGAGGCCACGTTTTGAATACGATTGTTGTCACAGAATCTGCTGAAAATATGGCTGATGAACTGAGGACCATTATCGTGGATAATCCTTCGAGATACCCCAAAACGGTAGATGATATGGGGCTTGATGAAGCTGACCACCCTGGAGCTCTTCACTTCCGCCAGTGGAACTGCTTCTGTCCATTTGGAGAAGTAATCGGTGATGGCTAGGATGAAGCGGTGTCCCCTTGATGAAGGAGGGGTGATCGGTCCTACCATGTCCATGCCCCAAGCTTCAAAGGGCCAGGAGACGACCGTAGGATGTAGTGGTTCTGACTGTGTATGGATGAAGTCAGCGTGAAGCTGGCACGTATGGTACTTTTTAGCATAGTCGACAGCGTCGGCTGCCATGGTTGGCCAGTAGTAGCCCATGCGTCGCAGTCGATCCTGCAACTTAGGGCCAGGTTGATGGGCCCCGCAGGTTTCATCGTGAGCTTCTCGAAGGGCTTCGGCTGCTTCTTCGTTGGAAAAACATCGAAGGAGAAGTCCATCGTAGGAGCGTCGGTACAGCATCTTAGTAGCTGTATCGTAATAGAATCGAAGGGAACGCCTCCTGACCGAGACGGCTTCTTTCGGGTCTTCTGGGAGAATTCCGTAGACAGCGAAGTCGATGAACGAGAATCTCTAGTCTCGGACACTGACGCCAGTATTTGTTGACATGGCATGGGCCATTTGTGAGCATAGGTTGTTTTCAGGACAAACCAAGTCTCGACCAACAACCGTGACGCAGTGTTGAGTCCCGAGGGGTGCTGCCAATGAGGCTGCGAGGCCAGCCAGAGCGTCAGCCTCCAAATTTTGTAAACGAGGTACATGTTTGATGAAGAACTTGGTGAAGGTTGAAATGATGTTCAATGCAACTTCATGGTAAGGAATCAGATCTTCATGGCGAACTTCGTATTGCCCTCTGATCTGGTTAACGACGAGTTTTGAGTCGTCGTAGGCTTCCAGATGATTCACCCCCAGCTGTTGCGCTAGCTGGAGTCCCATGATAAGCGCATTGTACTCAGCAACATTGTTGGAGCACGGCTTCGAAAGGGAGTAGGCATACTGTATGACCAGCTGATCGGGGAAGACTAAGACTACCCCCACTCCTGCGATGATTTGGCCTTTGGAGCCTGTTCTTGAAGCGCCATCGAAAAACATCCGCCATACGGAGCTTTCTTCGGTGATGTTTGATTCTTGGACCTCATCCGGGATGTCTTCATAGAGTCTTGAGGACTCAGGGATCGGATGTGCAGCTAAAAAGTCGGCCAGAGCCTGACCCTTGATGGCTTTTTGTGGAACGAACACCATGTTGTATGGCGTTAGCAGGATCGCCCGTGTAGCTAGCCGTGAGTTCAATGATCCTGGCTTCGTCATGAGAACTCTGAGTAGATTGACTCGGGAGATGACATGAATTGTCTGGCCCGAGATATATTGGCAAGTCTTCTGGATGGCAAACACCAAAGCCAAACACTCTTTTTCAACGGGGTTGTACCGGTGTTCGGCCCCGATCAGTGTTCTACTGAGGTAGTAGATAGCTTGCTCATAGCCTGCATCGCTGTTCTGAGCTAGCAGAGTGTCGAAGGAATGATCCATGGCACGGACGTAGAGGAGAAATAGTTTGCCAGTGACGGGTGCTACCAGGACTGGTGGGCTCGTCAAGTAAGCCTTGATATCGTCGAAAGTTTTTTGGCATTCCTCTGTCCAGGCGTAAGAGACTCCCTTCTTCATGAGCTGAGTGAAGGGTTGACATTTTCCAGAAAGGTTTGCTATAAACCTCCGGATGTATGCTAGACGCCCCTACAGGCCTCGAAGTTCTCGGAGGTTCTTCGGAGGGTCCCTGTCAAGGATGGCTTTGGTCTTCTCGGGATCGACATGAATGCCTTTCGCCGTGATAACGAAGCCTAAGAACTTTCTGCTAGAAACCCCTAAGAAGGATTTAGCGGGGTTCATCTTGAGTTGATGCACTCGCATAAGATCGAAGACTGTCATAAGGTCTTATAGGTGATCTCCTTTGAGACGGCTCTTGACTGCGATGTCATCAACATAGCATTCGACTGTCTTGCGAAGATGCTGACGAAAGATGGTGCTCATAGCTCGTTGGTATGTCGCACCAGCGTTCTTCAAGCCAAAGGGCATCACTGTGTAGCAGAAGACCCCCTTCGGAGTCCTGAATGACGTGTGTTTTGTGTCATCGGGGAACATCTTGATCTGGTTGTAGCCCGAATATCCGTCCATAAAAGACATACGTTCGAAGCCACATGTGTTATCGATCATCACGTCGGTGATTGGAAGCGGGAATTCGTCCTTCGGGCAAGCAGTGTTGAGATCCGTGAAGTCGATACAGACTCGTATATTCCCATTCTTCTTGGTGACAGGAACAACATTGGCCACCCAGTCCAGATGTTGCTCTTCACGGATAAATTTGCTGGTCAGGAGTTTGTCTACTTCCTGATCGATGGCATTCATGATGTCAGGACGAAAACGTCGCTGTTGTTGCTTTATAGGTTTGGCATCGGGTAAGATGTTAAGCCTATGCATCGCGATCTGGGGATCAAGTCCCGACATATCTTCGTGGCTCCAGGCGAAGACATCGATATATTCTTTAGCCAGCTGGATTAGAGATTCTCGGTCTTCTCCTTTTAGGCTTTTGCTGATGAAGATGGGTTTGGAAGAAGATCCATCCCCAAGGTCGATCTGCTCAACTTCGTCTTCGGTAGGGGGTTCGCGTAATTCAAAACGAGACTCCCACTGTTCTCCTAGGCGTTGAGCCCAGGGTTCTTCTTCGAAGAATTCTGGCATTTGGTCTTCGCCTTCATCTTTTTGAGATTGTGCAGATGTCATATTGGCTGATAGCACTCTCTTAAAGACTGAGCCGATATTGGTATCAAAATCCCAAGTTGATGCTTCGGACGAGTGAGAAGGTTCTACTTCTTCTGCCTCCAAACTTTCTGGAGTTGACGACGGCGTGACATAGCCCACCCCCCGTCGAGTTCGATGATAGTAGTCCTGCGACTTTCCTTTAGGTGTTGGGAGCTTGAGAGGAAGACGTCGACCCTTGCCGTAGTTCAGGCCTTTATTGCTTTTTAGGTCGTAACCCATCTTTTGGATGAGGTACTTTGCCTTGTCCGTATACCGATAGACTTGTATTCTGCCGGTATCTGGTTCTGGCTCGAGTGGCGGGAGGTCTTGATGACGCTCAACTTTGCCGAAGATGATGGATTCTTCGTCTCGACCCCACGGCAGGACTACAAAAATGACCCCTTGGGATGGGACTACTCGATTTACATGATGGATGGTCGTTATTTGTGTTTGCAACGACCGTAGAGCGTTATCTAATGTATACATGGCATTCCAATGTGGAAGACTAGAATAATTAAAAGATACTCTATTATTGATGAAACACGAGATTTTGTCCCACGGGATTACATTGTCCAGAGAGGGTGCATCTACATCAGCAGATATGTACTCCCGTAGCTCTTCATCTGTGAGCACTGGGGTTGGTTCGGGAGAATCCACCGCACCTTTGACCTTGGGGTCCGAGAGGGCTATGTGGGCCTTCTCTGGCAGCTTGGATGATGATTGTGGAGGCTTGTCTTTAAGACGCACCTTCAGAGGTGCCTCAACTGCGCCTTCAGTGATTGGTGCCTTCCCTTGCAGTTTTGCCACAAGGGGAGCCGATGTTTGAGGCGGCTTACCCTTGAGGCGTATCTTCAAGGGAGCTTCAGTCGGTGTTCTACTTGGAGCAGTTGGTGCTTTTCCAGGTAGCTTGATGTTCATGGGAGGCAACGTCTGAGGCGGCTTCCCTTTGAGTCGGATCTTCAAAGGAGCGTCGGGAATCATCTCTGGCTCCATGTCTGGTTCTGCCGCCGTTTTTGCTTCATCGTCAGCATCATTGGCTTCCTCCTCGTCGGACGACTTGTACATGGTAGAATAGTGAAGTAGGCTTCGACCCCTTGAAAGGGTCAATGTCCGCAAACTTCGTCCGGATGATGTCGTTGGTGGATACGTACTTCATACATTGGTAGAGTATAGATGGCACCACCATGTACTCATGCAGCCACGGACGACCCAGTAGGAGGTTATAGTTGACGTCGGCGTCCACAACATAGCAAGTCACCTCGGTTCTGAGGTTACCGATATGACACTTTAGCCGTATTTTGCCCAGCGGCTCGCTTTTGCTAGGATTGAAGCCACTGATTGTTGTGTTGGAAGGCGCCAGTCGGTACATTAGGATCCCCAGTGTTGAGAGCAACGTCTTCGGAATGATGCTGAGGGAAGACCCCGGATCGATCTGAATCTATTTCACCTTGACGGAACCGATATACCCTGTATAATACACCGGCCTGTTGTGTCGGTTGTGCTTGAGCAGCATGTCTTGTTGGGTGAAAGTTATATTGGGGATAACTTCATCCGCACAATGACAGTGCGTACATGTAGTCGGAGTATCCTCAGGCTTCTTGACCTGACTGACGAAGGACTAAGCATCTTTCAAGGCTTCACAGAGAGCTTCACGAGTGTCCTTGGAAAGACGAAAGAGCTCAAACAGAGATAGGCGGGCAGGAGTGCTGGCAAGTCGTGCCAGTATGTCGAAGTTGTGGGGCTTGGCTAGCCTCGAAGCATTCTCCTTTCTCAGAGGCTTATTGAAATGGGCCTCTACATGCTTTTGCTTATTGGCTGCTGGAGGCCTGGATGGACCTTCTTCCTGGGCAGCAGGGGCGGTGCAAGGAGGCACCACCTCGACGGTAGCTTCGTCGGGTTGGGCATTCTGATGTGAACGTGTCTGTACAGGAAGTGCCTCTTCCGCAGAGGAAGAGACCATGTGGCAAGACTTGATCTTTCTGCCTTTGGTTTTGGAGGCAGAGCGTCCCTCCGGTTGAGTAACCTCAGAGACGAGATCAGGGTGAACCCATAAGATCTCTCTCTGAAATGTAGTAAGTGGGATGAGTCCACTCACATTGTCACGAGTAGGTGGTAGACTGACCACCTCCATTGTCGCCTTCGGAATGGGGACGACGCCATCTTGTGTTGTGGTTGGCGGCAAGGTGCTAAATTAGAGTGACACCAGGTTGGCCGAGACCGTTTTCTCCTCGTAGTCGACGGAGATAACATTCGCATTGATCTTGCGCTGGATGTAGTTTTTGAGGACGTAGCAGTCCTTAGTTGGGTGTCCGACAAACCGACGGTAGTGACAGTACCTTGGATTGTCCACTTTTCTAACCTCGTCGGGACGCTTCGGGTCCGGCAGTTTGATCTTGTCACCCTGCTTCAGTATCTCAAAGAGTTGCAGGGTGTCTTCATCGTTGAAATAATAAACCTCATTTGGCCTTGGTACAAGTGGAGGCTTCTGAGTAGGTGCTGATGCACCTTTAGAGGCATTGACAGTCAATGCCTGTTTCCCCTTCGTCTCTCGTCCAGGGTTGTTGGCTGCAGGCCGTTTCCCCTTATCCTCAAAGGCAGGGAAACTAACTCCCAGAATGCGAGCATTGGATGCCTTCTTTTTTGCTGCTTCGGCTTCGATGATCAAGGAACTCCAGTCGGGAGGAGGAGTAGAGTTGAGCCAGAGTTTGGCTGCAGGCAGCATGTTCATGCTACAGGAGGATAGGAGTGCATGTTCTGGCATGCCCGAGGGCAGTCTAAAGAAGGCTTGTCGAAAGCGTTCGATGAATACTCGAACGATTTCCTTCTCCTTCTGACGTATCTCTATGAGCGACGCCATTGCCATGTCCTTCCCTCCGTCGTAGAAACGGTCGAGGAAGAGACGCGTCAAGTCGTCGAAGGAAGATATAGAGTTGTCGAGGAGACTGCAGTACCAGTCGTACGCCACTCCTTTCAGTGCCCCGACAAATATGCTGGTGAGTAGTGCGTCCTCCTTCGGGAGATGTCCCGTTTGAGACTGGAAGTACGTCAGATAGCGACGCGGATCCTTTCCGTCGTATGGCATCAATATTTATGGTTTATACTTAGGAGGATAAACCACTTTGTTCCATTCGAGGGGATAAGGTTGGGGGATGCCCATCTTTTGGCGCTCCTCTTGTCTATTCTTAGACTCAAAGCGCTCGCGCAAGTCCCTGATCATCTCGACCACATCTTCCGTGGAGCTGGGAGTCGGGGAAGTTGGTACCGCCTGGAGTTGAGCATTTGAGGGCTCCGACGTCCGTGGTGCCTCGCGGCAATCCGTGTCCAAGGATACCCGTTGAAGGGGTACACTTGATTCTCCATTGGCCCCTGGGTCAGGACCGGTAGAAGGCGCTCTGGCCAAAGTGGACCGTATTTCAAACACTGCTTGAGTCAGTATTTGTATGGAAGCAGAGAGGGTTTTGAGTCCTCCCTCCAAGGTATCCATGCGCTGGACGAGGTCTGCTGGCGGCGCATTAGGCTCGGTATTACCCCCAGTCATGTATACTGTCATGACACGGCTGGAAGTGGACGTATCAGTTGAGGCCTCACTTTCGGCCTCGCTCTCTTGAAAGGAGTCGCTTCTCCTGGAGCTTCGTCTTGGCTACCCCAGCTATGTTCTGGAGGACAACTCCGTCTTCGGGAGAAGTATCAGCAAGGGCCTGACTACCCCCAGTTCTGTCTTGGAGGACTGCTTTGTCTTCGAGACGCAGGTCCATAGGGGCTAGACTACCCCCAGCTACGTTCGGGAGGCTGACTTCGTCCCCAGGATGAAGATCCACCCCAGCTGTGCTCTGAAGGACATCTTCGTCTTCGGAAGGAGGATCAACAAGGTCTTGACTACCCCCAGTTTCCTCCACGATCTTCTTTCTCTCTCGAGTGCCTTCAAACACTCCAGAGGACGGGACAGTTGCCTTGGTTTTCCTCGGTTGGCTCTTAGACGAGGACGAGGAATTGCCATTCGCCTTTCGGACTGACGAGGAGTTGGAGATTACGTTGCATGAAGCAACCATTAGTTCTGGCTCCTCTTTTATTGACACCTTCTGCCCGAGGCGACGTCGGAGGGGTGTTGATGATTGCAGCCGCTGGAACACCGACTGTCTTGCTGGAGCTGTTGCCTTGCAACAGCAGTTGATGGTGACTACAGCATAAGTGTACCCCGTGAGGGACGCGTTGTGCTTGTCAGTCGACTCTCCTGATCGACGTTTGTGAGTAATCACGTTACGCAGATCGTTGGAGGAGAGTACCACCTTCGTACCCCCATCTGGCGCATGGCAAGGCCAAGCGTCGGGGTGGTCAAGTGAATGCTACGCCCCCTGGTCCAACACCAAACAGGCGCTCAGATCAGTAGTGGGGGGAACAATATTTACAGTGACTTGAACGAACCTCAGACGCAGAACCAGTGGAGGCGCGGGAGTTCAAGACCACAGGGTTTGCCTTGCTCGACTTGGTTGCGAACGCAACAGATGCGCCCAAGTGAGACAAGGACTTTGAAGGTCGACTCATTTCTGGCACAGAAGCACCCGAGTCGACCTTATACAGCTTACCATCAGCAGTGCGCATGATTGTGAGCGCATGCTTCTGGTTTGCTGCCGGCATAGCACGTTTGGAGCGCATGGCCCGTGCCGCCTTGGACTTCTTCGTACTAGCCCGCTGGGACGCATAGTACTCAGAATCCAAATTCTCCTCGCCACTACAGCGAGTGAGTCTGTCAAAGACAGAGACCTTCTGTGGCGCATCAAAGGTGATACACAGGACATTAGCTGTACCCCTGCTCTGTCGACGCATCTTTCTCGCCTGAGAGGAAGATGGCTGGGGAATATGGTCAGTTGCACGTTTCCCCGAGAGATGCGCTGCACCAGTGGGCGCATCTTGGTTGCTGAGGACGTCAGCAGGAAGGAAAGGCTGCATTGGCGCATCCCCTTCAGTGGTGGTGCCGGAGGCGTCGACCTTACGCATCCAGACTTGGCGAGTCTTCTTCGGCTTCGGTAGCCGCTTCGAAGGACTCGTACTGCCTTCAGAGATAAACTCCTCATACGTTTGTTGATTGAGGCGTACGACCAGCATCTTGTGGGAGGAGCCCACTTTCACGTCGTCGGATTACGACACAGCTTTCTCGGTGGAGGAGAAAGAGGTCCCCAGCAGAGTCGCCAGCTTGTTTGCCATTAAAATCTTTTGATTGTGAATTTCAATTACAAACAGAACAGTGTTACAATATAGGACTTAGACGTAGTCCTAGGAGTACACTTTTGTTTATCTGGGTTCCTTGTGCCGATGGAGCGAGTGGTTATGCGTTGACTCCGTTGACGATCTGACGACGGTTCTCGGTTCTCTGAAGGTCTGAGTTGCTCTGGGTGCTGGAGCTTGTGGAGAGGAAGAAGACGTTGAGTGTCTGTATCTGCCTCTCTGTACGCGCCCGTAGGTCTGTCTCGGTATATGTATGTCGATGGATATGTGAAGTGTGTGTAAGAAGGAAATGATCCCTCTATTTATAAACTACAGGCTGACTGCTTATGCGCGCATATGTAGGATGCACCTTTACATGGGGACGCCACTTGGTGATTGCTGATGGAGGCACAGGGGCGCTGCGCTCTGATTGAGGAGTTGAACCCTTCCTGTTGCCTTTGTGGGCTGTGGCCGAGATGACACGTAGCAATTGAGAGGATCTTTCTGTTGCTGAGATCTTGGGTGATTAGCACCCCTTCATAGGCTGAATCGTGTCAAAGGACACGTGTCGTAGGTCCATGGCTCGAAGATCTCGGATTTGGTGGAGAATGATCTGATAGGATGCGTATGGGATTGGACGCATGAGGAGACTTTGGCTCGTAACCTTTAGGAGTCACGAACCAGTCGGGGTACATGGCTTTCGAGGCGCATGCAGAGCTTCAGTAGTGACTTTGACTTCTGTCTTTAGGGATCAAAGAAAAAGTCTGAGGTGCATGGCTGCGGAGGCACATGCGAGATGGTTGGGCGGCCACGTGGCTTGTAACTGCCGGAGGGAAGTAATGATGATGCTGACGTCGGCGACGCTTCGTCTAATGAAAAAGCTGTCAACTGTTCAATCCTCGGGGGACGTGCTGCCAAATCTGTCAGACTTCAGCATTTAATGTTCTTGACAGGTGATGGGCTGTTGAGTGGGCGCATCGATCGGCGTTCCACTAGGCGCATGGGGACGCACGGGGGCGTATCCTTGTAAGGCGCTTGGTGCTGAAGGGCGCGTCTATATGATGTGCGGTCTGACCGGCGCATCCATTTCGCATGATACGTCTTTATTGGTCCGACTGTTACGTTCTTCGAGTGCTTTAAATAGCCATTTTTGACTTGGCTGTATTGGAAGCGTCAGTTTCATCACCATTTAATGCAAATTAATTGCACGAGATTCGGAGAGCCAGCCACTTGGCGTATGTGTTTGATTTGCCCGGCCTATAAATAGTGGCATGGAGAGAGTTTGCTTCTCGTTCTCTCACGTCCTTCCGAAATGAACTTGTTTGCTCGAGCGCATTCTATTGAAGAGATGCTCCCGAGGGTGAAGATGCGACGTACTGTCTTCATTGATGCACTTGAAGGTGACTGTTACATCCAAAAGTTAGAGTCGAGGGCTTCTGAGGCAGGCAGAAGGTACCTGTTGCATCCAAAGATCGGAATGCTCGAGCCTCGTCTCCGTTATGCTAGAAGAGCCACAGATCGGAATTACGGTGCTCCGATCATCTTTCTTGGGCTTTAGGAGAGCTCCTCCTCCCGCTAGAGTGGGTGTTGCCCATTCTGGTTAGGTTTGAAAGCTGCTCCTTTAGCCGCGGGTCGATTGCGGTGCTCTCCTCTTCCTTGGTTTGAAGAGCTCTTCCTCCAGCTAGAGGGTTGATTGCCCACCATTGTTCTGCTCAATAAATGCTTCATTGGTCGAAGCATTTGACGGCGCATATGCTGACACTTCATGGTGCGCCTGGCTGAAAGGGCGGCACATAACTGAGCTGTTGAAGGGACGTACATAACTGAGCCGCTGAAGGGATGCACATAACTGAAGATGCACATAACTGAGCTGCTGAGGAGATGCGCCTGGCTGAGAGCGCATGGCGAGATGCGCCTGGCTAGATGTACCCATTTGAGAGCGCATGGTGATTGCTGCGCCTAGCTGTAGACTTAGGGTCTTTTCTTTGTAGAAATTCTCCTTTGTATGGCTCTTTTTTAGACATGTAATAGACTTTTATATGAAATAAAAATCCTCTTTTTAATGTCTATTCTTTTGCTGCTGTGCCAAGTACTTTATCTGAACTCCCTGGCGCATGTAGTGTTTGGCGCATAGGACTTTTGGTCCTAAAATTTCATGCTTCTACAACGTTGTGGTTGGTTTAAAGGTGGATTTGAGTTCATACGTATATCCGTACGGATTGGCTTCAAACCCCAAGGTGCAACAAGGCTTTGTTGTTGGTTAAGGTGGGTTTGACATGCTCAAGGTGGAGCAATCTGTTGTGGTTGGTTCAAAGGTGGATTTGACGCGTCCAAGGTGGAGCAAGACATTGTGGTTGGTTCAAATGTGGGTTTGACGCACCCAAGATGTTGCAAGGCATTGTGGTTGGCACATAATGGTTGTGTGGATAAACGTGTCAGTTTGGTTCTGTGGTCGAACGGATCGTGATGACAATATGTTGGATCTCCTAGGTGATATGTTGGCAAGAACGAATAAAAGGTAGCAGGAGTGGCAGGAACGAATAAAAGATAGCAGGAGTGGCAGGAACGAATAAAATATAGCATGACTGCTAAGGTTGTTCGACTAGCGGGAACGAACAAATGTAGCAAAAGTGCTAAGGTTATTGGCTAGCAAAAATGAGCTAATGGGAAGATTATTGGATTGTATCTAATTTTCGGTTGAGCACTCAAAAGGGAGTGACAATGGAGTTGGTAATTTAGTACCACATCGGGTAAGAGGCAGGATCACGAGATATAGATAATCAAAATTGGTTTAGGTCTTACATGGGAATTCTCTTTTAAGGCGGATCTAATTCAATATCGTACCTCATAGACTAACTACGGTTCAGATCACACCGCTATCATACCGTATTCCCAACAGTACTTTTATGTCTGGTTGACAGCTTTAATAGTTGGTGAAAATACAGGTTTTGTAATACATGTCGTCTAACAACTTATCTATCTATCATTTGATTCTGGTGTTAATAATAACTTGCAAAAATGATGTACTAGGTTTAATCATGTAGGTCAGGCTTGTGCTTGATGTGAGGGTACATCACTTCAGCCTGAACTAATACTTGTCGTTCCATACATTCATACACTTTTATACATTAAAAGTCTTCGATGAATTGGCTTCAAAATAGGAAGAGCTTCAGAACGCCTCTCCAAATTTCAGCTTTGGCCTAGTACCGTGCACTCCCAGAGTTCTCGTCACATATAGGGTTGGGGGATTAGTACACTTGGAAATGCACTAGTGAGCAGAACGAATCCACTCGTCTAAACCGACTCTGATTATTAAGGTAGACATGCATTCGAGTTTTCTTTTTATTTAGAACAAAATGAATTCAGTTCATTTTGGTAGCCTTCTTTGAACAGTAAAATCATATAGTAAAACATAACAGTTCATCTTAATTCTTACCATGACCATGCTCATTCCTGCATGAAACAGAGATTATAATTTTTACTTGCATAAGACAATGGATGAGCATGCTACTATCTTATATGTGGTTATTGGTGTTACGCACCATGAGGGACCTTTATATAGCATTGTGATGCACCCTTTCAGCCTAAGTTGCAAGCCCTCCGGAGGTCCGTAATGCCTCGCGCCGAAGCAAGAATTTATATTCCCTTAGGTTGTTTCGGTTCCAGCGCCCCGGATACCGTTTCAAAGAAAGCCAAACTTTTGGACAAGTTGTCCATGACCATACCAATACGTGAACAGTTTAATATATGAAACAGATTGCATAGCGTGGACAGTGTTAAGCAGTATTATCATTTTGACTCATGCGATAGTTCATTTCTTCAAAGCCGTACGTTCTGATTTAGCGTCCAGTAGGTACCAAATTTTTTGAGGTACCATATGCCATAACCAAACTTTTATTATATTTTGCAGTTCATGAAATAGTCTATATCTTTTATAGAACCTTAACTTTTTGCTTTTTGGTATGAAAATTATATTTTCAGTAAATTATTCTAAATCGATACAGTTATCCCGAGTTCTTCATCTTAGTGATTTGGCATGCATTTAACTTAGCATCGTCAATTCGAATAAGTTCAAGGCAAAAAGAATTTCATTTGCGGGAAGGAGTAGAAAAGAAGGGGCCGAACCACCCACAAAGTATTCGATCGTGCGAGGGTCGGAGCGCTTCGCAACGTTCAAGTACGAACGGTTTGTCGAATCGAACGTGACATGACGCACCGAAGGTGGAGCAAGACGTTGTGGTTGGTTCAAAGGTGGATTTGAGTTCATACATATATCCGTACAGATTGTCTTCAAAACCCAAGGTGTAGCAAGGCATTGTGGTTGGTAAGGTGGGTTTGACGCATCCAAGGTGGAACAATGTGTTGTGGTTGGTTCAAAGGTGGATTTAACGCGTCCAAGGTGGAGCAAGGCGTTGTGATTGGTTCAAAGGTGGGTTTGACGCGCCCAAGGTGGAGTAAGGTATTGTGGTTGGCACACAATGGTTGTATGGATAAACATGTCGGTTTGGTTATGTGGTCAAACGGATCGAGATGACAATATATTGGATCTCCTGGGTGCTCTGCTGACGAGAACGAATAAAAGGTAGCAGGAGTGGCTGGAACGAATAAAAGGTAGAATAAGTGCTATGGTTGTTCGACTAGCGGGAACGAACAAATATAGCAATAGTGCTAAGGTTATTGGCTAGCAGAAACGAGCTAATGTGAAGATTGTTGGATTGTATCTCGCTTCCTTTTGAGCACTCAAAAGGAGGTGACAATGGAGTTGATAATTTAGTCCCACATCGGATAAAAGGTGGGATCATGAAATGTAGATGATCGAAATTGGTTCAGGTCTTACATGAGAATTCTTTTTTAAGACATGGATCAAATTCAATATCGTACCTCATAGGCCAACTCTGGTTCGAATCACACCGCGTTCCCAACAGTACTTTCATGTCTGGTTGACAGCTTCAATAGCTGGTGAAAAATGGTAAGTTTTGTAATCCATGTTGTCCGACAGCTTATCTATCTATCATTTGATTATGGTGTTAATAATTACTTGCAAAAATGATTTACTAGGTTTAATCCTGTAGGTCAGGCTTGTGCTTGATGTGAGGGTACATCTCTTCTGCTCATGCGACCAAAGAACATCTTCCAAAAAAAATGTACGGTGTTACGCACGACACTTTATGTATGCTACAGTACATGTCTTTTGAGTCCATTGTCTGCAACTTTTACCATTTTTATAAATGAAAGAAATAATATACCTTTTATGGCTCGATTCACTAATCTTCTACCACCAAGTTAGAATTTTGTCTCTTTCCGACAATCACAAATGTCATTCGAGACTAAAAAAGGGATCTAGAGGACGATGTAAATATGAAATTGTAACACCCAGTTTTCCAGATGAGGATAATTTTGAAATTTTATAATTATAATAATTATTTATTGATAATTATTTTATATTATAATTTTTGGTGAATTTTAATCATTTTTAAACTATTTAAAATTATGACTTGTGATTTTGATATTTTACTATTGTTTGGTTTTAATTTCGAGGAATTTGTCACCCCCAGTTTTCAGGAACAGGAGTATTTTTGTCATTTTGTATTTTTGAAATATTTTTGAAAATTATTTTATTATTTATGACATTGTTTTGGGGTTATTTGAGTCGGGTTCGAATTTCAGCTCAATCCGACTTGAAACGGGGACCCGGGGGTAGTGTTGACTTTAGTAGACCCACACATTAGTTAGCCATGGCCACATGATAGAAATATTTTAGTTAGAGGTTAGACTAATCATTATGGATAAGGTTAGTGTGATTAGAGACTTTAGAATGACTAATTTAGCCCCAACCAATTAGCCCTTTCCTAATACTAATAGAATAGGTTAGTGGGGGCATTTTGGACCTTACCATAATAGGACAAATAGCCCCATATGGCCAGCCACTTTGGGAGAGGATAGGCTCAAGTTCATTTCATTATTCTCATCCACACTCTCTCTCTTGTTCTTTCCCAAATTCCTAGAGAGCAATCCCTAGCAATTTTTCTACCAAATCCTTCCATTTTGCCACCAAATCTTCTTCTTTCCTTCTCCATTCTAGCCAAGGAGGAAGCTACCCAAGTTTGGGAGGATTCGGAGCTCGTTCGTGTCCTTTTGGAATCTCTACGTGTCGGTGTCGCTCCGGGAAGGCTTTTCTTCGATTCGATCTACCGGAAGGTATAAATCCATTCTCCTTTTCATTTTCTCATGCATATAGGTCCTTTTGAACACATAGGAATGACCCCCATGGTTGTATCTCCATTTGTGTCCATTTCGTGTCCATTTGGAGGTCATAGGAGTGTCCTTTGTGTTGTGGTTGTGTCCATGTGGAAAAATCCCAAATTTGGACACACTATGTGTTGTTGTTATGTATGAATGAATTATTACATGTTTAATCTCATATTTTTGTATTGGAGATGTGTTCTATAGTGTCTCATATATATATATATATTAGTGTAGAGAGTGAGTTCTTGATATATTATGTTATATACTTGTGTTCTTTTGTCTCAAACTACCCAAATTCGTCATAATTTTTATCCACGTTTTTAGTAGCACTAGCAACTTAAAAATGTCATAACTTTTAGATTAAAACTCCGATTTATCTCCCATTTTTTTTAAAAGAACCGTATCGAAGTTAGCTTTCTAAATATATATATTTTAATAAGCCAAATTCTTTCTATAACTTTCTGTAGAATTATTTGAGTGTCAGTTGTACGAAAGACGAATGCGTTTCGGTATTTTCGCGATTCCGGGAGCTTCCGGACACGAAAATGTGATCCGTTTGAAGTTTCGGAAAGCTAACATGAAGTACTACAACATATTTTAATCCTAGAATTTAGTGAATATCCAATTGGTACAGTATTGGTTTTAAGTAAAAGAGTGACTATACGATATATGCATTTTGTGTAACCTATGAGCCTATGTAGTATGGATATTAAATGAATATAGAGTATGTAATGCATGATATGTTAGATGAATGAAATGATATATATATAATATATATCCTATTTACATTAATGTATATATATGGTTGAATGCAAGCATGTAGGAATGCAATTAATGTAATATATGTAAGCAATGCATAAATGCATGAATGAAAGAATGATATACAATGCATGCATGAAAGTATATAATGAATGCTAGATATAAATGCAAGGTATATATATAATGATAGATATGAATGCATAATGTATAAATATTGTAAATGCAATATCAGATTTCATATGTAGACATAGAACCAATGCATAGCTGATATTTAGATTGAATGTTAGTTCATTTTAGGTTGTTCGAACACTGAACTATCCATGTAAGCATATATACCTTCCTTTTCCTATTGCCAAGCCAATTTTAGTTTTCAATATAGTAGAATGTCTATGAATGTAATGTTAACCTTCAACCCCTTAATTCGAAATGTTAGTTAATTTCAGTATTAGACAATGCATGAGCTGTATGCATATGGGATGTTGGCTTAATAGCAGATTTCAGATAACATGGTTCATTTTATGTGGTTAGTTACACCAGTTTATGGGATAGCTCACTTTAGTTTATATGTAAATGTGGAACTGAACTGAGAATGAGTTTCACCCTCTGCACAAGGACACCCCACTCTATATCAACCACCATGCCATGTAACCCTTCTCTAAATGATTGCTATAATATATATAGATTTATGTAAAGTGTAGATGCATGTTAGTTATAACTTAAATAGTCTCTACTCTAATGTATATAGATGTATACTTGTAGCCATGCATGTTAAGTATAATACATGTGTAATGTAGATGGGTTAGCTTTGTGCCATGTGTAGTGTAAACTCATAACTAGTGTTGATTTCTCTTTTCATGTACACCTCCATGTTCACACACACACACATAGCTTTACATGTTAGTTCTTTTCTCTTATATATATATATATATATATATATATATATATATATATATATATATATAATGTTGAATATGCATGAATGTGATGTATCTTGATATGTGACTTGTGTTGGCTTGTATAGCCTTGGATTTGTATGGTGTGTACTAGCTAGGGTAGACTGGTTAGGCCTAGTGAGACTTCATTGAGTCTATGTTGACCCAATTGACCTAGCTTTGACTAGATAGTTGACTAGAGTTGACCAAGTGTTGTCTTTAGCCTAGTTTGACCTAGACATCATGTAGATGCATTGTAGCAGTCTATTTCTTTATTTTAGACATGTTGTAACTTGTGTTGCTCTGATTAGGAGACAGACACCTCTCCTCAGGCAGTATATTTACTTCAGACATTCAGATACGAGGCGAGTACATTCTCTGACCGTTTCATACTTGCCTGGATTTACATTCTTGCTCTAGATTACTGTACTTGATGCTGACACGATTGTTATCACGGATTGGTACTATAAGGATCTTCTTTTGGGATGTTATCCCCTTGTATTCACTAGATACATATTGTGATGTGCGTTTCACTTCCATATTGTATTTACTGAATACCTATATCCTTGTACACTCATTGTGCATATTGTACTCTCATTATCACATGAGTTCCAGGGATAGACCATTATACACTATTGTATAACATTGTACAACTATTGTATAACACTGTACACCTATTATATAATATTGTACATCCATTGTATAACATTGTACATCCATTGTATAACATTGTACACTATTGTGCAAGATAACGTAACTAGAGTGGATCCTTGTGTATTGATTGGGGAGGGGGAGTAGAATTGGTTATGTAATCAAATCCTATTGTACAAGATTGTATAACTATTGTATATGTCTATTGTACACCCACGTACAATGGAGTTACCATTGCATTTTCTTAGACCGTTTACATAACCATATTGTACTCTAAATCACAGTAGGCTTACAGTTCTTACTTATCATATTTAGATATTTACTGTTATCAAATCTCTACTGTTTTTCATACACTTCTTTCTATCAGCGTTTCATGTACCTTACTCTATTGCATGCTTTATATTTCCTAACATGATATGAACTGCGTGAGATGTTTTGTGCTCGCTCCCGTCCTGACTGGACCTGTTAAAAATTTTACAGAGGATGATGAGGAACCCTGCACCCTTACTTGGAGTTTGCCTAGTTAACACTCGCGACATGGACCCCTGGGGAGGTTCAGGCAGCTGTTCAGGATGATACCTTGTATAGTGTAGATAGCTTAGACTGTTCCTTTTTTTTATGCTTAGCTGTTGTCTTTATTTTCAGAGTTGTATATTTTAGAGATGATGAGACTTGTATTCCATTTCTGCTGTACCTCAGTTGAGAATTTCTTATCTATTTCCATCGTACTACATTCTACCTTAGATTGTGATTGAGTTGTACCTCGATGTTGGCCTCCTTCTGGAGAGTATATTTCATGTTATGTAGTTATAGTTCATGATCTAGAACAGCGTTCTACCGTCGACACTGCGGCGTAGGCTGGGCGTTGTTACGTTCTCGTACCCTCACGGTGGGTGCGGGTCGTGACACGTTTTTAGTGGTGGCCCATACAGGTCGAGTTTATGTAGTGGTATTCGAATTAGAGTATCACTACAGCCTGCAGTAGGATTAGGATATTTTGGAGGTACTCAATCACATTAGGAAAAACTCTTAATCAGATTCCTTTTTGTCAAAAATTATTGCTTATTGACTTCCCTTGGATATAAACTGTCCTCCTTTGAATTTTTTGCTTCATTCTCAGAAATTGCTTCTTATTTGATCAGTTTTCATGATGGTTATGAAGACACGATCTCATCGCTTCGGTTCGGGGGATACTATCGAGAGGCTGGCCACCTCTCGTCCTGTTCATCAAGGCCTTGAGATCGCAGCTTCTGTTGTGCCGACTCAGGTTGGCGTTTCTGCTACATTGGAGGTGCACCTCTATCTGTACAGAGGTTTTCTCCCGTTATTTCTGATTTCTCTCAGCAGCGGTGATTCATGCAGCATCAGCAGCAGACCAGGGAAAACTAGCAGGGCGAGCTATCGTCAGGACAGTCAAGGATGCGCAGACTATTGGAGATCTTGCTGCAAGTTCCGTTCTTCTCAATTCCATTCCCGCAATTGTCTTTTATAATTACCTTGAAATCCGATTCCATCTGTTCCTTGTTGATTGATTAATTTTGTCATGTTACTCTTTTGTTGTGTTTGTTTTTTCTTCTGAGAAAATCATATGGGCTAGGTCGCCTAAATCATAGAATCTAGAATCCTCGATAGTCGTGTTAGTTGGCATAGTGAGGACATGTAGTCAGATTTTGGATGTATTTTCGGGTATGAGAATTTAAGGTTTTTGCCGTCGCATGCGGCAGTGCAAAAATTTTAAATCCCATGAACCTAGAGGTACGTACCTTAGTTAAGGACTGTGATTATCGTAGCCTTACTCACTAACATGATGAAGACTCTGGACAACATGATTTTGGACAAATGCATATGATTAACATATTGTATCTTGAGAAGGTTTAAACATCATACCCTTTTGATTGTTATAAATGACTTAGGAGTAGGAATATTTAGTTTTGTAGAGCTTATTCATAGGTAGTTCCTTCATAGTATAATGGTATGATGACTTGTAGAGTGTCTGTACCCTAGAGGTGATAATTAGCATTGGTGTTAGAATAGTAACCCATTGCAGATAATTCTCCTGTTATCTATAATACCAACCAGTTATACATAGGATGTTAGTATGTCTTATATCCTTGATGATTATTACTACTTTTTCTTACCTTTTCCAGTGAGGCACCCATGACCAGAGCCTGCCTTTGAGTATAGTTGTAGTTTCACCTAAGACCGAGAGATCTATTTGCATAGATAGATTGCAGATGATATTGGTATATGGGATATAGGTTAGTTGGTATCTATAGGCCATTGTTGTATAGGGTTATAAACATGTTGTTTAGCCTATACTTGGTTCAGTTTTCCATTTTAGTTAAGTTCCCTTCGTGTTGAGTTCCTTTGTGTTGATCACCTTTATAGGCAGTGTGCAGACCCTTCACTAGATACCATGTCCCCTTGATTCAGACCATTCATCCTTAGCCTAGTTCTAAGCATTGTTTCAGACCCTTTAAGTTTAGTCTGCCTTAACCCTTGGTTGATCAGTCATGTATATATATAGATGATATACTTAGGATATATGTGATGGGTTGTTGTTCTTGAGCATATATATATATATATATATATATATATATATATATATATATATATATATATATATATATATATATATATATATATATATATGTGGTATTTGGTATTCATGTGCTTAGCTTGTAGGTATTTAGTTATATGTGACTTGATAGGATTGGGAAGTTAAGAGCTAGTCTATTATAGAGTTTCTCTTTTGCTAAATTCTAGTTGCCAACACCTAAATAGCTAGCATAGGTAAAACCCTAAGAAGTTGACCAGTTGATGACCAAGTACTTGGATGTTGAGAAATTGACTAGTGATTGACCCTTGACTATGTTTGACCTAGAAGGGGGTGCGATCATCTTAATTTCGAGGACGAAATTTTTATAAGGTGGGTAGGATTGTAACACCCAATTTTTCAGATGAGGGTAATTTTGAAATTTTATAATTATAATTATTATTTATTGATAATTATTTCATATTATAATTTTTGGTGATTTTTAATCATTTTTAAACTATTTAAAATTATGACTTGTGATTTTGACATTTTACTATTGTTTGGTTTTAATTTCGAGGAATTTGTCACCCCCAGTTTTCAGGAACAGGAGTATTTTTGTCATTTTATATTTTTGAAATATTTTTGAAATTTATTTTATTATTTATGATATTGTTTTGGGGTTATTTGAGTCGGGTTCGAATTTCAGCTCAATCCGACTTGAAACGGGGACCCGGGGATAGTGTTGACTTTAGTGGACCCACACATTAGTTAGCCATGGCCCACATGATAGAAATATTTTAGTTAGAGGTTAGACTAATTATTATGGATAAGGTTAGTGTGATTAGAGACTTTAGAATGACTAATTTAGCCCCAACCAATTAGCCCTTTCCTAATACTAATAGAATAGGTTAGTGGGGGTATTTTGGACCTTACCATAATAGGACAAATAGCCCCATATGGCCAGCCACTTTGGGAGAGGATAGGCTCAAGTTCATTTCATTATTCTCATCCACACTCTCTCTTTTGTTCTTCCCCAAATTCCTAGAGAGCAATCCCTAGCAATTTCTCCACCAAATTCTTCCATTTTGCCACCAAATCTTCTTCTTTCCTTCTCCATTCTAGCCAAGGAGTAAGCTACCCAAGTTTGGGAGGATTCGAAGCTCGTTCGTGTCCTTTTGGAATCTCTACGTGTCGGTGTCGCTCCGGGAAGGCTTTTCTTCGATTCGATCTACCGGGAGGTATAAATCCCTTCTCCTTTTCATTTTCTCATGCATATAGGTCTATTTTGAACCCATAGGAATGACCCCCATGGTTGTATCTCCATTTGTGTCCATTTCGTGTCCATTTGGAGGTCATAGGAGTGTCCTTTGTGTTGTGGTTGTGTCCATGTGGGAAAATCCCAAATTTGGACACACTATGTGTTGTTGTTATGTATGAATGAATTATTACATATTTAATCTCATATTTTTGTATTGGAGATGTGTTCTATATTGTCTCATATATATATATATTAGTGTAGAGAGTGAGTTCTTGATATATTATGTTATATACTTGTGTTCTTTTGTCTCAAACTACCCAAATTCGTCATAATTTTTATCCACATTTTTAGTAGCAATAGCAACTTAGAAATGTCATAACTTTTAGCTTAAAACTCTGATTTATCTCTCGTTTTTTTTAAAAGAACCGTATCGAAGTTAGCTTTCCAAATATATATTTTAATAAGCCAAATTCTTTCTGTAACTTTCTGTAGAATTATTTGAGTGTCAGTTGTACGAAAGACGAACGCGTTTCGGTATTTTTGCGATTCCGGGAGCTTCCGGACACGAAAATGTGATCCGTTTGAAGTTTCGGAAAGCTAACATGAAGTACTACAACATACTTTAATTCTAGAATTTAGTAAATGCCCAATTGGTATAGTATTAGTTTTAAGTAAAAGAGTGACTATACGATATATGCATTTTGTGTAACCTATGAGCCTATGTAGTATGGATATTAAATGAATATAGAGTATGTAATGCATGATATGTTAGATAAATGAAATGATATATATATGATATATATCCTATTTACATTAATGTATATATATGGTTGAATGCAAGCATGTAGGAATGCATTAATGTAATATATGTAAGCAATACATAAATGCATGAATGAAAGAATGATATACAATGCATGCATGAAAGTATATAATGAATGCTAGATATAAATGCAAGGTATATATGTAATGATAGATATGAATGCATAATGTATAAATATTGTAAATGCAATATCAGATTTCATATGTAGACATAGAACCAATGCATAGCTGATATTTAGATTGAATGTTAGTTCATTTTAGGTTGTTCGAACACTGAACTATCCATGTAAGCATATATACCTTCCTTTTCCTATTGCCAAGCCAATTTTAGTTTTCAATATAGTAGAATGTCTATGAATGAAATGTTAACCTTCAACCCCTTAATTCAAAATGTTAGTTAATTTCAGTATTAGACAATGCATGAGCTGTATGCATATGGGATGTTGGCTTAATAGCAGATTTCAGATAACATGGTTCATTTTATGTGGTTAGTTACACCAGTTTATGGGATAGCTCACTTTAGTTTATATGTAAATGTGGAACTAAACTGAGAATGAATTTTACCCTCTGCACAAGGACACCCCACTCTATATCAACCACCATGCCATGTAACCCTTCTCTAAATGATTGCTATAATATATATAGATTTATGTAAAGTGTAGATGCATGTTAGTTATAACTTAAATAGTCTCTACTCTAATGTATATAGATGTATACTTGTAGCCATGCATGTTAAGTATAATACATGTGTAATGTAGATGGGTTAGCTTTGTGCCATGTGTAGTGTAAACTCATAACTAGTGTTGATTTCTCTTTTCATGTACACCTCCATGTTCACACACACACACATAGCTTTACATGTTAGTTCTTTTCTCTTATATATATATATATATATATATATATATATATATATATATATATATATATATATATATATATATATATATATATATAATGTTGAATATGCATGAATGTGATGTATCTTGATATGTGACTTGTGTTGGCTTGTATAGCCTTGGATTTGTATGGTGTGTACTAGCTAGGGTAGACTGGTTAGGCCTAGTGAGACTTCATTGAGTCTATGTTGACCCAGTTGACCTAGCTTTGACTAGATAGTTGACTATAGTTGACCAAGTGTTGACTTTAGCCTAGTTTGACTTAGACATCATGTAGATGCATTGTAGCAGTCTATTTTCTTATTTTAGACATGTTGTAACTTGTGTTGCTCTGATTAGGAGACAGACACCTCTCCTCAGGCAGTATATTTACTTCAGATATTCAGATACGAGGCGAGTACATTCTCTGACCGTTTCATACTTGCCTGGATTTACATTCTTGCTCTAGATTACTGTACTTGATACTGACACGATTGTTATCACGGATTGGTACTATAAGGATCTTCTTTTGGGATGTTATCCCCTTATATTCACTAGATACATATTGTGATGTGCGTTTCACTTCCATATTGTATTTACTGAATACCTATATCCTTGTACACTCATTGTGCATATTGTACTCTCATTATCACATGAGTTCCAGGGATAGACCATTGTACACTATTGTATAACATTGTACAACTATTGTATAACATTGTACACCTATTGTATAATATTGTACATCCATTGTATAACATTGTACACTATTGTGCAAGATAACGTAACTGGAGTGGATCCTTGTGTATTGATTGGGGAGGGGGAGTAGAATTGGTTATGTAATCAAATCCTATTGTACAAGATTGTATAACTATTGTATATGTCTATTGTACACCCACGTACAATGGAGTTACCATTGTATTTTTCTAGACCGTTTACATAACCATATTGTACTCTAAATCACAGTAGGCTTACAGTTCTTACTTATCATATTTAGATATTCCTGTTATCAAATCTCTACTGTTTTTCATACACTTCTTTCTTTCAGCGTTTCATGTACTTTACTCTATTGCATGCTTTATATTTCCTAACATGATATGAACTGCGTGAGATGTTTTGTGCTCGCTCCCGTCCTGACTGGACCTGTTGAAAATTTTACAGAGGATGATGAGGAACCCTGCACCCTTACTTGGAGTTTGCCTAGTTGACACCCGCGACCTGGACCCCTGGAGAGGTTCAGGCAGCTGCTCAGGATGATACCTTGTATAGCGTAGATAGCTTAGACTATTCCTTCTTTTCTTGCTTAGCTGTTGTCTTTATTTTCAGAGTTGTATATTTTAGAGATGATGAGACTTGTATTCCATTTCTGCTGTACCTCAGTTGAGGATTTTTTATCTATTTCCATCGTGCTACATTCTACCTTAGATTGTGATTGAGTTGTACCTCGGTGTTGGCCTCCTTCTGGAGAGTATATTTCATGTTATGTAGTTATATTTCATGACCTAGAACAGCGTTCTACCGTCGACACTGCGACGTAGGCTGGGCGTTGTTACGTTCTCGTACCCTCATGGTGGGTGCGGGTCGTGACAGAAATAATTTGTTATAGGAAAAAATCATAGTCATCTTTACAGTAAAGAGTAGTTGTGACAGGAATGACGTCCTCAAGAAATAGGCCTGTCAATGGTAACTTATTGGTTGGATATTGGCATTACCATATTCGAACTATTAACTATCGGATATATCCGATAAATATCCGATATCCGATCGGATATAATTTTTGGCTACCATATCCGTTACCAATAATTTTAACGGATATCGGATAATATCCGAGCCAATAAGATTACTAAAAAAATATCAAAAAAAGGGAAGAAAAAAATGAGTTAAAACGTTTTGGTTGTCACCTTGCTGGTTTAGATCAGGTAGATACTTCAAACTATGTTTTTCAGCCGCTTGCAAGGTGACAACCAAAACGTTTTAACTCTTTAGATATGATATGACAAATATATTGTAGTATATATGTTGCTGGAAATTTAAGTTCAATCCTATGGTACCGATCTAAACCACTTAAAGTGGCTGAAAAACATAGTTTGAAGTATCTACACTTTCCAATAAGTTTTAGCTGAAAAATATAATTTGTAGTAAATATCATTTTAAATTTATTAAATAATTTAAATATTATTGGCTCGGATATTATTGGTTCGGACACGACACTTATCGTATCCGCATCCGATATCCGATATGATATTCGAATCCGTATCCGTATCCAAAATTTCGAATATTTTCGGTTCGAATATGGATCGGATACGGATTTGCCTATCGAGAAAGAGCAAAATTAACATGTTAGAGAACGGGTTCATATTCATACGCGTAGACAAATGCAAAAAAAAAAGTATATACAGTATAAAATTTTGTACCGGACTCGTCAGACTCATAACTATACAAGATGAATATTTCTCTAGCAAATAACAAAAACAAAAAAAGTAAATGGTAAGCAGTGTTTTCAGAACCGGGCCGGACCGGCGGTCCGACCGGGTCCAACCGATCTTGACAAAAATTTCGGTCCGGTCTGATGTGAACCGGAGTTTTTGAAGAACCGTCGGTTTTTTTCCAGAACCGGATTTAACCAGTGAACCGTCCGAACCGCTTCGCAATTGAACCAAAAAATTTTTTTTAAAAAAAAAACTCAAAAAAAATTATTGTGTGAGATTTGGACCATTTGGTTCTTGGTTTGGTTTTGAGAGACCTTATAGTTGCAAATTAAAACAAACCAAATATGCTAAGAACCAACCCAAGAAGTAAATGTGAATATGTTATCTATTTGAACCAAACCAAACCAAGTCTAGCTGAACTCTGGTTGAACCCCGGTCCGACTTATACAAAAAAAAAATTTGGTTCAATCATCGGTCCGGTTTTTAAAACATTGATGGTAAGGACACTACAAAAGATACTAGGACAATATATTTTTGGCAGTTAGTCAAAAAAATTTTAGTCATTGCTATTTTATGACGGTCAAAATTTTGGCAATCCTGATTTTATATGGACTGCCAAATTTTTGACAGTCATATTTTTCAAAACTATCAAAATTTTTGCAGTTCTGGATATGAACATGATTCAAACAAAATGGGGGCCTTTGTACCAAAAGTTCGCTGAAACATCCAAATTGAAGTCATCTAATTTAGGGTTATTTAGTTTTAGGATCTCGTATAATATTAAAATTTTGTATTTAGATATCTATATTGTTCACAAAATAATTTGGGTGCCATTCTAACAATTGACTTGGATTGACCATCCAAAATGGAAATCTAAACGTAAATTTTGATTTATATAAGACCTTAGAACTGAATGAAAATATGTAAGGGTAGTGACTTGCATTATTTAATTTGCATGCTAAGATCGTATGATTTAGATTATTTAGTTTTTTGTCACGATCAATCGAGAATGAAACTTGTGACACTATTATTTGCTACTATTTCGATCTCTGCTGCTTCAAAGGGCTACGACAATCTCCGAGGAACCGCGTAAGCCATAACGGGCAATTTCATTGCTACAAAGGACTCTGACAGCTACCATAGAACCGTATATTGGCTATGCAGAGCAATTATATCAAGGGTCGCATTACACTACTAAAATAACCCCTTTTAGCGACGTCATAGTACGTCTCTAAAAAGGAAAATTTCGTCGCTAATTTCTATTAGCGACGTATTTAGCGACGAAAAATGGATGTCGCTTATAGGCTTGTCGCAGATTACAATTTGGTCGCAATTCGTCGCTAGTTACGACGTCACTTCTAGAGTCGCTAGATGTTGCTAATATGAGCGATAGATAGCGACGTCAGCATACGTCGCCATTATAGCGACGTAGGGCGACCACTTAGCGATGCCGTAAACTTTACATATGATGACATGGCATGGCAGTCACGTCAGCGTATTAGCGACGTCTAGCGACAACTTTAGTGACGTTGGTTCTCAGGTGGTCATATACACGTCAGTATTATAGCGACGGATAGCGACGTTACGTCACTATTTTGCGACGTATAGCGACGTGTACAGGATGTTACAAAACGTTGCAGAACGTCGCTATACGTCGCAGATGTTATAAAAAAATTAAAAAAATATTTGGTATTTTTGTTATGTTGTGTGTCTGTGTTTACAGTGTGTGTGAAGTGAAGTATTCGAACCATCGACAGTTTCGCTTACTGTTCTATGTTTTATCTTGGATAGAAAGAGAAACATTTTAGGGTACACTACTCAGAGCTTTCTCTTCACGTCCTTCACCTACTCGGGATCCTTTACGACGTCCCGAGAAAGTGAATGACGTAAAAATGAAGCTCTCAGAAGTACATCCTGAACTGTTGCCCTTTCTATCCAAGATAAAATATACAACATGAATCGAAACTGTCGATGGTTCCGATCACTGCATTTTACATTCACTGTAAACACATACACACATCATCACAAACATACACATTATATTTTTTTAAAATTTGGGCAGCACCTCCTTTGTATATCAGATCATCGCTTATAACCCAGCGTAGGTATATTTGTCATCCCCGTCACAGATATCATCACAATTAACAGTCTTCCATCATAACAGTCTATAACTAATAGATGAATAACAGTCTCCCATGCATCATAACAGTCTACAACTAAATATCATACATGTACTCAATGAAAATACCAACAAATTAAATATCACAAACATACATGTCCAACAAACGTACATGTCCAACAGAGTTAAATAGTAATGAAAATCAGTGTACAGAACGGTCAATGGGCCCATAGGGCCAATAAATACAAAGATGACAAAAAAAATATACTGGATCACTAAGGACCCCTGCCGTACATCTGGGATAGAATGTAGTCATACTGCTCCTGGGTGAGTTGCACCGTAGGGGCAGTAGGAGGCTGTGCAATGTCTGGAGTCGGTGCCGTCGATGGACCGGGAGGATGTATCTGCTCCAGCTCTCGCAGTCGCTCACCATAAACAGCAAGGGTACTCACCACCCTCTCAGTACTCACCTCAAGCGAAGCTGAAACCTGAGTGAGTGAGGCAGACATGCTCCTCTGCGATCCCTCGAGCTCGACCTGTCTACGCTCTGTGCGCTGCGTAGACTCGGTGAGCGTGTGCAAGCTGGCAGCTGTAGCCTGATGCAGACTTATCAGCTCCTGTATACTACGTTCGACCGCATTAAATCGTCCGGTGACGATCGGAGGGTCGGATCGTCGCTCGACCGCATCAGAAATCTGCTGCTGCAACTCGCGACGCAGCTCCTCGATCTGACGATGAATATCCGCAGCTCGTGACGATGCCTGCGAAGCCGGAGACTGCGCACTGACAGAGGGGGCCCGGGATGACTCCGAAGCCAAATACGCGCTGTAGGATCCCGTACCGTAGTACGTAACCTTCTGAAGACCGCCAACGACGGTCATCCAGAGCTCGTCCGACGATGGAGCTGTAGGCAGCTGGGAGGAAGTACCCGCCCCTCCCTCTGCTTGCGCACTAGCAGCAGCAGCCTCCTCCTCTTGTAGCCGAACAAACTCGGCCAAGAACATGTTTGCTAATGTGTAAGTGTTTGCTAAAGTCTATATTGATATCTATTTTCCTGTTTTCTAAATTATAGTAAATTAATATAAAGAATAGAACGTACATATGTCTGCGTCGCCCTCTCGTCAATGAACTCCCCAGCCCTCCGATGGGTGACCAGGAAGACGGTCACCATGTTCGGGTCCTCACCCTTTTTTAGCTGTTAAAATATAATATCTATTATTAGTATTAAACATTCTATCGAACTATATATAAATTAATGTCCGTCATAGGAAATGTACCAGACGACGAAAATGCTCCGTCATCGGAATGGAGCCACCACACCACTTACCGGCGCTCGACCGTGCCACTTTGGCCTTGTCAGACCGCTCCTGGTACTTGGGCTCGCTAAATCTAACCTTCATCGTAGCCCACTGCTCTGGCGTGATCCAACCATGGATTGGCTGTCCGGAGCGATCACAAGACTTCTGGTCGTGGATCGCATCACGGATGAGCTTGGCTGCAACGACAGAAAATTGGCCCTCGATCCTCGTCGCCCGGTGTGGTGGATAGAAATAGGTCCTCTACAAGAAGTAAAATACAAAAGTTGTATAATATACACAAATGATTATTAAAATTTAAAAATAAACAAATTTTTTACCTTGAAGTGGGCGAACCAAAAGGCCTTCCTATCTGCGGGAGCATCTGAGTAGTTAATCCAAGGCCCACCATAGTTCTGCCTCAGAAATACCCCCAGCTGTCTCTGTACTACAGAAGGCCGATATCTATACAATAATAATTTTTCATGAATATATATGTACATATAATCATTTGAGAAATATATATTAATTAATTAACTTATTTCATAGGCCCGTTCGTCCAAATCTCCATACGCGTCTCGCCCGGGGGAGCGCATGGGGGGTCGCTCTCACCTCCTGCCTGGACAGGATCAGTCTGATCGCCGTCCTCCATATGCTCGACGTCGGCTCCCTCCATGGAGCCGTCGGTAGGAGGAATGCTGGACGGAGGATCAGGGATGCTGGACGCGGGATCAGGAAGGCTAGACGACGAGGGAGGAGTCGCCAACCTGCTGGAACTGCCCTGTCCCGGTAATGGACCGGAAACAGAACGGTACAATGGCGTACTCGGAGATGAGGATGAGGGTACGAAATCTCCATCCCCAGCCCGAGGCTGACGGGACTGCCTAATATAAAATCCTCCACGTCGTCCAGATGGTCTAGTCATACCTGATAATAACATATGACAATAAAACAAAAAACATATTTATATGATAGACATCACAGATTTTTGAAAAATATCATAGTCATAGATAAAAGTGTCAATAAAGTGTCACTGAAGTGTCACAGATTTATATGATAAAAGTGTCACTAAAGTGTCAAATATGATGATAAAACAAACGTACAGATTTAATCCTCTTCTGAAAATTCATCTAGTTCGTTTAGCTCATCTACTTCGTCTTCTTCTTCTTCTTCTTCTTCTTCTTCTTCTTCTTCCTCCTCTACGTTTTCACTTTCATCTGCATCTTCCTCTTCAGATAATTCTACTTCTTCTACACAATTAGATGTGTAATGAGGAACTTCCGTCGTGTCCACTTCTATAATATTTGTTATAAGAGGTAGTTCATCCTCTTGATAAGCTATATCGTCAACCTCAAAGGTATTTCTAGCTTTGGTCTTGCATACTGCCCACCAGTCGGACCTTGTTGTTCCCCGTTTAGGATAACTTGTGAAGTACACGAGCTGAGCCTGACTTGATAGGACAAATGGTTCATAGGTTTGATATCGACGCCGATAGTTTATATCAACAAGACCGTGCTTGTCTACTTTCCAACCTTGACCTTCAATCGGATCGAACCAATCACACCTGAATAACACAATCTTAGCAGGCTCTATTCCATAACTATATGTCAGCTCCACGATCTCCCGTAGCACGCCATAGAAATCGTTGCCCGCATCAACATCTTTGTAGTTCGAAGATCTGATACACAAATAGCTGTTTTTGGTGGAGTCGAGATCCACAAAGTTGTCTCTGATCGGGCAAGTTGTTGACTTGAACCTAAACCCATTAACACAGTAACTTGGCCATATTTTTGCAGCATAAATTGGTCCCTTGGCTAGCGTTCTAATAGACTCATTCTCAAGTCTTGCGTATGGACGATCGACCTAAATACCACGAAAGAAGCAATTAAGCTCATTCTCAATCAAGTGCATATACAGAAAGGTAATTATAGAGTTCTCAAGTCTTACATATGCACTCAACCATGATGGAAAATAATGCCTCATTTCTTGTTCTTGTTCTTCTTCTGTTATGTGTGGCCTACCTGACCTCACATCATCATTAAATATGCTGAAAACAATATCGTTCAATTAATGTAATAGTATAATAATCAACACTATTAAAAAATATAGACGTATTAATTACTTACTACTCCAGTTGCTCTACTTCCTCCTCGTCGCAGTTGAGTAATACATACACCTGAGCAGCCCTTAGCTCATCATCGTTCAGATATCTCTTCTTCATTTTACCCGATGGCTTTTCTAGAGCATTGAATACCTTCAGTATGGTATCATTACTTTCATGATCTCCGTCGTCGTTTCTGGAAGCTCTCGTTCTATTAGTTGCAACATAAGGCTTGAAATACATTGAACAAAAGTTTGTAATCTTCTCGAGAACATAGGCTTCACAAATAGAACCCTCGACCCGTGCCTTATTTTTTACCTTTCTTTTTAGGTGATTCAAATGTCGCTCGAACGGGTACATCCATCGATATTCGACGGGTCCACCAACACGTGCCTCATAGGATAGATGAATCAACAAATGCTCCATAGAGTCAAAGAATCCAGGAGGAAACACCCTCTCTAGCTTGTACAGTGTTACCGTAATGTCCTTCTCTTGCTTTTCTAGACGATCAACGAGCAATTTCTTAGAACAAAGATCCCTGAAGAATATGCTAAGCTCAGTCAATGGATCCCAAACTGCCTACGGTAAGAATTCCCGAAATGCAATCGGAATTAACCTCTCCATGAATACGTGACAGTCGTTGCTCTTCATACCCGTCAATTTGTTTTCCTTCGGATCGACTCATCTTCTCAGATTTGACACATATCCGTCTGGAAATTTTAGGCCCTGGATCCACCGACAAAGTCTCACTTTATCCTCCTTGTCCAGCGAGAAAATTGACTTCGGCAGGAACTGTTTTCCATTCTGCTCTATCAAATACAACGCAGGGCGTTTGCATATTTCTTCTAACTCCAACCTGGCCTTGGGATTGTCTTTCGTTTTTCCCTTTACGTCCATCATAGTATTAATTATGTTATCAAACACATTCTTCTCAATATGCATGACATCAAGATTATGTCTGATCAGATTGGTACTCCAGTATGGCAGATCCCAGAATATGCTCCTCTTTGTCCAGTTATGATCTCTACCAAATCCATCGCACTTGTACCCAGTTGTAGGATCTTCGATAGCACTTGAAAAATCTTTAACCTCCTTCCATATCGTGGCTTCACACCACCTTGGCGGTGGATCACCCTTCTCTACAATGCCGGTACGGAATGCATTCCTGTTCCTTCTGAACGGATGATCTTTTGGCAGAAATTGTCGATGACAATCAAAGAAGCACGGTTTTCCTCCGTGTTTCAAGCGAAAAGCCTTACTACGGTCCATGCAATACGGACATGAGAGACGGCCATGAGTGCTCCATCCAGATAACATTCTATAGGCCGAAAAGTCGTTGATGGTCCACATAAGGGTTGCCTTCATCTGAAAATTCTGCTTCCTGGAAACATCGTACGTGTTAGCGCCTACTTTCCAAAACTGATTCAACTCATCTATCAAAGACTGTAAGTACACATCAATGTTCCTCTTGGGATTGTTCGGACCAGGAATTATAACGGTTAGAAACATGTACTGAGTCTTCATGCACATCCAAGGCGGTAGGTTATACGGAGTGACAATCACAGGCCAGCACGAATACTGGGATCCCGAAAGACCAAAAGGAGTAAAACCGTCAGAAGATAGTCCCAACCTAACATTATGCGGATCTGAAGCAAAATCAGGATACACTCGATCAAAGTTCTTCCACGCTTCCCCATCGGATGGGTGATCCAACACTCCTTCAATCTGTTCTCGCATGTGCCAACTCATATTTTCGGCAGTCTCTTTCACCATAAATAATCTTTGCAACCGCGGCGCTAAAGGCAAGTAGTACATTGAATCGGTCGGTCTTCTTGCACCAGTAGACCTTCATGTACTAGTTATCTTATAGCGATCAGCACCACAAAATCTGCACACATCTGCGCCCTTGTCATCTTTGTAGTACAGCATGCACCTATTGCGACAAGAATCAATTTTTTCGTATCCCATCCAGAGCGATCTCACCATCCTCTTAGACCGGTAGAAGTCTTTAGGCAACTTAGCACCCGCCGGCAAGATCTCTATAATCAACTCCAACACTCGATTGTAGCATTCTTGTGACATGTTAAAATCTGACTTAATGCTCAACAGTCTTGTAACCACCTCCAACGGTGAATGATCCTCACAACCAGGATATAATGGAGTCCTTGCATTCTCCAGCAACTCCATGAATTGTGCAGCATCGGCGTTCGGTGCCTCCTCAGGTGCATCATGAACGAAACTAGGCCCCGCAGCGTCGAAAACAATGTTCACGCACCCGTCGTCGTATGCATGATTATGTAAAACAAAATTAGGTCCCGCATGCATATACGGCTCAACACAAGGCTCCGGCTCTGATGCTAAAGACACAAGTTCTCCGTGTGCGGTCCACTGATAGTAATTAGGCGTGAAACCCCTCGAGTACAAATAATATGTCACTTCCACTTCTGGATAATATTTCACGTTATGACATTTCACACACGGACACTTAATTTTGGTGTCGTCCATGTACTGAGGGAACGCCTTAGCAAACTGCAGGAACTGCTCTACTCCCGCTATGTATTCATCCCGTACACCACACATATCATCAGGACGACGATTGTACATCCATGAACGATTCCGCAAGTAGTAATTCATATCCATTTGGAAATAATTCTGTAAAGATGGACACACATTATCCAACAGGCACAAATTCGTATATTATGTCTTATTATGGGACACACATTAGTAGCGGACAGTTACTAATAACAATGATATGCAATCTAGGTCAAACTAGGTTGTACTAAGTCAAACAAGGTCAAGCTAAGTCAAACAAAGTCAAACAAGGTCAAACTAGGTGATCAAGGGTTGACCTATAGTTGACTTTGTCAACTCTTAGTCCAATTTAGGTCAGATGTTGACTCTACTTTGACTTTCAGTCAAAATAGTCAACCTTGGTCAAACAAGGTCAAATCTAAGTCAAATATCCTATTTCTAGTCATTACCTACCAAGGTACCCTTTACCTTATCGCTATTGGTATCCCAATACCAATACCTTAAGTTGGTACCCTTTACCTTATCGCTATTGGTACCCTTTACCTTATCGCTATTGGTATCCCAATACCAATACCGCGGTAACATAGTTGGTACATTAAGGGTCTTTGACAAGATGACATGTTGCGAAAAGATATATCCTTATATATAGTTCTCCTATGGATTTTCTTTAACATTACGTAGGAGAACTATAAGGATATATCTGTTCACAATATGTCACCTCCTCAAAGACCCTTAATGTGACAACCATGTCACCCTCTCAGTCATATCCCTGAGCTACGATGCAGCTGCAGGCATTTAACATATTACGGTTTATAAAAATAACTAATAAATCTCTATTCTGACTAATAAATTAATATCCTACTTTAACATCTAATAACTCTCATATTCCTGCAGCTACGATACAGTTGCAGGCAGTTCCTTCTAACATAAACTAATATCGTAATCTAAACTAACCCTTTAACTGAAACTAATATCTAAACAATGCTAATCATGAACTGTACACTACTACCTAACATTCACATGAACTATCTATCTCAAACTCTCTATCATAACTAATAAATTAATATCCTACTTTAACATCTAATAACTCTCATATTCCTGCAACTAAAAGGCAAAACCATGGTATATACATGGTTTAAAGTATCGGTCGATACCGATCCGATACGGCCGATACCGATACGGTTTGGCATGTTCCGATCCGATACCGACCGATACCAAATATTGACCGATACCGACATTGGGGGTCTTTATTCCGGTCAATTCGGCAAAACCAATCGGTAAGGGTAACTACTATTTCATATAATTTCAAAACTACTAAGAAATAACGCTAAAATACTTAAAATTATGCCTAAATGTATAAAATATATGTTTTTATATGTAAATAATTTATTAATAATTATTTGTTTTCCGATACCAAAGTCCGATACTCCGATACGATACCGCCAATACTACCGATATCGCCGATACCAATACTCACAGGAATAGTCCGATACCGATTCCGATACCGATATTGTGAACCTTGGGTATATATCGTCAACATTTTAGATTCTTAAAATAAATTTCAAATGGATTTTTGATTGTATATATATGTGTATTTGTGTGTATATACATTGTATACATATATATTTATATATATATATATATATTTGTGTGTGTATGTAAGTGTGTGAGTATATATATACATGTATATGTGTAGATATGTGTATTTATATATATAGGTACATATGTATGTATTGTGTGTGCGTGTGTGTGTGTGTGTGTCATGTGTCCTATGTCCTGTGTCACAGAGTCGTGTCCGAAATAGGGTTAGGGTCCTGTCCCCTGCCCCCTCCCCCCTACCCCTGCCCCCTCCTCCCTATAGGGTATCCTATTACCATAGACTAATCTAGGACACTCTTAAGATACTAGGATATCTAACTATCCTAGGATACCAAATTCTAGCCAAGATACTAACTTAGGGTACTAACTTAGGGTACTAACTTCTAGCCCATATCCTAATATCCTATTATCTTGATACCCTCAAGATACTAGCATAATATAACTACCCTAAGATATCTAACTTAGGATACTAACTTATCTAGGATAAATAGGATACTAACTAACCTATCCAAGACACTAACTAACCTATCTAGGATACTAACTTCTAGTATCCTAAGATATTAACTCACCTATCTAACTCTAGGATACTAACATCCTAAACAAGATATTAAATTAGTGCCTAGGATACTATCCTAAATATCTAACTTAGGATACTAACTTATGGATACATATCTAAATCCCTCTCACCTTTCTCACTCTCAAACACACACACACACACACACACACACACACACACACACACACACACACACACACACAAAATCTAACACTTATCTCAATATCCCTCTTCACTCACACTCACACTACCATACTACCACACTACCACATCTAAACAAGCCATCAATCACACAACTAACTATATATTTACTATATATATATATATATATATATATATATATATATATATATATATATATATATATATATATATATATATATATATAGGCATACATATATAGGTTAAGATATTTACATATACTAGGCTATAACCAAGGGGACACAATATATACATTCAATAAGTTATGAATTTATATACTAGAGAGATAGAGAGTGTATAGTATCAATTGTGCATATACAAGTGTCATGTGTGTACGTGTCTCCCAAACCAAACTCGTGTCCAAATACTCGACACAATGTGTCCAAAAACAAACCAAACTCAACACATCCAAAACTGGACACAGTGCACGAACCTAGTGTGAACCAGTACGAGAGTGATTTCTCACTCGACACGAATCCAATGGGCACGAGTCTTTGGGGACACGATGTGTGTCCGTGTGTCCGTGTGTCCGTGTGTGTGTGTCTGTGGGAGAGGAGGAGGAGGAGGGAGAGGAGTTAGGTTAGGGTTTACCTGAGGAAGAGGAGGAGGAGCTCGGATTGGGGGAGGGGGAGCTCGAGGAGGAGGATCTCGAGAAGGAGGAGCTCGCCAGAGGGGGAGGGAGTCGCCGGGGGGCAGGGGGGTCGTCGGGGGTGGGAGGGCACTGACAGAGGGGGAGGGAGTCGCCGGGGGGGGGGGAAATTAGAATTTTCGAGTGAGAGTGAGGGGGAAAGAAGGAAACGGTGTACCCTAAGTAAAAATATTAGCGACATCAAGTGTTGCAGTCGCTAAACGTCGCAAAATTGGCAACATATGCTAATAATATGTCGCTGAACGTCGCTATTCAGCGACGTAGTAAACTCCTGTCGCGGAACGTCGCTAGGCAGCGACATTTTGCGACGTGTATATAAAGCTGTCGCTATATTTCATAACTAGCGACGTCATTTCTTGCCGTCGCTAAATTACGTCGCTATTAGATGATATTTTAGTAGTGTTAGTTTTCGAGGAACTTAGCGTGCCATATAAAAGTAACTTTAATTCCCGAGGAACTTGGTGCGCTATAGGACTGCTAGGCCACAAGGAATATATTTTTTGTTATAGATGACCACTTGGGTTCTCAAAGAACTTGTGTACCGTAAGGAATATTTCTTGCTTACCATTAAAAAACTTTTGATTCTATCATAGACACCATGTTAGTTCTCAAAGAACTTTGTGTGCTGCCATAGAGGTGTTGTAGAAAAAAAATGGTTAGGTCTAAATAAAATGAGATCTATTTATTTATTTTGTTTCAATTATGATAGCAAATCGTTTAGCCTTCGTGGTAGCTCGTGTTGATAACGTGTTGTACTTAGAAATAGTTTTTCAAGAACTGGTAGAAGGAGAAAAAAATTCTATTAGAAATGAGCAATTGAGCAAGCAACCCATGAGAGAGGTGACGGCCAATAATATATACAAGTCATGCAAATGACACTTACAAATCTAACAATGAGAATGTGATTGATTGTGCTCAATCAATAGACAGTAAAAGTTGTCTGTGACAGTTGGATACTCCAACATTATGTTAGTTGTTTTGTATGGACTTTTATTTGTTACTGGGTTTGGCCTATTTTGGACTTGGTGCATAATTTATTGGATATTATCATGCATTGCATATATGACAGCACTAGACGGTAATATTATCTAGCATTTTTGTTTAGATATCCGGCATAACGCATAAAACTTTTTACACGCTGCGTTGTATGTCATTTGGATTCACTGCTATCAGTTTTTTTACACACATCTATACCTTTTTCACAGTTCAATTCTAAGACCGTCCGTCTAACCAAAAATGTTATACCTCTCCTTGTTGACCACAAGAGATGTAAAGTGAGATGTGTTGTAAACTTTGTATTTCATTACAAGTCCTGTACTCTATTTTCAATTATCAATAAAGACAGTTTACTTCTACAAATCTACGTGCGACTTCAAGTTTTTTGCTTATTTCTGCTGCTACAATTCAAATAATGTGTTCCTATTTGGATATTATCAATTATATATCGTTTTTGCCTTGTACAAGTGCAATACCAGACTTAAATATATGGCTTATTTGTACTTAAATATCCTAAACTATACAATTTTGCAAATATATATCATGTAGTATTTTACTTAAATATTCTAAAATTTTATTTTGCACTTAGATCAAAACGGTTATGTAAATCCTCCTTCCTTTTCGTTGTTAACCGAAACTTGCCAATAACTGCTCTAACGTATTTTATATACGTT
The DNA here is from genome assembly GCA_029216955.1 of Iris pallida. Lineage (NCBI taxonomy): Eukaryota > Viridiplantae > Streptophyta > Magnoliopsida > Asparagales > Iridaceae > Iris > Iris pallida. Next base: position 8,974,718 of record JANAVB010033815.1, read on the forward strand.
CCAATTCTAGTAACTCCTATAGTTTGTATGTTGCAATAAATAGAGTCAATTACATGACAACTATAGGCATAAATTTTGATTCCCACATCGCATAGGAGAAGAGGTGAAGTCTCACTCCACTCTATAAATAGAGCCCCTCGGTCTCCTTTGAAAGATGCACCAAGAAGAGAGTTAAGGGAGTCCATAAAGTCCAGGAAGCCCGTTCAAGTCTCAAAATTTGACTTACGAGCGTTCCAGAAGTTCTTCGTGAACTTGCTGGTTCCTGGAAGCAGATCGTAGTGGGACGAATCTTGCTTTGAGCAACGGTGATCTTAATCACCCCAGCAAGAACCTTTCTTCTTTCTTCTTTCTTCTCTTTCATCTAGGTTGTAACTCAGTTCTGTCCGTCAGCAACTGCGATTGCGAGGAAGAATGCGAGATTTACTTTCTGATTATTGTTGCTTTTATAATTAGATTCATATTATAGTGTTCCTCTTGGATCTCGAGAATAATCAGAAGGTGAACGTTTGTTGAACCTCTGATCTCGACATCGAGTCTACCATCTTTGATCAAGCCCCGGGACTAACAAAGGATTTTGTAGTATAGGGAGAATGTGGAGAAAGTAGAAGTATATGGGTTTAATTAGATAGAGAACATGTGAGATTAGTGGGTTTTAGGTGATGGGGGAGTGTGCTGTTACGTGGAGAAGGGGAAGAGGAAAACTCGATCACCAGGAGAGGAAAATGTGGAGATGACCATTTCAACCGACCAAAATTCAATAGTATTCGTGGGTTCTTATTTAAAAGCTGTCACGTTCCAGTACCGGAATACTGAGACGGACTAGACTAGCTACTTCATATGAGATATATAAACGTTATACGGCGATCGTGGCTGTCAAGAGACTAGGGGGTGCATGCTACAATCAAGTCTCCTATGGTCTCACAGAGCATCTATGTCTCAATCAATCAAAACAAGAAGCAGTAAATAATAATCATATAAGACAAAGCAGTAAGGCGTCCCCGACGCTTCATCAAAATAATTCATGAGCCTAGCTATACAAAATGATAAGCTAGTACCGAGAGTCAATCGTACATAACTATAGTCAGCTGCAGTCTGATTTAATTGTAATTATGTAAAAGGAAACTAACGTCCAGAACAGCCGGCTAAACAGGTGCCGGTGGCTAAATGCCAAGTATAAAATAGAAGATATCAGAGCAGTGAAGAAAAAACCCACTCATGGTCCCTGGCGTCCATACTCCTGGTGTGCACTATTGTTCGGGTAGGAGGCTGGATCCTCTAGCGCTGCTACGAGATCTGGCCAAACAAAACCAACGGGGTCAGGTCCCGAATAGCAAGTACCACAAGGGAGCACAAAAGAGTGAGATAAAATCCAATGAGTAAATTATGACCTGATTCACGAGTTATAGGCTTATACCATATCATCGAGACAATACGACACCCTTACAACCAAACAAGGACAAACGGTGCCAATATCGTACCGAGATAAGATATATCCTATAACCATGGGCGGGTGAAGGGCTTTTGATCGCAACTTCAGTCCATAGCCTATCGCAACACAATATTCCAACCCAACAACCAAACAAGGACATGGGTTGGACCATGCACCATGATAGTCCATGTTCCTCAGTTGCTAACAGAAGAAAACATATCACAAACAAGTCGGCTTACAAGCGGCCAATCAATCCTACGACTTTCTATGATTTGCCTGGGTTATCCCAGTAATGCAATATAGGAATCCTCAGATTGTATCGCATTTAAGCAGGGCTAGCCAATCCATATAATATACATATACACATAGCACTTTGATTATGCACCGGTCCCCCGTAAGGCCACAGTGCTAAAACATATAACACATAGCACGTAGGAGTCGGATATAGTCATCCACTATAGGCGGATGAAACTGTATCTGTGGCGGCCAACCCGACACGTCAGGACAGGACCTGGGTGGCTTGTGACGTACGATCTCGAGATTCTGTTCCCTCCCAATGCTTCTACCGATTTAAGTTGCTTAGATTAACCCTATCTTGATATTGGAATTACATGTCGTAGTCACATGGTCATCCTCCTATATGTCGTACCATAGTACGTGTACCCTAAGTATGAATCCACATCGGCTCAAGGAGTCCCAAATCTAGATCCATGCTTAGTGTAATGCATCAAACAACAATCATTATACCACGATACTATTACTGACCAATTACCATGACTGTGCTGGAAGGTACACATGTATTGAGATATAACACGAATGATCACTTAGCACGCAGAGTCACACCTCAGTGCACTCATTAAATAGCACCGCAGTGCATACTAATATTGTATCTCAATACACACTTAGAATATGTACAAGCACGTATACAGGTAATAAAATCAGGAACATGGTCAAGTCAGGAAGTCACATGGACCCCTTGTGACATAAAAGTCACATATAAATTCTGGTTAAAGTAAGACATAAAGATTCTTGAAGCCAAGACAAAGATCTACAACTTTCATGTTGGTAGTTGGGACAAATGCTGGCCACAAATCAGCCAAATATGGCATAAAACAGCCAAAAATAGCCAAAATTGGCACTATACGGCCAAGGGTGGATGGGTGCCCATCTTCCCATGCGGCCAGAGTGGACAGGTACCCATCTTCTCATGCGGCCAAAGTCGATGGGTGCCCATGCGGCAAGAGTCGATGGGTGCCCATGAGGCAAGAGTCGATGGGTGCCAATGCGGCAATAGTCGATGGGGTGCCATGCGGCAAGAGTCGATGGGGGTGCCATGCGACAATAATCGATGGAGTTCCATGCAAAAATAATCGATGGGGTGCCATGCGGCAAGAGTCGATGGGTGCCCATGCGCAAGGGTCGATAGGGTGCCATACGGCAAGAGTCGATGGGGTGCCATGCGGCAATAATCGATGGGGTGCCATGCGGGAAAAGTCGATGGGTGCCCATGCGGCAAGAGTCGATGGGGTGCCATACGACAATAATCGATGGGATGCCATACGACAAGAGTTTATGGGTGCCCATGCGGCAAGAGTCGATGGGTGCCCATGCGGCAAGAGTCGATGGGTGCCATGCGGCAAGAGTCGATGGGATGCAATGTGGCAATAATCGTTGGGGTGCCATACGACAAGAGTTGATGGGGTGCCATACGACAAGAGTCGATGGGTGCCCATGCGGCAAGAGTCGATGGGGTGCCATGCGGCAAGAGTCGATGGGTGCCCATCTTCTCAAAAAATCTGAAAAAGTTGGCCTTGGAACCCATAGCTTCGAAGCTCCATAAAATCTTCACTGTAAGTCCAAATTGGGACTTCCATATGTCAAAATGGGGTAGAACAAAAAATTTTACAACATAGAACAACTAGATTTCGAAAACAAGTAAATTTGATAGATCAAAATCCAAGAAAACCGAAAGTAAAGTAAACTTAGATCTACAAGAATCCATCCATCAAAACCGAAAATAACAAGTGCTAAACTTATAGAGGATGATGAGAAGAACAATATAGACAAATAATATCAAAGGAAAAATTAAGAATAAAAAATACACAAATCTCCACTTTCGAGCAAGATGTACTTGCCTAATGGTTTGCTTGAGGAAAATAAATGCAAGAGTGAATGAGGAGAGAGAGTGAGGAAGAGAATATATATAGGGGTTGGGTTGACTCAAAGAAACCCTAATCTTAAGTATGCTCTAAACTATATGGCTAATAACATGTTAAATGCTACATGATACAACTAATTAAATTATTTAAATAAAATCCTAACCATAACACGATTCAGAAATCTTATCATCGAAGTAGTGAACCACGCCTACAACCAGACAAGGACATGGGTGGCACACTAATCTACGATAAAATACAGTTCTATGCCATGGCCAGTTATAAATACATGATACATACAATCAAGATATAGGTGCCAGGTACCATATACAGAAAAATTAAAAATTTATGCCATCAATTATCATGACTGTGCTAGAAGGTACACATGTATTGACATATAACATGAATGATCACTTAGCATGCAGAGTCACACCTCAGTAAACTCATTAAATAGCACCGCAGTGCATACTAATATTGTATCTCATTATACACTTAGAATAGGTACCACCACGTATACAGGTAATCAAATCAGGAACATGGTCAAGTCAGAAAGTCACATGGACCCCTCGTGACATAAAAGTCACATATGAATTCTGATTAAAATGAGACATGAAGATTCTTAAAGCTAAGACAAAGATCTACAACTTTTATGTTGGGAGTTGGGAGAAATTCTGGCCACAAATCAGCCAAATAGGGCATAAAACTGCCAAAAATATCCAAAATAGGCACTATGCGGCCAAGGGTGGATGGGTGCCCATCTTTCCATGCGGCCAGAGTGGATAAGTACCCATATTCTCATGCGGCCAGAGTCGATGGATGCCCATGCGGCAAGAGTCGATGGGTGCCCATGCTGCAAGAGTCGATGGGGTGCCATACGGCAAGAGTCGATAGGTGCCCATGTGGCATGAGTCGATGGGGTGCCATGTGGCAAGAGTCGATGGGGTACCATGCGACAATAATTGATGGGGTGCCATATGACAAGAGTCGATGGGGTGCCATACGGTAATAATCGATGGGATGCCATGCGGCAAGAGTCGATGGGTGCCCATGCGGCAAGAGTCGATGGAGTGCCATGCTGCAAGAGTCGATAGGGTGCCATACGGTAATAATCGATAGGGGTGCCATGCGGCAAGAGTCGATGGGTGCCCATGTGGCAAGAGTCGATGGGGTGCCATACGGCAAGAGTCGATGGGGTGCCATGCGGCAATAATCGATGGGGTGCCATGCGGCAAGAGTCGATGGGTGCCCATGCGGCAAGAGTCGATGGGGTGCCATGCGACAAGAGTCGATAGGGTGCCATGCGGCAAGAGTCGATGGGGGTGCCATGCGGCAAGAGTCGATGGGGTGCCATGCGACAATAATCGATGGGGTGCCATGCGACAAGAGTCGATGGGGTGCCATGCGGCAAGAGTCGATGGGTGCCCATGCGGCAAAAGTTGATGGGGTACCATACGGCAAGAGTCGATGGGTGCCCATCTTCTCAAAAAATCCGAGAAAGATGGCCATGGAACCCATAGGTTCCAAGCTCCGTAAAACCTTCACTGTAAGACCAAATTTAGACTTTCATAGGTCAAAATGGGGTAGAACGAAATTCTCTACAACATAGAACAACTAAATTTTAAAACACAAGTAAGTTTGATTGATCAAAACCCAAGAAAACCAAAAATAAAGTAAACTTAGATCTATAAGAATCCATCTATCAAAACCGAAAATACCAAGTGCTAAACTTGTAGAGGATGATGAGAAGAACAATATAGACAAATAATATCAAGGGAAAAAAATCAAGAATAACAAATGCACAAATCTCCACTTTTGAGCAAGATGTATTTGTCTAATGGTTTGCTTGAGGGAAATAAATGAAAGAGTGAACGAGGAGAGTGAGTGAGGAAGAGAATATATATATAGGAGTTGGGTTGACTCAAAGAAACCCTAATCTTAAGCATGCTCTAAACCATATGGCTAATGACATGTTAAATTCTAAATGATACAACTAATTAAATTATTTAAATAAAATCCTAACCACAACACGGTTCAGAAATCTTATCATCGAAGTAATGAACCACGTCTACAACCAGACAAGGACAAGGGTGGCAGACTAATCCGCGATGAAATATTTTTCTATGCCATGGCCATTTACAAATACATGATACATACAATCAAGATACAGGTGCCAGGTACCATATACAAAAAAATTAAAAATTTACGTATTCCGGGAACGGAGAGTGACAAAAGCTGTTGAATTAAGTGCTAGCTCTTGGTTTCTAAGAACCTAAATGAAATTTTTTCCACATGTCATGTTCCTACGGTCAACTTTTATTTAACACAAATCTTACGACATACTAACTATATTAATATGTATAACCTTAATCATTGTCATTAATCAAAACAATAATCTTTACTCAATTTTCAATATAATGAATACTTAATTATTGATTAATGACTTCTAATAATTTAATCATTATTAATCAATATTTTTTGTGTGTCTATTTTATTATTGTCACTAAATGGTAAATCCAACTTAAAAATTTAAAAACTTTTCTAAATTCCAGGTCAAGACGGTTGCATTTTCATTGGCGATATTCTCGTCTACTCGAAAGACATGGTGCAACACGTAGAACACCTACGGACCATACTCCAGACTCTTCGAGACAACCAATTATTTTTGCTGAGTAGTGTCTCATTTTTTGAACACATCATTTTCGCTGAAGGCATTACAGTTGATCCGAGGAAAGTTGAAGCCGTTGTTGATTGGAAGCGGCCCGCGTCTGCTAGTGAGATTCGAAGCATTTTTGGTTTGGCGAGATACTACAAACAGTTCGTGAAGGACTTCGCGAAGCCTTGACTCGCCTCACTCAAAAGGGAGTCGCGTATGAGTGGTAGGACGACTGTGAAGCTTCCTTCCCATAGCTGAAGTAGCGGCTCTTTTCAGCCCCTATACTTGCACTTCTGGATGGGTAGAGGGTTTTTAAATCTTCAGCGATGCTTCAGGCCAGGGCTTGGAATATGTGCTCATGCAGCGAGACAAGGTGATATCTTTCGCCTCGAGACAATTGAAGCTGCACGAGAAGAACTATCCTACACATGACTTGGAGTTCGCGACGATTGTATTCACGTTAAAACTGTGGCGACACTACCTTTATGGTGTGGCGTGCAAGATTTATACGAATTATAAGAGCTTCAAGTATCTCCTCACTCATAAGGAGTTGAACTTGTGGTGGCAAAGACGTTAGCTAAAACTAATCAAGGACTACGACTTCACGATTGACTATACGTCGGGCAAATGAAATGTTGTGGTAGATGCTCTGAGTCGAAAATATATTGCCTCACTATCCATCAACAGCAGGCTACTATAGGACCTATAAGAGGTGGGCATCGACCCCTGGGTTCTATTTAGGAAAGTACAGTTGACGCAAGTACAACTAGAGCCGAGCTTGCGGGAAAAGATCAACCGCTCAGAAGGACGATCCATACCTGAAGAAGATGTGAAAGCTAATTTCAACCGGTCGGACGACCGACTTTGCAGAAGATGATACCGGTGTGTTATTATTAAAGGGTCGACTATGTGTTTCGGATGAGTCATAACTCAGAAAGGAAGTAATGTTGGAGACACATTCGCGAAGTATTCCTTGCATCCTGGCAACACAAAAATGTATAAGGACCTTCGACCTTCTTGTGGCACGAAATGAAGAGAGATATGGCACTCTTTGTATCGCAATGCATGGCCTGTCAGCGGGTGAAAGCTGAGCATCAGAGGTCGGGCGGAGAGATGCAGAACTTGACGATTCCGGAATGGAAGTGGGAGCACGTGTGCATGCATTTTATTGTTGGTCTGCCGAAGATGTCACAGAAAAATGATGGTCTGTGCATTTTATTGTTGGTCTGTGCATTTCATTGCCATCAAAGTTACTTGGAGCATCGATCTCCTGGCTAGATTTATGTTGACAAGATAGTGCGGCTACACGGAGTTCCATTATCCATCATCTCAGATTGGGATTGACGATTTCTATCGCACTTCTGGAGTAGCCTTCAGTCGGCTCTGGGTACTAAGTTGAACTTTAGCTCGGCTTATAATCCTCAGACCGACGGCCAAATGGGGCGTATGAATTAAATTTTCAAAAATATGGTACAACTCTGCACAATTGACTTGAAGTCGAGTGGGACGTCCATCTACCTTTGGTCGAATTTGTATACAATAATAGCTATCAATCCAGCATCCAGATGGCGTCGTACGAAGTCTTGTACGGATAGAACTGTAGATCATCCATTTGTTGGGGTAAAGTCGGAGAGCGACAGATTCTTGGCTTGGAGCTGGTGGAACAGACCGTGGAGAAGGTTAGGCTTATTCGGAAAACACTAAAGATTGCACAGAGTCGATAGAAAAGCTACGCAGACACCCATCGATGACCCCTCGAGTTCCTGAAATGCGATCACATATTTCTGAAAGTAACGCCCATGCGAGGAGTCCCCAGGTTTAGAGCTAAAGGCAAGTTGAGTCCAAGATTTTTGGGTCCCTTCGAGATACTCAAGCAAATTGCTCCAGTAGCTTATCAGATTGCCTGCCGCCAACACTGTCGAATGTACATGACGTCTTCTGCATCTCTCAATGCAGAAGTACATGCACGATCCGAGCTACATGGTAAATTTTGGTCAGTTGAATCCGAAGGCGGACTTGTCTCAAGTGGAGGAACTGGTCCAAGTCTTGGAGTACAAAGATAAATTTCTTCGAAATTGAGCGATCTCTCTCATCCGCATACTCTAGAGGAACCATTCGATCGAGGAGTCGACCTGGAAAGTCGAGTCAGAGCTGAGAGAAAAGTTTCCTTCATTATTTTCTTAGAGGTATGTTCTCTTCTTAAGTTTCAAGGATGAAACTTTTTCATAGTTAGTTATGGAGTAGTGCCCCGTTCCTATATCATGCCTCGTTTCTCGTCTACGGGGTGCCCGATAAAGAAACATTGTCGCTATTGTTTTGGTCGGAACTGATTGGTCGGGATCGATTAAATCGATTGAACGAGACCGAATGAATTAAGATCCTTTCCTTGTTATGGAATGGCTTCTTCGAAATCAAGTCCTATATTCAGCGGTTTATGCCTCTATGAGACTTGTCTTACAGTATTTGTATTTCTATACAGATATGTATTTTATACTATATTCTGCATTTTCTTAGATTCTAAAAAATTGGAAGAAAACTTGATTTTAGAGACTTTTTTGTGTAACCGGCATACCGATCTGTACTGACGGAATGCCGTCCGGGCAGATTTTCCACTTTAGAGATATTTTCGATTCAAGATATTTTGTTTATATATTTTCATAAATAGTGTTTAGATATTTTGATGAATAGTGTTGATACATTCTATTATCCATTGTTTTTTTGGTTTTCTTTTGAACGGTCGAGATTATTCTGATCGAGTCACAGATCACGATCGGATCGTCATAATTAATTCACCCATTCTATATATATGACTTAATTTCTTTTTTATTTCTCTTTTTATTTTCTCTCTCCACTCTTTATTCCTTCTCGTTTCCACTCCGTATTCCTTGGGAGCTTGGAGCTTTGTCTCGAGACCACAGAGTATGGTTTCTGAACTCCTCTTGGTGGTGGATTTGAAGTATAGGCTTGGAGCTTTATTAGGCAAGTACATCTTGCCGAACTACTGGACGTCCTTATTGCTTTATTGTGGTTTTTGTTTTCCCATTGCCTTGGTAGTCCAGTATTTCCTACTATTAGCTTTACTAAATATGTTTCTCTCATAAAAATGGTCATTTTGTCCGTTTCGAAAATTTGGTCTGAGCTAGGCTTTCGTTATTTGGTATGTTTATTTATTTTTCTAGTAGGAAAACTCCGTATCGGAGACGATACCGGGGTCATTTCCATGCGACTTAGTATACATGCTATGTACAACCTTCCTCTAGTATTATTTTTATGGTTATACTAGTTTTAAAAACTTTTGGGACGAGCCTTGGTTCTCGAGACTTGTTCTAGCCTCTAGTATTATTTCTTGGTCAGAATCGGCATACCGACGGTGTACCGATGTGTACCGACAAAATTTCGATTATGAGCCCTCATTTTAGGTTGAAAAGTTTCTGTGGCGATAATCGACATACCGACGGTGTACCGGTGTGTACCGTCGAAATTCCGATTATGAGCCCTCATTTTAGCTTGAAAAGTTGTTGTAATGATAATCGGCATACCGACGGTATACCTACCGTCGAAATTTCATTCCAGTACCCAAGTTGTATACTTTCTGATTTTGATTTAAATTCATGAATTTTTCTTACATATTGCTCTAATGTACATGCTATGCCAGTCTACTGTGTTGCCTTATCACGCTTGGTTGGACCCGATACATGTTCATGTCTAGCTTCTAGATAGTGTCATGTTATGGCGCACTCTTGATTTTCTTACATGTCTAGTTCCTTGATAGTGACCCATCGTGGTGCACTCTTGTACATGTCTTTTCCCTAGCTTGCTTGATAGTGGCCTGTCATGGCGCACTCTCGATTCCAGTACATGTCTAGCTCCTTGATAGTGGCTCATCATAGCGCACTCTTGTCTTGATATTTTTATGTCTTGTTGTGGCTTGTTGTAGTGCACAGTCTTGCTTGCCTTGTCCAGTATCGCATGTCTCATGTCTAGGATGGATTCTGCAGAATGCCATACCCAGAATCCTGAATGAAAATTTTAGCAACTATATAACTAGCTTGATTATCTAGATCATTGGGAGGTGAGACTTTTTCGGTTACCTGTACCCCTTGTTTCTCGGTCTTATTTATATATCTACTAGGGATTTGGAGCTATCTGTCATGATGAGCACTATTCCAGCACACCATCGAGTGGGGCACTTCCTTAGGACACGCGTATCTTACTGCGGTTTGTCTGCTATACTTGTTTTTGTTTTGGCTTGGATCAATCGGGTAGTCTGTAGAGCAGGTAACTGGATCGAATGTCTCAAACTTGCAAATGTTAGTAATTAGGATTGTGACAATCCTAATTAGCGAAAGTATTAAGCCATACTCATTGTTTGGCCATGATTGATGGATGGTGTCACGATCCGCACCTGGATATTTGGGCACAAGTACGCAGGCCACGCCCAGTCTATACCGCAGTATCGACGGTAGAACACTGTCCAGTACCCAATAAATATGTACAACATCTATATGATCCATAATAACATGTACTCCAATCACATACATCTAGGGAAGATATAAATAAGAAAGATGGTATTATCACTGAAATAATCCAAAGTCTACAATGATCATAAATGACAGGAATGTGTCGGAGACAAATCCGACAACGAAACATAAATCTAAAATAAAGAAATAATGGCCTACAGCTCCCAGAAGAGTACTCATTGTAAATGGAACATCGAGATCTGTCTCAACTCGCATCGTCATGTGGTCCAAGTATGTGGGACATAACAACTCCTAAAAATGTTGGTTATCCAGTCAGGATTGGAACGAGCACATCTTCAACAACATTTCCCAGTAAATGAAAAGTGCTATGAGACAGTAAATAGAGAAAATATACAAATGCAAATAAAAGGTGCATAAAAGTAGCATGGCAAGGGTAAAACAGTAAACTAGAGCAAAAATAAGAGAAACTAATCATGGCATGTACAAGAGTCAAGAATCATCTATCTATGTGAGTAGATATTAGCTTTGACATGTGGCCGACTTGGGAACTTGCACAAGGTCTATTGGCCTGGTTAATCATACGTGGAGTGTATGATTAACTCTCACAAGATCTACAATGAATAAGGTGGGTATTGACCACATTTCTAGACTAATATTCCCCCTCCCCCGACTGGTAGAGTGGATCCAACCATGATACGTTACGACACGGGATTCTCTGAGAAGGTAGCTAGCCTTCACAGGAATCAGTGTCCATACAATGTACAAGGACAACAAGGAGGTTTGGCACGATAATAGAATCAAGAATAGTCCAAATAGCCTAGTTGGTATATAGAAGCCCAAAATCAGAATTCGGCATGATAATAGAATCAAGAATAGGAAACGACTAAAATAGTCGCGATCAAGATTAAATACCTAAGGTGGATGTATGAACAATACACATAACATATTTTAGAAATATTGTCAAGGAAACATTCATTTAACTCTGAAAATAATAATATTTTAGTTTTTAAAAAGTATTTATAAATCCCTTTAGAATATTCTTCAATGTAGAGTTTAATTGAAAATACAGAGGATATATATATATATATATATATATATATATATATATATATATATATATATATATATATATATATTCTTTTATATATATATATATATATATATATATATATATATATATATATATATATATATATATATATATATATAGGTACAAAAAAAATATATATATATTGGTACAAAATCTTAAATATTAAACTTACTATTATAGGGCCTAAGTCCATGATTAAGGCATAAAAGAAATTCCAATGGCCGTTAGGCCAATTAAATTATTAATAATCTTTAAGGTCAAAACCCCCTTTAAATCATATAGGGCCCATGCCCGATAATTAATAAAAAATCCTAAAATATAAATATAACCATTATCTAGAAATTTTAATCCAATCTCCGAGCGGAGCCAAGGCGGCGGCGGATCAACGCCGGATGGCCGAAAAGGTGGCGATCCAGAGCGGGGGCTCTAGATCTGAGCAGTGCCGCGGAGGAGTTAGGCTGGAGTGGGTGGCCAGGGTCGGTCGTGCTCGTCGGCACGGGGCAGCTGTGACGTCGGAAGAGAGGGGAAGCCGCGGCGTCAGTCCTGAAGTTTGCCGGACTGGAAGAGCTGGGCCATGGTCGAGGCTCGCTGACGGCTTGGAGGAGCAGTGCCGGGGTTGAGTCAGGCACGATGCACAGATCTCGACCCACCGGACCCGGGCCATGGTCGATGGCGCTGCCGAAGGCATGCAGTTTCGGAGTGTCCTCTCTTTTCCTTCTTTTTGTGTGATTGTGGCATTTGGTCAGATTGGCTGGCTGGTGGGGTACGCTGGGGTTTTGGGACAGTGGCGATGTGGTGGAGATGACAATGATGGGGGCGGTGATGACAATGTGGCCAGACTTGGGTCGGCCGGATGCCGTTGGTAGCTATGGTGCTGACGGAATACCGAGGTCGGGGTTGGCCGAGTGGTTGGTTGTGTTGGAGCAGTGGTGTCACTCTTATTTTTTGTTATATGTATTTCCAGTATACGTATACAGATTTTGACTTGTATTTTATTTTACTGTACTTTCGTATTTCTTTATGGCTTGCCTTGATGTATCTTGACTAGGGTTGACCTTGGGTTGTTTTGGTCCAACTTGACTTTCTTTAGATGGCTTGGTTTGGTACTTTTTTATGGTTGGTTCAACATGCTGAACCATCCCCTCCCTTTATAAAATCCAACCACCCATTTCTCTCTTTTTATTACTTTCATTCATTTCTTCACCTTCTTCTCCATTACTCTTCCACCAACCTAGAGAACTTAGGCAAGTGTAATCTTGTTTCATGATGGATCTTAGATTTTATTGTTCCATTATCTTTCCCTCTTGATTCTAGGCCTCTTTAGAACTTGGAGTTCTTGGGTTAGATGAAGGGATCTTTGTAGATCTAAGTTTATGTCATTTTCAATTTTCTTGGATTTTGATCTATCAAACTTCATTATTTTTATGTTTTGATTATTCTATGTTGTAGAGAATTCAATTTTACTCAACATGGACCTTTGAAAAGTTAGATTTCGACTTATTTTGAGAAAGTTATGGTCGAAGCAAGTTTTAGACATCATCTATGTTCATCTGTCCTGGTTCTGGCAGGAACGATAAATAGTGCCTGGCCGCATAGTACTAGTCTGTATGGATGCATAGTGCTGGCCGCATAGTGCCAGTCCGCATAGCTACATAGTGCTGGCCGTATAGTGCCAGTCCGCATAGCTGTATAGTGCTGGCCGTATAGTGCCAGTCCACATAGCTGCATAGTGCTGGCCATATAGTGCCAGTCCGTGTGGATGCATAGTGCTGGCCGCATAGTGCTAGTCCGCATAGCAGTATAGTGCTGGCCGTATAGTGCCAGTCTGCATGGATACGTAGTGCCTGGCCGCATAGTGCCAGTCCACATAGCTGTATAGTGCGTGGCCGCATAATGCCAGTCCGCATAGCTATATAGTGCCAGCCCGCATGGATGCATAGTGCCTGGCCACATAATACCACATAGTGCCTATTTTGGCTGTTTTTGGCTGTTTTGTGTCCTATTTGGCTGATTTGTGGCCAGAATTTCTTCCAACTCCCAACATGAAAGTTGTAGATCTTTTTTTTGGCTTCAAGAATATGTTACTAGCTACAAGTTTCTCTCATTCATGATAATGTAAGGATAGAACACAATAGTGGCCTATTAAGACGCACTCTTCACAAGTAACAAGTAATATGACATGATAACTCTTAAATAGTGACCCGTCGTGGTGCACTATTGATAACTTGACATGATAATTCTTGATGGTGGTCAGTTGTGACGCACTCTTGGCTTGATAAGTAATCTAACAAGATAATCTTGATATGTTGTTGCGACAATAATCTTGACTTGCTAAGTAACTCTTGTCTTGACACCGTGGGTGTTTGTGCTTGTATAAGCTACTTGTCTCGTCTTGCATCATGTGTAGGACATGGATTCCTGGTTACCACGGTCAGAAATTCATACTGAATCTGACTAGGATAATGACTAGATTGATCAAGTAGTCCATGAAGAGATTTTCCAGCTACAGGCAGTCCCGTTATCTGGGCCCTTTAATTGGACTTGTAGCCTGCTATCGAGTAGGACACATTTCCAGCACACTGTCATGTGTTGCACCCCCAAGTCACCTAATCCAACTCTCTCAACTTGCAACTGGATAACCTGGATTAAGTCTGCATGGCTTGTGGCTGTTGGAACATCTCAATGTATTTTGTTAGTAAGTAGGCTTGTGATAACCCTAGTTAGTTAAAGTATCAAGCCATACTCATTGCTTGGCCGTGATTGATGGATAGAGTCTAGTCTAGTCTTGCCTAGACAAGGCTAGTACATGGTTACTTCAGCCCGTTACTGTTATGCTTTACTTATTCGATAATTGGTTAGAGACTAAGTTCTGTTCAGGTGAAGGGTTACAACCCCGGTCCTTGTTTAGTTTACTGGTTGTAACTTGGTTACTGGAATAATCCTTTAGTTATCTTATCGTTTATCACCATGTCTTCTCTAACTCATATTTTTCATTATCCTTTATGTATCATGTGCTATTATGATGGTTTTAGTTATTAGGTGAAGCCTCCCTTGTGGCACTTGCTCTTTCTTGGGTCCGACCCAGCTGGTTTTGTATGGCCAGATTTCAGAGTAGCTTCCGAGGATCTTCCAGCCTTCCAGCCAGATGGTGAACACTAGACGTAGCCCTGGCAACGAGTGGGTTTTTTTTTGCTCTCCCACTCTATTGTAAAATTATTCTTTTGAGGCGTTTAGCCGCCGAGCAAGTGTTAGCTCGTGTTGAATACTTTACTTACTGTCTGCCTACGGGCTGTAACATGATTAACAAATCCTAGGATTGATCATGTATGACTAAAACTCTTGCTAGTCCTCGTATTTTATATGACTAGCTTCATGATCATCTGTATATGAAATGTATGGGACGCCTTACTATTGAATATCTGATGGTCTAATATCTTGTAACTATTATTACTTGCTTGAGATTGAGACACTAGGCTTATTCTTGACCATAAGAGACTGATGGCTTGTAAATAAACCCTCATATATCTAGACAGCCGTGACCATATATCGAGGTAGATTACACTTCTATATACGTAGCTGGCTGTGTCCGTCCCCTGCTCTCCAGTATTCTGGTTGTGGGACATAACACGGTTTAAGTGGTGGCCTATGCAGGTCTTGTAAATCAAGATGTGTGACGGTTTTACCGAATAGATGTCTCAATCAGCATTCGCCCTTGATCTCTACTCATACTTTTCAATCTTCCTAAAATCTTGACCTGATCACTTGCTTATATCCTTGATCTATCTTGGTCCTTCCTTATTGTCCCCTATGTCATTATTTTTCAGTGGCAATGTTTCTGGTCCTACCGATCAGCCGGGAGGAGGACCCCCAGTGAACCAGCAGCAACCTGGGGACCAAACCCAATACTCTGGAGCAGCCTCCCGAGTTATGCATTCTGGAGATCTAGAGCCCCAGTTCAACCCGTCTAGCCTGCGGTGCCTGATAATGGAACCCTGGTGGGACTCATCCGAGAATTGCTTGCATCACAAGATCGTCGGGACGATGCCCTGCACCATACAGTACAAGATGCCATGGGCAGAGTTGGTTGTCAAGGGAACAATGCAGCCAATAATTTCAAATGCCTGAACCCTCCATTCTTTGATAGCAGTGAAGATGCTATCGCTGTTGATGCATGGCTTCAGGACACAGAGGTTATCCTGGAAGCAGCTAGGATTCCTGAGGAAGAGAAGGTGGCTGTAGCGTACCTACAGTTATTGGACTTAGCCCGTACCTGGTGGGCGTTGTTAGCAGTTGGATTAGTGATGCCTGTTTTATGGGCGGTATTCAGCGACAAGTTCCAGACCAAGTACTTCGACACAGTATCTCGCTATGATCTGCAGACGAGATTCACTAATCTTAAGCAGATGGGAAGGACGGTTGACGGTTATATGGCCGAGTTTTCAAGACCTAGTCGGTTTACTCCCAACTTGGTGGCAACCGAATTGAACCGAACCCAGCAATTCCAGCAGGGACTTCATTTAGAGATCATTATATTAGTGGTACAGTTTGAGCACCAGACGTTTGATGCCGTCTTGCGAGCAGCAAAGAGGCATGAGTATACCTCGCAGAGGATCGTAGACAGAACCGGAAGCAAGAAGAGGTCCCATGGGTAGATGAGTCTGTCCTCAGCACCAGTCCCGGCAGCTAGGGCTTTGACTAACGGAGTTTTTCGAAGGGCGAATTCGGTTTCGTTGGTTCAACACTCGACACCGACGTCCCCTCAACAATAGAAGCACAGTCAGTCTTCCGTAATGGACTGCACTCATTATGGGAAGCCCGGACATGTAGTATCAGAATGTCGCAGAGCACAGGGATTGTGCTTGGCTTATGGGGCACCGGACCACAAGATAGGGTCCTATCCGACTAGAGCCAGTTCATCATCAACGAACCTAACTAGTCCATCGGGTAGGGGACCAGCCCCAGCACCAGTGCAGCAGCAGTACCAGCCTTCGAGGCCATTGTCGCCTCAGGCCCAAGCCTTCCAGCAGCAGAGACCCCAGCAGTAAGCACAAACCCAAGCTCAGATGCAGAACCGGCAGATTAGTTTCCAGCAGAATGTCTTTCTTATGCCTTATGCGTTTAAATTCCTTGCTTGCATGAATGATTGCTTAATTGGTTGCTAGTCATAGATAGCTTGTGCTTTAGTATAGCTTGCCCCAACATCTCTAGCCTCTTGATTAAATTCCGAGGACGAAATTCTTTTAAGGTGGGTAGAGTTGTCACTCTCATTTTTTGTTACACATATTTCTAGTGTACGTATACGGATTTTGACTCGTATTTTATTTTACTGTATTTTTGTATTTTTTATGGCTTGCCTTGATGTATCTTGACTAGGGTTGACCTTGGGTTGGTTTGGTCCAACTTGACTTGCTTTGGATGGCTTGATTTCGTTTATTTTGATGGTTGGTTCAACATGTTGAACCATCCCCTCCCTTTATAAAACCCAACCACCCCTTTCTCTTTCTTCATTACTTCCATTCATTTCTTCACCTTCTTCTCCATTACTCTCCCACCAACCTAGAGAGCTTAGGCAAGTGTAATCTTGCTTCATGATGGATCTTGGATTTTATTGTTCTATTATCTTTCCCTCTTGATTCTAAGCCTCTTTAGAACTTGGAGTTCTTGGGTTAGATAAATGGATCTTTGTAGATCTAAGTTTATGTCATTTTCGGTTTTCTTGGGTTTTGATATATCAAACTTTATTATTTTCATGTTTTGATTGTTCTATGTTGTAGAGAATTTGATTTTACTCAAAATGGACCTTTGAAAATTTAGATTTCGACTTGTTTTGAGGAAGTTATGGCCAAAGCAAGTTTTGGACATCTTCTATGTTCGTCTGTCAAGGTTCTGGCAGGGACGATAAATAGTGTCTGGCCGCATAGTGCCAGTCCGCATGGATGCATAGTGCTGGCCACATAGTGCCAGTCCACATGGATGTATAGTGCTGGCTACGTAGTGCCGGTCTGTATGGATGCATAGTGCTGACCGCATAGTACATGTCCGCATGGATGCATAGTGCTGGCCGTATAGTGCCAGTTTGCATAGCTGCATAGTACTGGCCACATAGTGCTAGTCCGCTTTGATGCATAGTGCATGGCCGTATAGTACCAGTCTGCATATCTGCATAGTGCTGGCCGTATAGTGTCAGTTCGCATGGATGCATAGTGCTGGCCGTATAGTGCCAGTCTGTATGGCTGCATAGTGCTTGCCGCATAGTGCCAGTTCGTATGGATGCATAGTACCTGGCCGCATAGTGCCAGTCCGTATAGCTGCATAGTACCTGGCTTCATATTGCCAGTAAGCATAGCTGCATAGTGCATGGCCGTATAGTGCCAGCCCGCATGGATGCATAGTGCCTAGCCGTATAGTACCGTATAGTGCCTATTTTTGCTGTTTTATGCCCTCTTTGGCTGATTTGTGGCCAGAATTTCTTTCAACTCCCAACATGAAAGTTATAGATCTTATCCTTGGCTTCAAGAATATGTTACTAGCTATTTTACGTAAGTTTCTCTCATTCATGATAATGTAAGGATATAACACGATAGTGGCCTGTTAAGGTGCACTCTTCACAAGTTACAAGTAACATGACATAATAACTCTTAAATAGTGACCCATCGTGGTGCACTCTGATGGAACTGGGGATTCCCAGGACCCTATCTTTGGTGTGCGTATTGATCGATAGAAAGTTAAACAGATCTAATACGTGTTCTAACCCTTCATAGGCGAAAACTAGGGTTCACGAATTATACCTGTGGTAAAAAGAAGATAAGTAATTCCTGGCAATCTCGAGCGGACGACCCTAAGATCTTCTGTACGTATTCTTTCTTCGAGTTGGACGTCGTGTGGGCGACGATCTCCCAACCTTTTCTTCTCCTTGGCAGCCCTCTCTTTCTCTCCTTACGTGAATCACGAATTTAGATAAAGTTTTAGATTTTTGATCAGTAATGTGGCGGCCAGAGAATAGAGAATATATATAGGCTACGGCAGGGACCATGAGGAGAAATTAGGGTTAGGCCTCCTAACGGATCTGGATATCCCGTGTTCAGCCCGAACACACAATCCAGGCCCGTTAACAATAGTTCGGTCCACTAATGAGCTATTGTTGCACTACCTCCCTAATCCCAAATTATGTTTGTGGGCTCCTTTTATTATATGCTCGTTTGGCTCCCCATGTTAAGATATCGTATGTTCGTCGATCAAATTAAGTTACCGACAACTATATTGATTCGATATCTTTTATCCTTAAGTAGTACCGCTCAACTTTATTTGTCATGTCGGATATAATCCACCTGCAGGATTTACATGACAATCCTTATGAGCTCCTTAAGGGGACATCATCAACCCGATGTATCGAGACATGGATTCTATTTATAATCAACATCCCATCATACATACAATGTTATTACCCAATTCATAGAGGTTGTTGATCCTTAATGAATCTCACTCTTTCATGAGTCAAAGTAATGCACACTGCATATACATGTTTGTTATTATATCCGGATTAAGAGCACAAGCATCCATAATAACAGAGGTGTTTGTTCCCTTATGTAGTCAGTACAAAGAGAACAACCTCAAGTGGTCCTGTTCAATACACACAAAGTGTACTAGTGTAAACCTATAGTCAAGATAGACTAATACCAGATTACACTACAACCTTTCCAATAGATTGTCCAAGTCCATCTAGGTTGTGAACTATTTATATACTCCATAGGGAACTGATAATATGATCTTCTGTGTGACACCACACACCATATTATCTATAATATAGAATATCAGACATTTGCATTAACACTTGCAACAAATATAATATGCAAACATTTGTCCATATGATTCTCATTCAAAATTTAAGGAAATAAGGTTACTACAAAAGTGATACTTTTAGTATATAACCCTAACAATCTCCTACTTATACTCAAAGCATTGCTTTTCAGTATAGTGTTACAAATCTACCACTTATACTTAAAGCCATGCTGCTACACATCTGACTCCCATTCCCTCAACATGACTATCAAAAGCCTTAGCTGGTAAATTCTTTGTAAAGGGATCAGCTAGGTTGTCGGCTGATGCTATCTTGATCACAACAACTTTTACTTTCTTTACGAAATCTCGTATCAGATGGTACTTGCGCTTAATGTGTTTACCTGTCTTATGGGCTCGTGGTTCCTTCGAGTTTGCAACTGCACCACTATTATCACAATAAAGTGTAATAGACTTAGGCAAACTAGGTACCACATCCAAGTCCAATAGGAAGTTTCTAAGCCAAACCGCTTCTTTGGCTGCCTCAGAGGCTGCCACATACTCGACTTCCATGGTGGAATTAGCAATACATTTTTGCTTAATACTCCTCCACACAATAGCTCTACCTCCCAAAATAAACACATAACCTGAGGTAGATTTCCTGGAATCCCAATCTGACTGAAAATCTGAGTCCGTATACCCCAAGGGAACTAAACTATCTGTCTGGTAAACTAGCATATACTCTGTAGTCCATTTCAGGTACTTCAAAATATGCTTTACGGCAGTCCAGTGCTCTTATCCTGGGTTAGACTGATATCTGCTGACCATGCCTACGATAAAGCAGATGTCTGGTCTCGTACATAGCATTGCATACATTAAGCTTCCTACTGCTGAAGCATAAAGAACTGCCTTCATGTTCTCTATCTCTTTAGGTGTCCTCGGACACTACTCCTTTGATAGAGCAATTCTATGTCTAAAAGGTAAGAAACCATTCTTAGAATTTTGCATACTAAAACGAGTTAGTACAGTATCGATATAGGAAGCTTGGGATAAGCCCAACATCCTTTTCTTGCGATCTCGTAGAACTTTGATCCCCAAGGATGTGACCTACTTCTTCCAAGTCCTTTATATCAAACTGTTTGGATAACCATACCCTTACATCAGATAACACCTTCACATTGTTTCCAATGAGCAAGATGTCATCCACATAAAGTACTAGGAACACCACTACGTTTCCGTCACATTTTCTGTATACACATGATTCATCCTGACATTGATCAAATCCATAGGATTTTATCACCTGATCAAAACATATGTTCCAAGGTCTAGAAGCTTGCATAAGTCCATAAATGGACTTCTTGAGCTTACAAACAAGATGCTCTTGGCCCTTTTCAATGAACCCGTCTGGTTGCTTCATATAGATGTCTTCCTCAAGACTTCCATTAAGGAAAGCTGTCTTGACATCCATTTGCCAAATCTCATAATCGAGATGAGCTGCAATAGATAAAATAATCCAGAGAGACTTAAGCATGGCTACAGGAGAAAAGGTTTCCTCATAATCGATACCCTCTCTTTGAGTAAAACCTTTTGCTACAAGCCGAGCTTTAAAGGTTTCAACCTTTTGCTACAAGCTCCCAGACCTGATTAGAATCCATAGATTCTATTTCAGATATCATTGCTTTTTGCCAAGACTCTGCATCTTTATCTTGGAGTGCTTCATTGTAGGTACAGGGATCATAATCTTGTTCCTCAGGGACAAAGTCTGACGACTCTCCCAAGAACATATATCTATCAGGTTGTATCACAACCCTCCTACTACGACGAGGCACTACCAGTTATGGTGTAACATTTGTGACACGTTGTGCAGTTATTTGTGGTTCATCCTCTTGTATTGTTGGTACTGAAGTACTTGGTGTCTCACGTCTCAGTTCTTCTATAACAACTCTACTTGTGGGTTTATGGTTCATCACATAATCTTCCTCTATGAATCGGGCATTGGTGCTAACAATGACCTTCTGATCCTTAGGACTATAAAATAAACCTCCTTTCGTTCCTCTTGGATAGCCTACAAACAAGCGTACTTCTGTACGAGATTCCAACTTATCTGCTTTCCTATTCAGCACATGTGCTGGACTACCCTAAATGCGAACATGTTTCAGACTAGGCTTACGCCCAATCCACAGTTCTGTAGGAGTAAGAGGTACTGACTTAGAAGAAACCAAGTTCAAAATATAAGCTGCAATCTCTAAGGCATATCCCCAAAAAGAATCTGGCAAATCCGAATAACTCATCATTGATCTAACCATATCCATAAGAGTTCTATTCCTTCTTTCGGCTACACCATTCTGCTGGGGCGTTCCAGGTGCAGTCAATTGGGATGCAATCCCAGCCTCTGATAAATAATTTCTAAACTCTCCAAAGAGGTACTCGCCACCACGATCTGATCGTAATGACTTGATACATTTTCCATGAAGTTTCTCCGTTTCAGCCTTGTACTCTTTGAATTTCTCAAAGCACTCAGACTTACTGTGCATCAAATAAATGTATCCATACCTTGAATAATCGTCAATAAATGTGACAAAATATTTAAAGCCACCTCTAGCTTGGATAGTCATGGGTCCACACAGATCAGAATGAACCAATTCCAACACATCTTTGGCTCTATACCCCTTTGCCTAAAAGGCCTTTTGGTCATTTTACCTTCCAAGCAGGATTCACAGACTGGTAGTGCCTCAACTTCCAATGAACTCAAAGGTCCATCTTCAACCAGTCTTTGAATCCTTCTTAGGTTAATATGCCCCAATCGCAAGTGCCAATGATATGTTTGGTTCATACAAGAAGGTTCTTTTCTCTTATTTAAGTTAGATGACATATTATTCATTTCCATAAGTTGTATTGTAGGCGAAATAGGATTAATGATATACAGATTATCAACCAATGCACCAGAACAGATAAAATGTTTACTCTTTCTAATAACAATATTGTCATTAAAATAAACTGAATATTCATCCTTAACTAACATAGAAACAGAAACTAAATTCCTTCTAAGTGAAGGTGCATAAAGACAATCTCTCAATGTCAAAGACTTATTTCTACACACCCATGAACAAGAATATCTCTCCATCACTGAGCTGTCTGGTTTCCTGGAACCCCTGCAATGTATTGTAGACATGATTAGTGGCTCCTGTATCTACACACCAGGTGCCGGTAGATAACACCGCTAAACATGTTTCAACTACTAGTAAATGAGATATACCTTCTTTGTTCCCTTGTTTGAGAAGTGGACAATCAGTCTTCCAATGTCCTGGCCCTTTGCACTTGAAACATTTTCCTTTTGGCTTTTTCACCGTGCATTGAAGTCCTATGCCCATCTTTGCTGAGTTTTCCTGTTTCTGAATGTTATTCTTCTTCTTACAGCCTTTTGGCTTAGAAGTAGAAGCCTTTTCAGAAACAAAAACATGACCACTCTGTCTAAAGAGAGATTCAGCATCCTGTAGCTCTTTTGCAAGTTCTGCTAAACTATACAACCTTTTGTTCATGTTATAATAAAGGCAAAAATTGTCAAAACTTTTAGGCAGAGTCCCGAGAATGATATCGACCTGGGATTCCCCATCGATTTCAGTTCCAAGGATCTCCATCTCATTCAGATGACCCATCATCTTGAGAACATGATCCTTTACTGGTGTACCCTCAGCCATTTTTGTATTCATCAAACATTTCATAGCAAACTGCCTAGCTGCTCTACACTGATGTCCGAAGAGTTTCTTGAGGTTATACATCATGTCATAAGCTGTGGACATGGCCTGATGCTGATGTTGTAGTACATTTGACATAGATGCCAGAATGTAACACCGCGCCATCTCATCTGCCTTTTTTTACTTCTTATAAGCCTCTTTGACCTCTTCATCAGAGTTAGCATCAGGCTTAGGTGGGCACTCCACAACAAGTACATATTTGTACTCCTCAGTATTCAGAACAATGTCCAAATTACGTTTTCAATCAATATAATTAGGTCCAGTAAGTTTGTTTTCTTTAAGAATCACCATAAGTGGACTGAAAGAACCCATTTTTAAATTAACTAAATATTGATTCCCTCAAAACAATAATAAGAAATTCACCAACACCTTGAACACCATAAATTTAGCATGCCATGATAGTGTGGACGTATACAAATTCAACTTTGTTCAAGTAGGTTTTTTTTATTAATTTTACTATCATGTCAACATAACTTTATGACAAATAAAATTAATATGCTGGTCTTGCTCTGGTCATACAAATAATAGCAGTGACTCCGATGGGGAGGATACCATTATTTGTATCTAAGTGTATACCATTACTTAATACTAAGTCCATTACCTTGTAATAAGCTCCTTTAGATGGAGAAGTGAACACATACTAGGTAACTTTCTACAATTATCCCTAAGGAAGTTGTACTGGTGATCCATAATTATACTCATCCGATATGGATGAAAGTACTAAAGCCAACGCGCAAGTATAATTACATCACCTACAAACCAGTAATGGAGACCATAGGATTTATAGTAAATAAATATCCTCTCCCACTTAGTTATTTAACAATGAGGGTTTTTCTATAGTTGATAATATGTCCATGTTGTCCATTATTAATGTAGGCTTAGTTTTAAAAAAAAACATCCACACAATAATAAACATGCATAATCAGAAAAAAGTAAAATAAAAAAATAAGAGAAAATATCCAACTATTATGGTCATCTTTGCTGCTCCGTCCTCAACTATCCGAATCCAAAATCTGGCGTCCCGATTTTTTTTAAAGGTTTTGGCTGTCGATTTCTTCATCGAAAATCATCTGTCTGCCTCTTGACTGCTTAAAACCAGCATTTCGTCCGGCGTCAGAAACAGCCACCACCGCCATCACGATTGATCAAAAATAATTAAAATTACATCAATCCTATGCCTACTGAAGGAGTTCACACATAATCTAGATTGAAAAATTAAAATAATAAGCACGATCAACCCTCGTGATTTTAATTACATCCACAGCAACAACAACATCCACGACATGTCCGTGGTTTAAACAACACAAACAAAAACATGCATTGGACCATAATAGTTGGATCTAAGATGCCTGTAAAATCGAGTTAGAACAGATCTACATCTACCGACTATTACACAGCGCAGGTTTTATTGAACAACATGGACGTATCAATCAATACGTAGATCCAAAGTGGCTCTGATACCAATTGATGGAACTGGGGATTCCCAGGACCCTATCTTTGGTGTGCGTATTGATCGATAGAAAGTTAAATAGATCTAATACGTGTTCTAACCCTTCATAGGAGGAAACTAGGGTTCACGAATTATACCTGCGGCAAAAAGAAGACAAGTAATTCCTGGCAATCTCGAGCGGACGACCCCAAGATCTTCTGCACGTATTCCTTCCTCAAGTTAGACGTCGTGTGGGCGACGATCTTCCAACCTTTTCTTCTCCTTGGCAGCCCTCTCTTTCTCTCCTTACGTGAATCACGAATTTATAGAAAGTTTTAGATTTCTGATCAGTAATATGGCAGCCAGAGAATAGAGGATATATATAGGCTACGGCAGGGACCATGAGGAGAAATTAGGGTTAGACCTCCTAACGGATCTGGATATCCCGTGTTCAGCCCGAACACACAATCCAAGCCCGTTAACAATAGCTCGGTCCACTAATGAGCTATTGTTGCACTACCTCCCTAATTCCAAATTATGTTTGTGGGCTCCTTTTATTATATGCTCGTTTGGCTCCCCATGTTAAGATATCGTATGTCCGTCGATCAAATTAAGTTACTGACAACTATATTGATTCGACATCTTTTATCCTTAAGTAGTACCGTTCAACTTTATTTGTCATGTCGGATATAATCCACCTGCAGGGTTTACATGACAATCCTTATGAGCTCCTTAAGGGGACATTATCAACCCGATGTATCGGGACATGGATTCTATTTATAATCAACAGCCCATCATACATACAATGTTATTACCCAATTCATAGAGGTTGTTGATCCATAATGAATCTCACTCTTTCATGAGTCAAAGTAATGCACACTGTATATACATGTCTGTTATTATATTCGGATTAAGAGCATAAACATCCATAGTAATAGAGGTGTTTGTTCTCCTATGTAGTCAGTACAAAGAGAACAACCTCAAGTGGTCCTGTTCAATACACACAAAGTGTACTAGTATAAACCTATAGTCAAGATAGACTAATACCAGATTACACTATAACCTTTCCAATAGATTGTCCAAGTCCATCTAGGTTATGAACTATTTATATACTCCATAGGGAACTGATAATATGATCTTCTGTGTGACACCACACGCCATATTATCTACAATATAGAATATCAGACATTTGCATTAACACTTGCAACAAATACAATATACAGACATTTGCCCATATGATTCTCATTCAAAATTTAAGGAAATAAGGTTACTACAAAAGTGATGCTTTTAGTATATAACCCTAACACACTCTTGATAAGTAACTTAACATGATAATTCTTGATGGTGGTCTGTTGTGACGCACTCTTGACTTGATAAGTAACCTAGCATAATAATCTTGATATGCTGTTGCGACAGCTATCTTGACTTGATAAGTAAATCTTGTCTTGACACCGTGAGTGTTTGTGTTTGTATAAGCTACATGTCTCGTCCTGTATCATATCTAGGACATGGATTCCTGGTTACCATGTTTAGAGATTCATACTGAATCTGACTAGGATAATGACTAGATTGATCAAAGAGTCCATGAAGAGATTTCCCAGCTATAGGCAGTCCCGTTATCTAGGCGCTTTAATTAGACTTGTAGCCTGTCGTCGAGTAGGGCACATTTTCAGCACACTGTCATGTGTTGCACCCCCAAGTCACCTAATCCAACTCTCTCAACTTGCAACCGGATAACCTGGATTAAGTCTGCAGGGCTTGTGGCTGTTGGAGCATCTTAATGCATCTTGTTAGTAACTAGGCTTGTGATAACCCTAGTTAGTTAAAGTATCAAGTCGTACTCATTGCTTGGCCGTGATTGATGGATGGAGTCTAGTCTAGTCTTGCCTAGACAAGGTCAGTACATGGTTGCTTCAGCCCATTACTGTTATGCTTTACTTATTCGATAATTGGTTAGAGACTAAGTTTTGTTCAGGTGCAGGTTACAACCCCGGTCCTTGTTTGGTTTACGGGATGTAACTTGGTTACTGGAATAGTACTTTAGTTATCTTATCGTTTATCACCCTGTTTTCTCCAACTCATATTTTTTGTTATCCTTTATATATCATGTGCTATATGCTGGTTTTAGTTCTTAAGTGAAGCCTCCCTTGTGGCACTTGCTCTTTCTGGGGTCTGACCCTGTAACGTCCCAGCCCTAAAATACGTAGGACTAGGTACATAGACATACCAGCTGTATACATACGAAATATACTCCAATATATAAAAACCTCGTATAAATACATAAGCTATAAAATGCAGTAAACCAAGAGTGATCTAATCCCATCCACAAATATAAGAATAAAAGATATTATATAATCAACTATAATAAGTCTTTGTACAATATGTTGGGCGAAGACAAATCCACTACCAACAAGTAAGGAAAAATATACATAGAAACTGAAATGATTTGGCGGGAGTAGCAAAAAATACCCAAGACACGTCATCTCCGAAAGAATAGAGAAGATCGTGACCTCGACTAGAACACCTGCAATATCACAGAAGCACACACCTGGAGAGATAACCAGGTCCTTAGAGGGACGTAACAAGATACAGGAAGAACATGCCATAAATACTGAATACAAAATATGCCACAAAGAATATAAGTGACAAGACAACAATAAGGTAATCTAACCGTACTATTGTGTTCATGCAGTTAAGAACAAACCTCCAACGCATGGGTATCTGGCTCAGGAGCAGTAATCTCAGGTATGGTCCCATCAGGATACCAGGGACCTCAAAGCATAACATTCCTCGAATGTCATAGGCCAGCAGGATCAGTAATAGAAAAGTGCATAAAGGACCCATACGTTAAGGAACTGTTCTTCCCACCCAATGCCTAACAGAGTCACATCCATGTCTCACATACCTCTACTAACTGCTAAGTCTTCTAACATGCCTCTATTAGCAGTTAGTCCTAACGCATGCACATGGGGGATCAGCCCACACACAAGGACCTCTACATGCTACTCGTTTCACACATCCTCGTGGTGCAACTGTGTCGAGATATATACAATACACTACAAATGGTAGTCCCCTAACTCTAGGTTCATATGCAATCAAAGGATAGTAACGTTAAAGTAAACTAATAATCACTGAGCATGTAGTAAATCAAGAACTGTAATAACTGGAAATAATGAACAGTGATATGTAATAAAATGCAGACTGAATATAAACAGTATAATGGCAAGGTATCTTGCATGAGGTTTTGTGCAAAAGAGAATAATCCAGTAGCTCGAACAGACAAATAAACGAAGCAAGAAAAGCCAAATCCTGCAGATGACTCCGGATGCTGCAACAAACATCACAAACGATTTGGAATATAAGATATGCCTAGGAAATGCCTGTCCAAAAGTTAAATTCTAGAACAGGGAAAAAATCGTAATTTTGGATCAAAACGATGTCTACCGTTGGATCCGTTTTGCACCGAAATGCGCGCCAGAAACTACGGTCTCTAAAGTCGTCAAACTACATATCTACGGATTTGTTTTGATGAGACGAACCCAATGGTATGTCCAATTTTGGATTCCGATCGGCCGTGCACAAAATCGCCCGTTGAGTGGGATTGTGGGCCCGCCAAAATAGCATCCCAGTCAACCTTCTCAGAATTGAACCAAACTTAGCTCACAGGACCAAAAAAAATTTTGAGTCCAATAGCGCAAGTTTCGTCACGATTTGATGAGTGTACACGAAGTTGTGCCTTAATTTACAAAGGGTCGATACGGGGGTATCTTGACGGATACGCACTGATTTCGTCGAGCACATGCAACGAAATCGGGTTATGTCAGTTCCCACACGTCGACAACCTCCATACGCACCTTTTGATGTGTATAGTGCGCGACCACGTCGCCCGGTTTGTCGAGGCACACGTCGTATAGGGGTGTTTTTCTAATTTTCGAAAACAGAATTTATAATTTTTCGTAAAACTTTAACAACGTGTAACTTTTTACACACTAGATAAAAAGTGAATCCAGAAGGTGCGTTACAATCTCGGTTATGTTGTCTTTGATTTTCTTCAATTAGTTTTTACAAAATTTTAATGTACAGAACGAAAATTGGCCGACAAGTTGATGTTTCAAAACAGTTTTTAATATTCCAGAAAAGTAGTTTTTCTCCAACTTCTCCTCGATTATTCGAGCAAGTTGGATGGCCATGTCGAAATCCACCTAGGGATCTCGAAGAGGGTCATGTGGGCTTTCTACACAAATTTACGGATCTAAAAACGGGTTAGAATTGAAGGAGAAATCGTACGGTAAAGTTAGGTACCTCGATGTTAAATTCTGTTGTTGTGGTGTTTGTTGTTGTCGCCGTGGCGACCGTGAGACGGGACTACCATCCCTCCAGCGAGGCTGGGCACGCACGCCGAGGAGAGGGGGAGGAGGAAGGAAGGAGGAGGAGATTAGGGTTTTTCTTTTTGAGAGTCAAATATATATATACACATATGTATATATATATATATATATATATATATATATATATATATATATATATATATATATATTTTTAATATATATATATATATATATATATATATATATATATATATATATATATATATATAAAGGGTTGGGGTGGTCGGCCTACAAGTTGGTGCTACTGTGCTTATTTCCTTTGGTGGGCGGCCAAGTGCTTGCTGCTATATTGCTTGGGGTTGGGCGGCCTAAGCTAGCATGCTACTGCTTTTATTTGTTTTGTGGTGTGGGTGGTCGGGTGGGGTCGACCACCCATTACCTTAATACTTTTTTTTTCAAATCTTTTTAAATCGTTTTATATATATATATTATATATATATATATATATATATATATATATATATATATATATATATATATATATATATATATATATATATATATATATCATAATCTATTTAAAAACCAAATAACAAATTTAATATTATCTATCTAAATATTGAATATATTTAAACATATCTACATGTATATATAAATTCAATTCACAATAAATCAACTCAAAATAATAATAATAATAATATCTTAATAGAATAAACATGTTTAATAAATCTCCACAAACTAACTTTAATAATAATAAATTAATAAAATCGTCCCAATGGGTGAACTTATACCGCACACCCTTATCCGGGTCCAAAAATTTGTACCATTTTTGTAACACATTAATAAATAATAAAAATGCCAATTTTTGTACCACTAATTAAAAATTAGAAAATATTCCTCAAACCTTAAAATAAATTAATAAATATTTGTACATACATAAAATATGCCTACATGGTCGTCATTGGTCACACCAGATGTCTACTTGGCCTTGGGTTCGGTCCGTGTCCAGTTCGGGCTGGTTTGGACAACCCGGGTCATCTAAAAATCAATATGTAAAATAATATTTAATTAAAATAATTTAAATGAGTTAATGCACAACTTGGCCTGGTTTTCCTAGTTTGGACAAAACTATGGCTAGGCCTCCCATGGCATGGCTAATATACTAGTCAAGTTACACTGCTACAACTTCCGTGCTAAAAGTCATGGTCGTCTAGTGCTCCAAAACTCAACAATAGCTAAGATCATTTTTAATAATTAATAAAAACCGTAATTTGTATAAATTCATTTAAGTCTAATAAAATAATAAAAATAATAATTAAAAAAAGGGATTTTACATCCTACCCAACTTACAAAAATTTCGTCCTCGAAATTTAGGATTAAAAGGGTAGATGGGGTTGAGGGATCGGAAGAGTTCGTCAATACCAAAATACAATTAAATTTTGGAGGAGGCGATAAAATGGTGTTCAACACAACTATGCATTTAGGAACTTGTTAATTCGACAAACACAAAATTCCTCAGGGTTATGGGATTGATTGAGGGTCGCTAGTGAAGGTAACAAACTTGGTTAACACGAATTAAAGAGTAGCAAAGAATTCGGTAGTTCAGGGAAAATAATTTGACGATTGGGATATGTGGTTCCCTGAGAAAAAACTGGATACTAATCGTCTTGGTTAAGAGTTGGATTTAAGTGAACGGTTGGAATCATTCTCGAGTGCTCAAGAATAATTGGAAGGGCAGGATAACAATTTTAGGGCTGAGAAAATGAGGAGTAGTTAAAGGCGAGGATATAGCCACAGGAGTCAGTTGGTGGCTATCTACATTTCGTGTATATATAACTGATAGGGCAACTAAAGGTAATACATTGGATCGATCTATCTAGTACAGTGCATTTTCTTTTTAGAATAAGTAAAAGACAAGAACAATATGTAGTGCCCCGTCCCGCTCAGTCAATCGGAGGAAATAGAAACGCCGACGGCGTTCGGACTTAGCCTTGCAACGGCTACTCGGAGACATCGCTCGGTCGAGGCGACCGCTCGCTCAGGTGGGATAGTTTCGGTGAACTTGCCTCATCTTTGCCATCACATAATAAATCGTGTTTTCAACTTGCACAAGTAGGCTTAATAATAAAAGAGATGAATCCACATAGCTAAGGGAATAATCCCGACGGGTCAAAATGAGTTAGAACATGGAAAAACGTCCCACGGTCGGCTTAGAGTTGGTGCACGGCGTGCTTTGAAAATGACACTCGATCCTTCATCCCGTGGCTTGGGAGAAGGAAAGTTGGTCTTCGACACAAAGTTATGAAATAGCCTAAGTCATAGGCGTCGCCTGCGTGAATGCTTGTTAAACCATGCACGGTCCCGTCGAATTGTCCCGACACTTGAGTTGGCCTAAGTCATAGGCATTGCCCGCGTAAATGCTCGACAAAGCATGCACGTTTCCATAATGCAAGGCTTGGCATAGTCTTTGCTCGTCCCTTGAGTCCAGTTATAGGCTCAATTAAGTTAGGCAAAGTTACGCCGATCGATCTAAGTCATTTCTAGTGCTGTTCCGCTCTTTCTGCGGTTGTCAAGTTAAATAGTCCCACGATCCCAAGGCCCGTCATATAAAGTATGACTTGGGCGATAGCGTCGCGTAGATCGGAAATCAGTTTGAGACACGATGGCACGGTCCTAGAGTTTTAAGGCACGGGCCACGGTTGATTCATTGAGTTTGGAAAGTGTTGCAAATAGTTGTTCTTGAGTTGAGTAAAATGATAGGGCAAGAAAGAAGAATGCTCGCGACTACGGGTCGTCGAGGCAAGATCTCAGAGGTGAGACGTATTGAACTTGGCCCTGAAAGGGATGATAACACTAGAGGTGGAATGATTGTGTGAGACGTCAGTTGAGTCGAGTCTTGCATGGTCATGGACAACTTGTCGACAAGGTAGAGTTTCCTCGAACGGTAGCCCGACGGAAGGAGACCGGCTCTTGAGAAGCATCATTAGCACGTGCTGGATGACCGCACAAGTTAGCGCAGATGCTTGCCAGCGGGGCTAGCTACCCACCTGGCAAGGGCGGGCGCCTAACAAGCTGAAGGAGTCCAGGATGGCTCTGGGAGTCAGTGACCAAATCATATAGATGAGTCGGCATGGCGACAAATCCGCGTGTGTGCCTTTGGATTGAGTTGAGTTGTTGAATGTGTGTACAATTGGAATACAATGTTTGGTCCTAAGATGTGGCATCAACATAGGCGACGTGCTTCGGCACGAGATGTGGCGTCGAGTCTAATGTTGTCAGCATATAAGTTGCATAGTTTGGATGTGAGTTGTCCTGAGTCTAAGTCAGGGAAGGCCGCAAGGCAGAGTTGGTCGAGTAACACTTAACCCACAAGTCTTGATTGGGTCAGTTGATGATTTGGTAGTAAAGGACCGCAAGGCGGCGATATGGTCGAGTCGTACGTAGTTGCGAGGCACGGCACAAAGGATTGGTAGCACGGTCACACGGGAATGGAGCCTCATCGCGTAGTTGCGTCTCTGATTTTGGCCGAAAGGCAAGCACGACTTGATAGGTTAACGTTGTTGAGTCGACATTGTTGTTGCAAGCACGGGATGGTCTAAAGACACAAATAGGCAAGGCGTCGGTCATAAAACTGATCCTAAGGCAAGAGTAGAAAGACAATACAAAAGGGGCCTATGTTGCACAAAGTAAAGTAAACGTGTTGGTTTTGTATGGGTGGGCGAGGAGCTCATTCCACCATTACAGTTGAGTACTGACACCCACATAGTTTATATGTACAGGCACAGGTAGAAGCTCGTGGCGCGGGGCTCGCTTGGATGCGTCGAGGCATGGAGTTCCTTGGCGACTCGAAGCGTGCAGCCGCATGGAGTAAAGCCTTATACAGGACATAATGTATGGACATCGCCTTCCGAAGCTTCCGCAGGATCAAGACTTGTAATTGAGAGATAAGAGAGAGCTGAGTGAACTTGTAAAATGTGAGAAGAGTGAGCTTGAGTGAGCATGAGAGACTTATAATCTTGGCCTTGCGCCCACAAATGTAACCTTTGTTCAATATCAATAAAGAGCTTCTTTTGAGTAACTTGTGTTTTGTTCTAAAATTCCGCTGCTATAATTCAATGTCTCTGCTTGGGACTTCTGTGCGACGACCCCGTCGCAGCCGCTGAAATCGACCGTTATGGAACCCGCCTTGCACGAGCGCAACCTAGGCTCATGCGGCATCACGCCTTAGCGAGGACGATCGCTCCTACGGGAGCGGGGCGTGACACAATAAAGGTTTCAAAGATGATGCTATTGAGTACGAACACGAGGTTCATAGGCGACAAAAATAATTCAAAAAAGAATTGCCAAGGCTGTCACGGATGAGACTCTAAGGCAAGTTTAACTATGTCTCCATCCCCTAGAATAATATACGAAGGCGAACCAAAGTGCAATAGGTTGATCAGACCACCATGCACTGGTTCTGATTAGACAATATGTTAGTGGGTGCACCCAATAAAATATGTCATGATCAAGCTTGATAAAAGAATAAGCTTGCAAAGCTAAGCTAATTTGCATCATAAGATAGTCAAAATATAAGTAAGGAAGAATGATAAAGGAAATTAAATAGTCCCGGATCCTATAAAATCTGAGTTCTGCCCGAAGTTTGGGCCTGTGTAGTTGGCTTGGTTGACTAGCTAAGTTAGGGTCCTCTTAATTTATATTATGAGTAAACTTATCAACATGGGTCACAAGGACAAAGGCTTTGTTGGGCCGTGAGGTATTCTACCCAACTTACAAGAGTTAAGCTAGTAGTGTGATGGGACAATGGGTCAAGCAATCAAGATAAAGCACAAATTTAAGCATTTAAGGAATTATGTAGAACAAAATCACATATCGGTCGAAAGAATTGAGTCGAGGTTGAGTCTCTAATTGAAGCCAGGGAGTATTTTGGTATTATGGTAGAGGTTATAGTTTGGCCATTTTGACCAGGAAGTCATATCAAGAAAATAGAGTACAAAAAGACGTATTTTAGTGGGACATGATATATCTGCATGAAGGTGTGCCCGTCTAGGTCTTACATATAAAATTTATTGGACGGAAAAGCCTAGTGTTGTACTCCAAATATCCAAGTCACGGTAAGGGGCGCCAAAAGGTCAAAAATAGAAAGTGGGAGTTCATGGGGTGACAATTTATGCACAAAAATAAAGGAGATCAAGCTAAAGCATGAGATAAAATTAGTTAAGGAATCCAGTAAAATAATAATTTAGGGACACACTTCTAGTGAGAAGATAGTCTTCTAGATGAATACAGTCAAGGAGCGATCAATTCGTTATTCAATCTGCAAACGGTTAGTAGGTCACGAGGAAGGTCGAGTAAGTCAAGATTACAATACAGTCGCATAGTTTGGTAGATGACTAACAACACTTGTGTACATACTACTATCATGGTCATGAGTGATATGGCAATTAGTGTGGAGTACATCTATCTTATTAGAGCTATCATGATGGCCTACCATTAAGATTTTAACTCAAGTTTCCTCCAAAAGTTTCTTAATAAAATTTTCAAAAATAAATCACCAAAATTTGTATTCACTCCAAGCCGTTCAAATTTATCATAAAAAAAATTAAATCACTTGCATAAATCTCAAAGCAAATTTTTATCATGTTACTACTGACTTTTTCAAAATTTTACATTTTCATTTCAACTTTTAAACCCAAGAGTTCATAAATCACGAATCTATATATATAATATCCATAATCAATCATAACTTTAAAACTCTACAAAAATTAATAGCTCCCCAGATAAAAAATTTTAGCACATTACAAAACAATCTCAAAATTTTAGCTCAATATTTTAATGCACTCATCAATTATAACTTCTATTCATACTAAGTCATACCAACATAATCACAATTTTTTTTAAATGGTAACTTTATTTGATGAATCAAAATAACCTTATCACATCATTAATATATTTTTATTTTATTTTTATTTGTTTCCAAAAATTTGTAATATTAGCAATCCAACATTAAACTAAAATTTTAAAAATCTTATTAGCCATAAAAATTATTATTTTATTTATTTTTTTAAACCAAAAATCTAAATAGATTTGTAAATCCTCCATCATAGGACACAATTTAAAATAAAAATTCTCAAAAATCATTTTTATTTCAAATATTTTAAACCAAAATTCACCATCATTACTTCTACTTAAAATTCAAACTTTACTAAACACGAAAATCGTAAGTTGTACGACGCAAATTTAAATCATTTCTACAACCACATTTTAAATCTAAGATCATTCTCAAACCAATTTATAACTGTTCAAGGGTGTATAACTGTAATCCAATAATTCATAAATATCACAACTCGAAAATCAAATCAATTTTATATTTGCTTAAAGATGTATAGCTATAACCCAATAAATCATAAATATCAAATCTTGAAAAATCAAACCAATTTCTTAAATCAATTGTGCCTAGATTCCAACTATCTTCTTGTAGTATCAAAAATGAAATTCTATCAATCCTCTGATGATCACTACTTGGAAATCTCAAAAAAAATTTAAAATTTTATCGCTTGAAGCTGGTAATATCTCTACTAACAACTTAGAATTTACTATTTATAAAATCATACTTTTAGAAAAAGCATTTATAACTTAGTTAAGGTCTCTGTGTATTCCAATTGCCAATGTAATCCTTCTTGTCATATGGTTGACCAATAAGAATATACTAGTGTAGTCATCTTTCTAATTGACACTAAGCACGAAAATAAGAATCCATGGTAGGAGAAGTCAAGCAAGATGCAAATCAAGGTAAGTGAACGAGAGTTCAAAATTTGATGTCAAGAAAGGATGTCAAGCATGTGGATGAGATTCCTAAATTTTAATCCTATGTTGCAGGCTCACATCGGTACAGTTACGTAACCGAAGTGATAAACTCGACCTGCATGGGCCACCACAAAAATATGTAACGCTCCAGTCCCAAAATACGTAGGACTAGGTACATAGACATGCCAGCTGTATACATACGAAGTATACTCCAATATATGGAAACTTCGTATGAATACATAAGCTGTAAAATGTAGTAAACCAAGAGTGATCTAATCTCATCCACAAATGTAAGAATAAAAGATATCATATAATCAACTGTAATAAGTCTTTGTACAATATGTTGGGCGGAGACAAATTCACTACCAACAAGTAAGAAAAAATATACATGGAAACTGAAATGATTTGGCGGGAGTAGCAAGAAAGACCCAAGACACGTCATCTTCGAATGAATAGAGAAGATCGCAACCTCGGCCAGAACACCTGCAATATCACAGAAGCACACATCTGGAGAGATAATCAGGTCCTCAAAGGGACGTAACAAGATACAGGAAGAACATGCCATAAATATTGAATACAAAATATGCCACAAAGAATATAAGTGACAAGACAACAATAAGGTAATCTAACCGTACTACTGTGTTCATGCAGTTAAGAACAAACCTCCAACGCATGGGTATCTGGCTCAGGAGCAGTAATCTCAGGTATGGTCCCATCAGGATACCAGGGACCTCAAAGCATAACAATCCTCGAATGTCAGAGGCCAGCAGGATCAGTAATAGGAAAGTGCATAAAGGACCCAAACGTTAAGGAACTGTTCTTTCCACCCAATGCCTAACAGAGTCACATCCATGTCACACATACCTCTACTAACTGCTAAGTCTTCTAACATGCCTCTATTAGCAGTTAGCCCTAACGCATGCACATGGGGGATCAGCCCACACGCAAGGACCTCTACATGCTACTCGTCTCACACATCCTCATGGTACAACTGTGTCGAGGCATATGCAATACACTACAAACGGTAGTCCCCTAACTCTAGGTTCATATGCAATCAAAGGATAGTAACGTTAAAGTAAACTAATAATCACTGAGCATGTAGTAAATCAAGAACTGTAATAACTGGAAATAATGAACAGTGATATATAATAAAATACAGACTGAATATAAACAGTATAATGGCAAGGTATCTTGTCTGAGATTATGTGCAAAAGAGAAAAATCCAGTAGCTCGAACAGACAAATAAACGAAGCAAGAAAAGCCAAATCCTGCAGATGACTCCGGATGCTGCAACAAACATCACAAACGAGTTTGGAATATAAGATATGCCTAGAAAATGTCTGTCCAAAAGTTAAATTCTGGAATATAGGCAAAATTGTAATTTTGGGTCAAAATGATGTCCGCCGTTGGACCCGCTTTGCACCGAAATGCACGCCAGAACCTACGGTCTCTAAAGTCGTCAAACTACACGTCTACGGATTTGTTTTGATGAGATGAACCCAACGGTATGTCCAATTTTGGATTCCGGTGGGCCGTACACAAAATCGCCCGTTGAGTGGGATTGTGGGCCCGCCAAAATAGCATCCCTGTTAACCTTCTCAGAATTGAACCAAACTTGGCTCACAGGACCAGAAAAATATTTCGAGTCCAATGGCGCAAGTTTCGTTGCGATTTGATGAGTGTACACGAAGTTGTGACTTAATTTGCAAAGGGCCGATACGGGGGTATCTCGACGGATACGTACTGATTCGTCGCGCACATGCAAAAAAATCGGGTTCTGTCAGTTCCTACACGTCGACAACATCCATACGAATCTTTTGATGCGTATAGTGCGTGACCACGTCGTCCGGTTTGTCGGGGCGCACGCCATATCGGGGTATTTTTCTAATTTTCGAAAACAGAATTTACAATTTTTCGTAAAACTTTAACAACGTGTAACTTTTTTCACACTAGATGAAAAGTGAATCCAGAAGGTGCGTTACAATCTCGGTTATGTTGTCTTTGATTTCCTTCAATTAGTTTCTACAAAATTTTAATGTACAGAACGAAAATTGGTCGACAAGTTGATGTTTCAAAACAGTTTTTAATATTCTAGAAAAGTGATTTTTCTCCAACTTCGCCTCGATTTTTCGAGCAAGTTGGATGGCCATGTCGAAATCCACCTGGGGATCTCAAAGGGGGTCATGTGGACTTTCTATACGAATTTAAGGATCTAAAAACGGATTAGAATTGAAAGAGAAATCACACGGAAAAGTTAGGTACCTCGATGTTAAATTCTGTTGTTATGGTGTTTGTTGTTGTCGCCGTGGCGACCGTGAGACGGGACTGCCATCCCTCCGACGAGGCTGGACACGCACGCCGAGGAGAGGGGGAGGAGGAAGGAGGAGGAGATCAGGATTTTTCTTTTTGAGAGTCAAATATATATATATATATATATATATATATATATATATATATATATATATATATATATATATATATATATATATATATATATATATATATATATATATATAAAGGGTTGGGATGGTCGGCCTACAAGTTGGTGCTACTGTGCTTATTTCCTATGGTGGGCGGCCAAGTGCTTGCTGCTATATTGCTTGGGGTTGGGCGGCCTAAGCTAGCATGCTGCTGCTTTCATTTGTTTTGTTGTTTGGGTGGTCGGGTAGGGCCGACCACCCATTACCTTAATACTTTTTTTCCAAATCTTTTTAAATCGTTTATATATATTTTATATATATATATATATATATATATATATATATATATATATATTGGCCCCCTTCGTCGGTCGGCGTCGCCATCCTTGGCTCTGCCACGAGCTCGGCAGCCCCTCCCGCCGCTGATCGTCCCCCGCCGACTTGTCCGGTCCCCTCCGGCGGCCCCCGCTGGGATGACCTTCCCCGCCAGAGCCCCCGCTCCTCGCTCGGCCCGACGGCGCCACCGATCCTCCATTGGACCGCCGGCGCCTCTCTCTAGGCCCGCCGGCGAGCCGGAGTCCGATGGCTCCCACCCCCCCCCCCCATTCTCTTCGGGTTCCGTGCCCTCCTCGCTCAGAGAACCACCTCGGGGACAGCGCTCGCCTCGGGCAGCGCACGCGCCTATCCCCCCCTTGGGCCCCGCGCCCCACCTACCCACTTTTGGATTTTCAAATTTCGAACTCATCCGAGTTCGAATTCGGAGCACCAGTTCCAAAAAAAAAAAAAAAAAAGAAAAAGAAAAAGAAATATATATATATATATATATATATATATATATATATATATATATATATATATATATATATATATATATATATATATATATATATTCTATATCCTATGCTGATTAATGATGGTTTTAGTTTGGACCTCTACTAAGGGCTTCACCCACACCTTGTAGGAACTTGGGCTATCTCCCGGTTCCAACCTCTTGTTTCTCTTTTTCAATGAAGGCGTTAGCCATTGTTATATATATATATATATATATATATATATATATATATATATATATATATATATATATATATATATATATCATAATCTATTTAAAAACCAAATAACAAATTTAATATTATCTATTCAAATATTGAATATATTTAAACATATCTACATGTATATATAAATTCAATTCACAATAAATCAACTCAAAATAATAATAATATCTTAATAGAATAAACATGTTTAATAAATCTCCACAAAATAACTTTAATAATAATAAATTAATAAAATCGTCCCAATGGGTGAACTTATACCGCACACCCTTATCCAGGTCCAAAAATTTGTACCATTTTTGTAACACATTAATAAATAATAAAAATGCCAATTTTTGTACCACTAATTAAAAATTAGAAAATATTCCTCAAACCTTAAAATAAATTAAGAAATATTTGTACATACATAAAATATGCCTACATGGTCGTCATTGGTCACACCACATGTCTACTTGGGCTTGGGTTCTGTCCGGGCCCAGTTCGGACTGGTTTGGACAACCCGGGTCATCTAAAAATCAATATATAAAATAATATTTAATTAAAATAATTTAAATGAGTTAATGCACAACTTGGCATGGTTTTCCTAGTTTGGACAAAACTATGGCTAAGCCTCCCATGGCATGGCTAATATACTAGTCAAGGCACGCTGCTACAACTTCCGTGCTAAAAGTTATGGTCGTCTAGTGCTCCAAAACTCAACAATGGCTAAGGTCATTTTTAATAATTAATAAAAACCATAATTTGTATAAATTCATTTAAGTCTAATAAAATAATAATAATAATAATAATTAAAAAAATAGGGTTTTACAGACCCGTTTGGTTTTGTATGGCCAGATTTCGGAGTAGCTCCTGAGGATCTCCTAGCCTTCCAGCCAAATGGTGAACACTAGACGCAACCCTGGCAACGAGTGGATTTCTTTTGCTCTCCCACTTTATTGTAAAATATTCTTTTGAGGCGTTTATCCGCCAAGCAAGTGTTAGCTCGTGTTAAATACTTTACTTACTGCCTGCCTACGGACTGTAACATAATTAACAAATCCTAGGGTTGATCATGTATGACTGAAACTCTTGGTAGTCCTCGTATTTTGTACGACTAGCTTCATGATCATCTGTATATGAAATGTATGGGATGCCTTACTATTGAATATCTGATGGTCTAACATCTTGTAACTATTATTACTTGCTTGAGATTGAGACACTAGGCTTGTTCTTGACCATAAGAGACTGATGGCTTGTAGATAAACGCTCAAACATCTAGACAACAGTGACCGTATATCGAGGTGGATTACACTTCTATATACGTAGCTGGCTGTGTCCGTCCCCCGCTCTCCAGTATTCTGGTTCTGGGGCGTGACAAGTGGGTATAGGAGGCTATGCTGGAGGAGAAAATACTAAGGTGGCGGTTGGGTGGAAGAGTTGGGAAGCTATGATGGTGGTGATGTTGCTACCAAGGAGGGGGCAGCGGGTCAGAACAATGGGACATGGAGCATTGGTGGAGGAAAGGAATGGCGGCTGTGTGTGATTTCTAGGGATTTGGGATTGTTTATTGCAACATTGGGGAGTGTGCTCTATTTATAGGGTAGGGAGGGTAAACCCTAAAAAGTTTAATGTAACTGTAATAGAAATAGGGTATTAGTAGAAAATTAACTACTAACTGCTAACCCCATTGCTAAACACTGACATTTAGTTGTCAACCACTATTTAGAACGGTTAATAGATATATTTATTTTAAATCATATTAAAAAAATATTTTCTCATACAAGAATAGATATTTATTACTTATAAAGAAAATTAGAGAAATGACAAGAATGATTTATGAAAAAGATATAGTTTTTCTCAAAACCAAAGACCAACCAATATCGTTGGCATATCACGATCGAAAATATTGAAACTCAAGATTTCTAAACATTTAGAAAAATTCAGAAAAAAAATAGAAATTTTGAAAAAAAAAAAACCAAAAACTTTGGTAAAATTCAAAAATTCGAATAACGAAGATTACAAATCTACCCTCCTTAAAGAAATTTCGTTCTCGAAATTTTAGGTTGGCAGATGGATCAAAACACGATAGAGAGCTTAGTCAATACCTTAGGCATGACTAAAGGATGATAGCTTTGACATGAACAAGATAATCGAATTCAAATCGCATAGGCACGACTAATAATTTTGGCACGATGGAATCAAAATGGGACAATATTATTTAGGCACGATCAGAAATAAATATAAAATTATTTTAAGCCCCATTTCAGTCATGGCTAGTAAAGCGATGAAATCGAAATTCAACTACGGAATGATCCGTAGTCTAGGCTCGATGAAAACCAAATTTAGGGTCGCATAGGCACTATCAAAATGAAATCTTAGTTATGACCAAAAGTGAAGTTTTGGCATGATTGAGATTTGAAGTCACAGCTTATAGTCACGATCAAGTCCAAAAAATTACAATAATTACTCTAGTGTGATTAAAACCGTGAAATGGTTTAAAATCAGTTAGGCACGATTTTAGGAATGAAATCTGAGCACGAGCGATTATAGAATCGAAATTTTTGGTACGACAAGAAAATTATTCAGACATGATCAAATTAAGTTATGACACGACTAGGTTCATAATCAAATCAGATAGTCGTGATCAAGGATCAAAATTTCAGGCACGATTTAGAAGTAAAACTAATATGTATAGTAACGA
The DNA here is from genome assembly GCA_029216955.1 of Iris pallida. Classification (NCBI taxonomy): domain Eukaryota; kingdom Viridiplantae; phylum Streptophyta; class Magnoliopsida; order Asparagales; family Iridaceae; genus Iris; species Iris pallida. The sequence continues at coordinate 9,016,774 of JANAVB010033815.1, forward strand.
TCGTAAAGATCATGATCATTGGAATTAGAATCGTTTAGTCGTGCCGGGTCATCTAGGCACGACCAGGCATTAAGAATAGTGGTTAATTCAAACCATGATTAGAACGAAACTTTGTTATTAGTAAGATTTAAATCGAAGGTTTAAGCACGAGTGGTAATAGCATTTAATCCATACATGATCATAATCAAAATTTTGACACGATCAAATATGAAAATTTTGGTATAATAAGGAATAGTATGAAACCGAATCATGGTTAGAAAGAATTTAGGCATTATTAAGAATAAATCAAATTTTACGCACGAGCGATAATGACATCAAAAACACGATCAGAATTAAAAATTCTGACACGATCGGGAATAAGGTAAATCAATCCTTGATTAAAACAGGATTTAGGCATGATGAAGAACATAATGAAAGTCTGAGCACGAGCAGCAAAAGGATGGAAATCCAGGTCGCGATCAAATTTAAATCACTTGAGTATAGTCAAGAATCAAAAACCTTGGCATGGTAAAGAAGTTGACCAAATCGGTTGGTCACAACCAGGGAGGATCAAAATTTAGCATTATTGAATTTCAGAAAATGATTCAAGTATAGGGAAATTAGATTCCTTTTTACTAAGATAGAAAAAATCAAAGTATAGGATTTGCAAAAGGAAGCCAATGTAATCAGCACACTCTGCTTCGACTACTACCAGAATCATAATCTTCAGTCGTGAAGATTGGACCTTTCTATAAATACTACATGATTGACCTTTATTCCAAAGGCACTACCCATGAAGCATACTCTTATCAGAACTCCTCAATCATTTTTTTCCTTGATTTGCAATCCATTTCAACTCAGTCCAAATTCCTCCACTTTATCCTTAACTTGATTTGAAATCCCTTAATCAGGGTTTATAAAATCGTTAATAATCATTATTCAAATTTATACTCTTGTATTGCTCAAGTCTAATGCTACTCTTATATAAAAATTTACTCTCCATTATTCAAATCAACCTTCACATTTTCTTCAACTTATACCTTCAAATATTATCCTTCTTAAAATTAGAAATCTTTGCAAAATCTCTAGATTATCCTATAACTCAAAATTTTCGTTTTTTCTACCAGTTCTCAATCGTTCTCCTACCAATCCTTTACTCAATTTAGTATCACTACTACAAGCAATCATAATCTTCCTTCCTTGTAGTTGGATTCCAAAACTTAGTATCCTAGTCTTAATTCTAATAGGAAATATCTTAAGAACTAGTGACTTAAAAATATTTAGATTTCTAAAATCATATTGCCCTCGAATATCCTCACTAGTTCCAAAAATACAACTATAAAATATTACAGTTCTCACCATCAATGTACATTCCATTGTTCTCTTTTCATGAAATCCTCTTACATTTTGTCTAAAGTATTCCATACTCAAATTAATTCTCCAAGCGTAATCATTTCCAAATTGACCCTACCGGTCGCTTGATTTGTTTCCAATCCTTGTCATTCCCCTCTAGTTCTTTCTCAATGTCCGACATTCTGTATTCCTACCAAGGTCACTACATGATAACAAATTCCATCCTTTCAGAGCTAGATGATTTTGATACTTCTCGGCCTTTCCCAAGTAGAGAGATACAAGAATTCAAAGATTTCAAAGTGTAGGTAACATATTAGATATAAGATAGTTTGATGGATGTAAGTAGGACATAGTTAATTAAGACGAAGAAATGATGATAAGACGAAGGAATGATGAGAGGGATTCTTTCCTGCTTATCTAGTCATAACAAAATCGTTTCCTTCCCTTTTCTTGCACTTGTCCACATTTAATAATAACAAAATTTCTCAACCTCCAAGGTTTTCGCCTTTGTCTGATAATCAAACTCTTCCTTACTAAATCCTCTTCGTGACTCCAACTCACTAGTTATCCACTACTGATAACCTTGTCTAATCTCATACCTAGGGTCACTTATCTACTTGATACTCATACAAATTCTTATAAAATTTTACGTTTAAACTTGTCGAGATTTTTTATCATCAGAAATTTTCCATGACTCTTATCTTCCCAGATGTTAACTCTATGTCATTAAAATTTCCTAATAATGAGTTCATAGCAATCTACCTTCGAAATTATCCTTGTCTTAATCAAGCAACCTCAACTATTGTTCAAATCAATCGAATTTGTTGACAACCAGGTAGGAATCATAATTCCTATATGTAAACCGTTCTTAAAACTCCATGTGTTAGTAACTGATCCAAGTTTTATGACCCTGGTCTTATCAAATCTTCCAAGTGAATTGTAAACCCTAAGTATCTTTATTTTAAATTCTCAGTCATCACTCTTGTAATTTATTCTACCATACTACTATTTCTGTCTTGGTAATTCCTTGAAATTTTGAAAATCCCATCCCGTGTATACTAATCACATCTCGTGTCACATCCTTGGCTACTCAAGCAAATAAGACTACTCAAGCAAATAAGTTAATACAACAATTCCCTCAATGGCTCCTTGTGAGACTCGTCTCACAGTATCGGTATTTATATACTGATATATACTTTTGTACTGTATTTTCTATTTTATTGGTTTTCGGAACATTTTAAATTTTCCAACTTATGGATTTTCTTCTTGACCGGCATATCACCAGTGTACCATTGTATACCGACGGCATGCCTGTCACTCTCGTTTTCTGTTATACGTATTTTCAGTGTACGTGTATGAAATTCTGGCCTTTGTCAGGTGACCCGTATTTTGGCTTGTCTTTCTTAGCCTAGCTTTGGTTTAATTTTGACTTGGCTTAACTTGGTTTGGTTTAATTGGTTTGAGATGATAGGGTTTTATATAAAAACCCAACTCCTCTCTCTCTCCCCTCCATTATTTTTACTTTCTTCATCTTCTTCCTCCTCATTTTCTCCTCCAACCTAAGGCAAGTACATCTTGCCAAATGTTGGGCAAATGTTATTTTGTTGTTCTAAACTCTTTCTTACATGATTTTAAGCATCTTTAGAACTTGGCATTTTTCATTTTGGTGGATAAATTCATGTAGATCTAAGTTTACTTTATTTTTAGTTTTTTTTGGGTTTTGATCTATCAAGCTTACTTGTTTTCAAAAACTAATTGTTCCATGTGGTAGAGAATTTGATTCTACACAATTTTGATCTTTGAAAAGTAAGATTTCAACTTGTTTTGAGGAAGTTATCGCCAAAGGAGATTTCGACATCTTCTATGTTCATCTGTCCTGGTTCTGGCAGGGACGATAAATAGTGTCAGTCCGCATAGAGCATAGTGCCAGTCCGCATGGATGCATAGTATCAGTCCGTATAGATGCATAGTGTTGGCTGCATAGTGTTAGTCCACATGGATGCATAGTGTTGGTCGCATAGTGCCAGTCCGTATGGATGCATAGTGTCAGTCGCATAGATGCGTAGTGCTGGCTGCATACTTTCTGTCCACATGGATGCATAGTGCTGGCTGTATAGTGCCAGTTCGTATATATGCATAGTGCTGGCCGCATAGTGCTGACCGCATAGTGCTGGCTGCATAGTGCCAGTCCGCATAGATGTATAGTGTCAGTCAGCATAGATGCATAGTGCTAGCTACATAGTGCCAGTCCCATGGATGCATAGTGCTGGCTGCATAGTGCCAGTCCGTATGGATGCATAGTGTCATTCCGCATAGATGAATAGTGCTAGCTGCATAGTGCCAGTCCGCATGGATGCATAGTGCTGGCTGCATAGTGTCAGTCCGCAGATGCATAGTATCAGTCCGCATAGATGCATGTACTGGCTGCATAGTGTCAGTTCGTATAGATGCATAGTACCTCGCCGTATAGTGCTGGCCGCATAGATCCATAGTGCCATATAGTGCATATGTTGGCTATTTTTGGCTGTTTTATGTCTTATTTGGCTGATTTGTGGCCAGAATTTCTCCCAACTCCCAACATGAAAGTTGTAGATCTTTGTCTTGGCTTCAAGAATCTTCTTGTTTCACTTTAATCCGAGTTCATATGTGAGTGATGATTTCAATCATAGTTTGATCTTTTTGGCATGTTTTTTGTACTTGACGTTTTTGAGGTTTCCATCCACTGTAATAAAATTTTATCATGATTAGATAATTTTGTACAGTTAGAGAATAATTGTACCCCCTTATATTCTTAACAGCACAGATTCAATTATTGTTTTATGTCAAGTAGTACTTTTATTTTTTCTTCTCATATGCCATGATACGTCTTTTATCTAATTCTTTCTATATGCGATCCTTATTATGTTTGCTTATCCTTAGATAGTGGCCCGTCGTGGTGCACTCATGAATTATGTCTCTTCTTTGCTTAATATAGATAGTGACCCGTCGTGGTGCACTCATGCTACACGTCTCTTATCTACTTATACTAGATAGTGACCCGTTGTGGTGCACTCTGGTACATGTCTTTCTTTGTTTACATGATGGTGACCCGTCGTGGTGCACTCTTGAACATGTCTTTACATGATAACATGATAGTGGCCCGTCGTGGCGCACCTTTAACAAGCAACCTTAACATGATAACTCTTGATAGTGGTCCCTTGTGGCGCACTCTTGACATGACAAGTAAACCTAACATGACATGTATAATCAAGATGATGTTGTGACGGCTATTCTTCTTGCTAATACAACTCTTTTGGACACCGTGGTTGAATGTGTTGTGTATGCGTGCAAAACTACATGTCTCGTCTTGCATCATGTCTAGGACATGGATTCTTGATTACCACGGTCAGGGATTCATACTGAATCTGACTAGGTTAATGACTAGATTGATCAAGTAGTTCATACAAAGAGATTTTCCAGTCACAGGCGATCCCATTATCTGGGCGCTTTAATTGGACTTGTAGCCTGCCGTCGAGTAGGGCGCATTTCTAGCACACTGTCATGTGTTGCACCCCCAAGTCACTATGGGATACATTTGTCTCCTGGCGATGTATCCTTCTAATACAACTCTCAACCTGCGGAAGGATAACTGGATAGCTGCAGGGCTTGTGACTGAGGGAATATCTCGTTGCATCTTGTTAGTAACTAGGCTTGTGATAACCCTAGTTAACTAATGTATCAAGACGTTCTCATTGCTTGGCCGTGTTTGATGGATGGAGTCAGTCCAGTCCAGTCTAGTTTTGTCTAGGCAGTGTCCGTATGTTTATTTCAGTACATTATTGTTCACGCTTTACTTTTGTCAATGAATGATCGGAGGCTAAGTTTGTTCCAGAGAAGGGTTACAACCCCGATCCTTGTTTGGTTTACGGGTTGTAACTCGATTTCCGGAATAGTTCCTAAGTCATCCTATTATTGTCATTCTATATAGTTCTCACACGCTCTCATGCTCTAGTTATCTCACATGCTCACATGATTCAGTTATCTCACAAGCTATACATGATCCCTATGTTGGGTCACCATGTTCGCATGACCCGGCTATCTCACATGTTTACATGACCAGTTGATTTTACATATTCTCAAGCTCTCGTTTACTTAACATGTCTACACTTTACATTATGTCACATGTTAATTACCTTATATCACATGATGCTTTACTTATTGTCTTCCATGTTCGGGATAAGTGCATTGGTAGTGCACGAGTCTTGATATGCTTTTACTTAATTGTATCTCTAACTATTGCTATGTTAGCTATTGCTGGTTTTAGTTCATATTTTGGCTTCCTTTGTGGTATTTACTATTTGGGGGTCTGACCCTACTGGTTTTGTTTGGCCAGATCTAATAGAGGAGCCCAGAAGATCTTCCGTACCATCTACTCGACAGTGACCATCCGAATCGCCAGAGTACCTGAGTGGGTTTCTTGTTTTATTCTCCCGCTTGATATGTACATTATTCTTTTGTGGCGTTTAGCCTCCGAGCACGTGTTTAACTCGTATTTTTGGATCTTGACATTTAGCCTACGGGCCTAAACATGATGTGCGTATTCTAGACTATAGCTAGAGCTTCATAATCATCCATGTATAAATGGTTTGGGACGCTTTACTATTGTATGTCTGATGATCATACTTCTTGTACTTTGTATAATTGCCAGTGATTGAGATACCTAGGATTGTTTAACCAAGGATCTACAGTTAGCTTGTAGAAGTAACCCCCATGTCTTGACAGCTTATACGTTATTTCAGAGTACTGGTGTACTTTGGAATTGCGTAGCTGGCCTTGTCCGTCCCCACTTGCCAGTATTGTGGTTCTGGGGCGTGACAATCTTACCACTATAAAAGTTTATAAATTTCTCTTAATATTTTCCTTATCACGTGCCCATTTAATATTATCCTCCAATCCTCAAATTGTAATCCGCATCTATAAATCATTCTCGGTCTGACTATATAATCCTTGTTTCCCTGAATTCATTATTTTTCGTTTATTTCTCAAACCTACTTTAACAAACCCTCAAGTCCTAAAGGTGCCATCTTGGTCAAAATTCAAAATTTCTTTAATATAACCTAAAATAATTCTCGGCCTTCATATATATAAGATTGACTAATTATCTTCTCTTACCAACCCAAATGGTTATAAGTTCAACTTCTGCTCCTTTGTTCCCTCTAGAGTCCATAAAACTTTTCTTAATGCAAGACTGGGTTCGGCAATGGACAGGTATTCAAAAATCAAGATGGGCAAAATAAATAAAATTAGACTCGACAGATGTTTGAATTAAGATTCTCATGGGTCATCTATGGAATATATCAAGGAGGTCCTAATATGTGATTGAGTACCAAAACCCTAAAATATTCCATAATTCTAAAACAAATCCTAGGGCAAGCTCGCAGCAGTACGGCTAAGCCTAAGTACTACCACGACTTCGCATTAGTTGCAAAGACTGACCTGCATGGGCCACCATAAAAACGTGTCATGACCCGTACCCGAATATTTGGGCACAAGTATGCGGGCCACGCCCGACTACACCGCAGTATCGATGGTAGAACGCTGTCCAGTATCCAATAAATATCTACAACATCTATATGATCCACAATAACAACATGTACTCCAATCAGGTACATCTAAGGAAGATATGAATAAGAAAGATGGTATTATCACTGAAATAATCCAAAGTCTACAATGATAGTAAATGATAAGAATGTGTCAGAGACAAATCCGACAAAACGAAACATGAATCTAAAATAAAAAAAATAATGGCCTAGAGCTCCCAGAAGACAACTCACTGTAAATGGAACGTCGAGATCTGTCTCAGCTAGCATCGTCATGTGGTGCAAGTATGTGGGGCATAACAACTCCTAAAAATATTGATTATCCAGTCAGGATTAGAACGAGCACATCTCCAACAACAGTTCCCAGTAAATGACAAATGCAATGAGACAGTAAATAGAGAGAATATACAAGTGTAAATAAAAGTACACGAAAGTAGCATGGCAAGGGTAAAACAGTAAACTAGAGCAAGAACAAGAGAAACTAATCATGGCATGTACAAGAGTCAAGAATCATCTATCTATGTGAGTAAATATTAGCTTTGACATATGGTCGACTTAGGAACTTGCACAAGGTCTACTGGCCTGGTTAATCATACGAGGAGTGTATGATTAACACTCACAAGATCTACAATGAACACGGTGGGTATTGACCACATGTCTAGACTAATATTCCTCCTCCCTCGCTGGTAGAGTGGATCCAACCATGACATGTTACGACACAGGATTCTCTGAGAAGGTATCTAGCCTTCGCAGGAATCGGTATCCATACAATGTACAAGGACAACAAGGTGGTTTGTACAAGATACACCAAGGTAAACAAGGAATAACATCTCATGACGGGATCCGTAAATACCAATCCGTGTGACCAATGTGTCAAGAAACAAGTACATCTACACTAAGTACAAGTAACATAGTAAATATCATAAATGGAAAATTATCGGAGAATGTACTCGCCTCAATTTGGTTGGAGTCGACATATACGACACGAACGTGTCGACACGGAATAGGTACGATGCTAAGCCCCAGAAGATGGTCCCAAACGACGGTACAGGCGGTCTCATTGAGTCCAGAATAGTCCAAATAGCCTAGTTGGTATATAGAAGCCCAAATCAGAGTTCGGTACGATAATAGAATCAAGAATAGGAAACGCCTAAAATAGTTGCGATCAAGATTAAATACCTAAGGTGGATGTATGAATAATACACATAACTATTTTTGAAATATTGTCAAGGAAACATTCATTTAACTCTGAAAATAATAATATTTAGTTTTTAAAAAAGTATTGATAAATCCCTTTAGAATATTCCTCAATGTAGAGTTTAATTGAAAATACATAAGATTTATATATATATATATATATATATATATATATATATATATATATATATATATACAAAATCTTAAATATTAAACTTACTATTAGGGCCTAAACCCATGATTAAGGCATAAAAGAAATTCCAATGGCCGTTAGGCCAATTAAATTATTAATAATCTTTAAGGTCAAAATCCCCTTTAAATCATATAGGGCCCATGCCCGATACTTAATAAAAAACCTAAAAAATATAATAACCATTATCTAGAAATTTTACTCCACTCCCATTAGCTATATTGTAAATCTGAGCCCAAATCAAAAGAATGAAATCTTTTATTTACTTGAATTCACAGCCCATAGCCAGCTAAATAACAAAGCCCAAAACCTAATAATTACAAAATCATTCAAAAATCCTTAAGGCCCATCCACTGGGCCTAAGAGCTGAGCCCAAAATCATCTATGGAATCATTACCCACATATAATGATTAACCTAACAAATCCTATAAAACATAACAGAAGAGGGGGGAGGGAGTCTGATCCCCACTAACCTAAAATATCGAATTAGAAAAGAAAGGTTGAAAATGAAGGGGGAAAAGCTTACAGAGGTTCTTGGCGGAGGAGAGCTGGGCAGAGCCAAGGCGGCGGCGGATCAACGCGGGATGGCCGGAAAGGTAGGGATCTGGAGCGGGGGCTCGAGATCTGAGTGGTGCGGTGGAGGACTTAGGCTGGAGTCGGTGGCCAGGGTCGGTCGTGCTCGCCGGCACGGGGCAGTGGTGATGCTGGGAGAGAGGGGAAGCCGCAGCGTCAGTCCTGAGGTTCGCTGACTGGGAGAGCCGGGCCATGGTTGAGGCTCGCTGACGGCTTGAATGAGCAGCGTCGGGGTTGAGTCAGGCGCGGAGGCACAAATCTTGACTCGCCAGACCCGGGCCATGGTCGATGGCGCGGAGGAAGGCGCGGGTGACTCACCGGCCAGGTGAGCGGTGTCGGAGTGTCCTCTCTTTCCCTTTTTTGTGTGATGGTGGCGTTTGGTCGGATTGGCCGGCTGGAGGTGCGCCGGGGGTTTTGGGGCAGTGGCGATGTGGTGGAGGTGACGATGATGGGGGCGGGATGACAATATAGCCAGACTTGGGTCGACCGGATGCCGTCGGTGGCGGTGGTGCTGACGGAATGCCAAGGCCGGGGTTGGCCGAGGGTTGGTTGTGCTGGGAAGTGGGTATCGGAGGCTATCCTGGAGGAGAAAATCTGAAGGTGGCGGTCGGAAGGAAGAGTCGGGAAGCTCTGATGGTGGTGGTGTTGCTGCCAAGGAGGGGACAGTGGGTCAATGGGATATGAGCATTGGTGAGGGAAAGGAATGGCGGCTGTGTGTGATTTCTAGTGATTTGGGATTGTTTATTGCAACATTGGGAGTGTGCTCTACTTATAGGGTAGGGAGGAGAAACCGTAAAAATTTCAATGTAACTATAATAAAATAGGGTATTGTGGAAAACTAACTACTAACTGCTAACCCATTGCTAAACACTAACATTTAGTTGTCACTCACTATTTAAAACGGTTAATAGATATATTTATTTTAAATCATATTAAACAAATTTTTTCTTATACAAGAATAAATATTTATTACTTATAAAGAAAATTAGAGAAATGACAAGAATGATTTATGACAAAGATATAGTTTTTCTCAAAATCAAAGACCAACCAATAACGTTGGCATATCACGATCGAAAATATTGAAACTCAGGATATCTAAAAATATAGAAAAATTCAGAAAAAGAAAATACAAATTTCGAAAAAATCCAATAACTTTGGTAAAATTCAAAAATTCGGATAACGAAGATTACAGATGCAGTCCATTCCTGTTTAGTCTAGTCTAGTCTTGTTCCAGTTTATCTTATTTCAGTACTTAGTTTTCTGCTATTTTCTCACATGCTATCATTTCTACTACAGTCTTGGTTTCACTACATGTCTCGCATGCTTGTCCTTACCACTTGTCCCACATGCTTGTTTTCATCACATGCTACATACCCTGTATATTCACATGTTCATATGTTGCTTCCTTACATATTTCTAGTTTTCTTTCATATTCCTGTGGTACCTTTACATTATTCTTGTCCTGTTTACTTTACTTTAGAGTTGCTATTATTTGCATACTGGTTTTAGTTCATAGTTTGGCTTCCTTTATGGTACTTGCTATTGGGGGTCTGACCCACTGGTTTTGCATTGACCAGATTTAGTTGAGGAGCCCGAGGATCTTTCGGACATTCCACTCAATGGTGACCACCCGGAGCACCAAAGGGCTTGAGTGGGTGTTCTTTATCTTATCCACTCTTTTCTGTACATATTCTTTTAAGGCGTTTAGCCACCGAGCATGTGTTTAGCTTGTGTTTTGGACTTGACTTTTGGCCTACTGGCCTAGACATGGTCTGTATATTTTAGACTGCAGCTAGAGCTGATAATGTATTACTTAGTCTTGCTAGTTCGTTATTTTGTATTACTAGCTTCATGATTATCTATATATTATAGTTTGGGACGCTTTACTGTCTTATATGCCTGATGATCTTATCCTTGTACATTATTTGCTTGACTGTGATTGAGATATCTAGGATCATGTGACCTAGGTTTGACTGTTGGTTTGTACTAGTAACCCCATATATACAGCTGGAGTACTTGAGTACTTTGGTATACGTAGCTGGCTTGGTCCGTCCCTACTTGCCAGTATTCTGGTTCTGGGGCATGACATAGGTTTTTAGTGGTGGCCCATGTAGGTCTGATTTATCTGATATATGGGGTTGCTAGTAGTTATCTCAGTCACAAATTCTTCTCCAATGATATCCTTCGTATTACTCTTTACCTCTGATCTTTGACCTGATATTTGCTTTGATGTTGATCTTTCCTGTTCCCTCAACCTGATCCTTGTGTCCTTAAACTTTCAGGGGCACTGTTCCTGGTCCTTACGATCAGCTTGTTCGGATTCCAGCTATGGCGGATCAGCTTCGCCAGTTCCACCAGTTCGGGAGGCTCAGCCTCATCATTCAAGGGCAGAGTCTAGAGTAGATCGGAGGGCAGAGTCGCCAGTTCTGCCTGTTCAGCCAGCAGAACCAGTTCAACCAGAGCAGCCAGAGGGTGTTGTTCGAGCACTGGTGGATGTTTTGAGAGGTTTCATGGCGTCGCAGCTGCGTCAGAGCGATTTTCTCACCCATTCTGTCGAGACAGCTTTGGAGAGGGGTGGTGCTCAGGTCTACAATTTTGCGAGCAGCTTCAGGCGTCTCCATCCCCCTACTTCTATGGTACAAAGGATGCATGTCACGACCGGCTCCCGAAAAATGGGTACGTGTCGGACACGCCCAGCCTACGTTGGAAGACGCAACGCAGTAAGCTGTACAATGCTAAGGAAAACTCCAAGTCACTAGATAAAATAAAACATCACAGCTACTATTAAACGTTCCCAGAACAGATCACCACAATCCACCAAGTCAATACAATATCATCCGGAGACAAATCCGGTAACATGAATAAATATACACTCTGGAATTTAATACAAATATACAAGGTAAAATATCTAAAACAAAACTAGGAAATGAACTAGACTAGATCTCTACAAATCCTATGTCCTGAATCCTGCTCACTATGGCCTTAAGCTCTAGTCCATAAGAGTGGTACAACATCCTCAAGTATACCTGCAACGTATCCTGTCAGGAAAAGAGTAAAGTACAACCCCGACAAGAAGCACTATACAAAGTAATCTAAAATGCACCAGTAAAGAACTGCAATATGAACTAAGTACAAGAACTGGAATATGAAACTGTAGTACAAGAATTGGAACAATGAAACTATAGTACAAGAAATGGAACAATGAATTAGACTATCAGTGCAATAGTGAATTTGAAATAGCTACCAGAGTATGTGACCGGCTGAGGGTAGTACCGGGTACATGGTACATGAATAATGGTATGGCTTAGAGTTCCACGTGCACAATGTGAGACCTAAGCTATTTAACAATGCCTAGCTATCGTTTAGGTTTGGTCACATATCTGTAGTATTTTTCCTCCCCAATGTACAAGTAAAGAACAATAATAGGATAAGTACCATAACCAGAAGCAATGAACAATCGTGTGTACAACGTGTCAAATATGAGAACATGAAGCAAGACAGAAATACAGAGTAAAGAGTTCAAGTCGGTGTACTTGCCTTGCTCTGGAAGATCAGAAATAAGGAGATAATCTCTATGTCCACTTGATTTGTTAAAAGATGATTAGGTTCTAATCAATATCCATAAGCTAAATATAGTTAACTAGCTAACTATCCCATATTACCAATAAGCTAAAATCATATATATACCCTCCTTGCAGACTCAGCCATGGCCTCCGGATCGGACTGAGGACCTCAGCGGTTCCCTCCAAGGACGCAGAGGAGACCTTCCAAGAACTTCGAACGTCACAGACACCAAACCTCCCTCGGAATAGCCGCCGTAGACGCCCTTGTATCCTAGGGCCAGAGCAGGCCCTTAGAGGTATTCAGGTCCTTGCAGCCGGATCCCCTCCAGTCGGAAGGCGATCAGATTGGAATCACCAACGACACCCTTTTCATCCCACGGAGATAGCCGATCTAGACTCCGATAAAGAAACGGTCGCACCCTCCGCAGCCACCCTCAGAAACCCCCTCGAGGACTCCATCCTCGGCTCATCCACCAAGACGGCGGGGGAAGCATCCACCACATCCGGGAAATCTTATAAGAAAGGGGCCACAAAGTCCCCGACCATGCACACCAGGTCCGCAGCAAAGCGGACCAACCAACCCCCCAAACTCCATTAATGTTGAACATTCTCTCCTGGAATGTCCGCGTCTGGCGAACAAACCTACCATGATGAGAATCACCAGCCTTAAGAAAACTCATAAGATCGACGTCTTGATCATCCTCGAACCCAAAATCCCTTACAAGAGACTCAAATCCATTCAACTGCAGTTAGGCTTTCACTCGGCCATTGCAGGCAGACACGACATTTGGATCCTCTGCTCCAAGGCCGTCAAAATGGAGTCTTCCAAGAATCTAGGCAAGCCCTTTCTTACTGGATGGAACACCCGTTGATCCCCAAGCGCGTAATCCTTTCCGCGGTTCACGGCAGCTGTGACATCACGGATCGCAAACATCTAGGAACGACCTCTTGGACATCCACCAACACCACCATAACCTCCCGTAGCTTTGCATAGGGGACTTCAACGCTATCACTTGCAGAGAAGAGAGATTGGCGCCGCCCTCCCCCCCATTCTGCCATGCAAGACTTCAAAAACTTCATCTTCAACTCTCACCTCACCTCTCTTCCGTTCACAGGCAACGCCTTCACCTGGTGCAACATGTAGGAAGGCGACGTTATGCAATTCTCCGTCTCGATAGGGCCTTAACGAACGCCCACTAGCAAGGTATGGGGACTACTTCCAAGCTATCTCACCTTAATGCCGTCGAATCCGACACGCTGCCCTGCTAGTTGGAATTACTAGCATATCGGCCAGTCCAAAAAGAGTTTCCGCTTCTGGACTTCTGGAGCGAGCACCCCAATTCTTGAACGTCGTCGCGGAAGCCTGGAACACGCTGACTCCCCAGAACCTCTCAACCGGGTGGCCAACAAGCTCAAGGCCACGAGGAAAGCCCTCGCGGCCTGAGCAAGCAAGCTTATGGAGATATTTTTCAAGCCATTCGTGAGGCCGAGGATGATGTTACTCGTGCCGAAGCCAGGTACATGACCGACTGTTCGCCAGCTACCAGGAAGGCCCTGAACCTCACCAAAGCCATCCTCAAATTCAGGCTAAAAGTTGAGACCGATTTCTGGAAGCAGAAAGCGAGCGAGGCTTAAATGGGATAGCGAGGGGGGCAACAACTCGAGCTACTTCCACGCCTGCGTCAATGGTTGCAGACAGAAACTCACTCTCCATCAGATTGCCGATGATAACGGGACCAGCATCGGCGATCAATAGGGTATCCAAGTGGCGGCCGCAAAATTCTACTCCCGTATGTTCTCCAAGGAAACGGTCCTCAAAGACAACTCTTTCCTGGACGAGGTTCTCCAACTTATTAGCGACACCGACAATATTCGGCTTGATACCCCTTCAGAGGAAGAGGTGAAAGAAGCCGTCTGGGCCCTTGACGAACACAGTACGCCTGGACCAGACGGGTTTTCGGGTGTTTTCTTCCGCACATGGGACATCATCAAGGGGGACATCCACAATGCGGCCTCAGCCTTCCTCTAGGGAGCTACTTACCCCAGAGCCATCTCGAGCACCAACCTGATCCTTATCCCAAAAAAGACAACCCAGAGACCTTCGCGACTTTCGTCCCATCAGTCTTTGTACCTTCACCAACAAGATCATATCCAAGATCATCGCCTCCCGCATGGCTGGCCTTCTTCCCAAGATCATCTCGGAGGAGCAGATTGGCTTTGTCCGGGGAAGAAATATCCAAGATAACATCATGTTGGTCCAAGAGTTAATTACCTGCATGAAGCTCCCAGCAAGAGGGGGCAACATAGCCATCAAATTGGACATGGAGAAAGCTTACGACAGACTGGATTGACAATTCATGATCTGGGTCTTCAGAGCCTTCGGATTTTCCGAAACCTGGACCAACATCGTGTGGAGATCGATCAGCAACTCGTGGTTCTCCACGGTTATCAACGGTCAGGCGGACGGTTTCTTCAAATCGAGTCGCGGGTTAGGCAAGGAGATCCTCTATCTTCTACCATCTTCATCATTACGGCGGATGCATTGAGTAGAAACCTTAATAAGATGGCGAGCACCCCCAACTTCCAGCACTATCATACCGCGGCTGTCCGATCATCACCTACCTGGCTTTCGCAGACGACATCCTCATATTCTTTTTCGGGGACGTCGGATCGGTAGAAGTTGTCCATAATACTCTTTAGAGATACGTCGGGTGCTCGAGTCAAAAGGTCAACCCGACCAAAAGTGTTATCTACACCCACCATAATTTTAAGAGAGAGCAAGCGGCCAGCCTCTCCATCACCACCTCCTTCCCCATCAAGCATTCTCCATTCCACTACCTGGGATGCCCCCTCGTGTACGGTAAATCCAATGCCGGTATCTTCGAGAACCTGATCAAGCGCATCAGGAAAAAAAACTCGAGGGCTGGCATAACGCTACCCTATCCCTAGGAGGCAAGATGATCCTCATCAATCACGTCCTCACATCCATTCCCATCTACACCTTGGCAGTGTGCTCCCCTCCCAAGAAAGTCCTATCTTCTATCGAAAGTATTTCAGCACTGCGGCGGCGGCAATGACAAGCACTACTGGGCTAGTTGGGATACCATGGCTCGTCCCCACATCGTTAACCTTTTCGATGAAACTGTGGTGGACGCTTCGCACGAGTCAGAACTTATGGACCAGGTCCATGAAGGCCAGATACTTCAAGCATATCCACCCGTCGACGGCCATCTCTAACAGCAGATCCTCAGCGGCTTGGCATCGCATCCTCATCGGGCAATCTCTTGCCGAACCAACGATTCACCTAAAGGTGGGCAACGGCGATTCGTCGGCATTTTTGGAGCGCTGGGTTGGAGACATCTTGCTTTCCAACCTTTCAGCTGCCCCGAGGAACATCACTATCAAGGACTTATGGGACCTCTCTGATAACAACTGAAATTGGAACAAAATTCGAGACTGGTCCGGGAAAGAGGCGGTCAATCACATCCGTCGTAGCGGATTTACGATTGGGTCGGAAGCAGATAAGATCGAGTGGTCGCCCGCAGTTGCCGGAGCATTCTCGGTTAGATCGGCCAGAAGAGTGATCCTTGGCAATGCAGCGCCATCTCCAACCATTGCTTCCTTCTGGCAGACATGCATCCCCAAGAAGTGGTCCTTCCTCATTTGGAGAGCCCTTCGCAACATCCTACCTACTGATGACACCCTCAACACTATCGGATTCAGCCTTACATCAGCGTGCACATGCTGCGCCGATCGTCAATCGGAGACAGTCAACCACATCCACAGTCAAGGGGACCTCCCGGTCCAGGTATGGAGAGTACTTTCCCAACGTTGCAGAATGCCACATGGGGGCGACAACTTCTACGACCTCATGGTGACCTGGGCTTCCGCGTCCCATGACCACCAGATAGTTTTGCCGCCGCCACGTGGGTGATCTGAAAAAAATCACAACAAGGCGAGATATGAAGGCCACCAGTACACCGCAGACCAACTGATTTGGAAGATCATTCGACATTGCCGCAAAAGCTCTCTGTTCGCACGGCCAGTCGGTCTTCTGGAGCTCTCTCCTGTCCCCGGCTTAGCCGTTTTGATTTCTGTTTTTCTCCTCTTTTGACAGTATACGTGTATAGGCTTCGGCATTTTGCGCCTTATGGTATACTTGTATATTTGGCTTTTGTCACGACCCGTTACCCAAATTGTGGGCCGGGCCGAGCCATGTCCAGCCTACGCTTAAGATAAAGCGCAGTAAGCTGTTCTAGAGATAACAAGATAAGACTAAATGTGCTAACAATTCTATAAGGAAGAAGAATCAAATGCTCCAAACACAAAAGTCGTTATATATGTGAAATAATCCAAGTACAAGTAAACTGAAATGTAAAACTGGATACATGTCCAGTTACAAAATGGTATAGTCTAATACATGACTACACTAATATCCCAAGCAGCTAAGCAAACTAGACGAGTCTCCCCACAGGAACATCCTCGTATGGCAAAACGGGGTCCTCGGCAGTGACTCCATAATACGAATCACAGAGCAACTCCTCTTCAGTAAGTATACCTACAACGTTATCCTGTCAGGACGGGAGCAAGTACAACCTCTACAGCTAAAGTACTGAACATATAATGAAAGAGATGTACAACGAGAAATATGGTGTGATGAGTCTATAAAACAAGAAATACTGAAAACATGGCCTCATGGTACAACTGGATCAAGTATCAAAGTAACATAGGGAACATGGCATATCATGGTTTAATTGGTTCTTTTTGGAAATGACAACATATAGTTTAAAAGTTTAAAACCGTAGCATGTACGTGAATCGGTCAATAGGTAGCAGGATGTACTGCGGCACATATCTGGCATGCACATACGTGCACGAGCGGCATCGGTGTATATCCATACACAAACGCGAGATAGAAACATACGGCAAGGGTACATATAGAATGTCACCGAGCGCGGTAAATACATACGATAAGGGTCATGTTCACGTACAATACTAACGTCCCCCTTAACCCGTTATTTAAACATGTGAGAGATTCGAGAATGGTAAAAACATGTGAATACTCAGAGCAGTCTAAAGCATAGTAAAACTTGTACTGAGAACCCGTAAGAAGCATGTGAAGGTATAAGAGCTGTACTAAACATGGCCTGGTATGAAAGTGACAACTTGTGAAGACATAACTGCTACCTCAAGGATCAGTCTTTTAACAGGGTTAATACATGTTCTAGCATTAAAAGACAGTAATTGAGTATGTAGATGTACTTGCCTCTAGCAAAACAAGCTGCGATAAAAGTGCTATAGATGTCCAGTAACTCGTCACTGTAGCAATAAATACAAAACTTAGTTTTTACACTAAGCTAAAATACTAGATCGCAAACTGGTGTGACAACGACTTGTGACTGGGCACCTAGCCAAAATAATGACTTGGCATAGGAGACCAATGTGGGGTGACACACTATGTTAACTAACTTTCTAGGGTTTTACACTAGTGAGGGATGGGGTTCAACACGACTAAAACTCCAAATAACACAAAAAGCTACAAGTCGTAATTAATCAATAAATAAATCAAAAGACTATTGTGTTCCAACAATTTTAGAGATAGACAAAAAGTCTAGTTTTGCATAAAACAAAGTACCAACACGATCCTTGCTAACTATAGAAATTTATTATAATTTTTCTGGAATTTATTCACCAGTACAAATATTTTATAAAAATCAGTTTTCCTAAGTATACAGAAAATGAGTTTTGGTTTCATATGCCAAACTAGTGGCAAAATAGTAATTTAAATATACAAAAATTATACTAAATTAGCCAACTTAACAAAGTATCTAAAAACTATTTTTCCATAATTTTAGCAATACCCTGAGTATTTTTAGAAAATCATAAAACAGCTATGCACAATAATAATTAATTATCTGCGTATTTTGTCCATGTATATAATTTGAACCAAAGTTCAAATACAGGACCCAAGGCCATGAATCAAGTCCAATATGACTTGTACAGGTCTTGAATGTGTGAAAACACATTTGAGCCCAAATACCCATGCTAGGCTTGGACATCAAATGGTTGCAGTAATTTAAATACAATAAAATACAGTTTGGTAAAAGTACAAAATAATTATTAATATTTTAATAGGGCAAAGTTATGCATAGTGGAAAATATAAATACATGTGTTAAAAGTACATATATTTGTAAAGAAAAT
Source organism: Iris pallida (assembly GCA_029216955.1). NCBI lineage: Eukaryota > Viridiplantae > Streptophyta > Magnoliopsida > Asparagales > Iridaceae > Iris > Iris pallida. Next base: position 9,035,409 of record JANAVB010033815.1, read on the forward strand.
ACTTAATTTATAGAGTACAAATATACATGTTTAAATATATATACATATATAGGAAAAATACTTTAATAATAAAGTGTATATATATATATTATATATAATATATATCAAGGTATATACATAAATATACACAAAATTTACTAATTATAAAATATATATACATATATATATAATACTGTAAAATACAGTATATACATATTATATAAACTAAAATATATACATATATATAAATATATATATATATAAAAAGGAAAAAGAAAAGAAAAAGAAAAGAAAAGAAGACAGAAGGAAAGGGGGCTCGAACCCTGTTCAGCGGGGGGGGGGGGGGGGGGGGTTTCTAAACTGTGCGGGCTGGCCAGTAGGCCAGTCCGGCCCGATTGTTAGGATAGGATTTTGTTTAGTTTATTTCTGATTAGGTGATATTAATAAATAAAAAAATATAAAACACAGTCCTGTGTCCTGACAGTTAGGGACACAGGAGTCTGTGTCTCATGCTTAGCACGACACGCACGCGTTTGATCTCGCGTGTCCAACCCTACCAGTAGGTTCGTCGTGTCCAAGCGAGTCTGTGTCCGTGCACACGAGACGTGAGTCGACACGAGCACAAAGAGACACGTACGTGTCCGGCGTCGTAGGGGGGTTTCGATGGTGCTGACGGGCGGAGGAGACGTCGGGACGGCGGCGGAGTGGTGGCGCTGGACGCGGCTCGTCGAGGCGGACGCGATGGTGGTGGTGGTTGGCGACGACGTCTGCTGTGGAGGCGGCGCTGGGGGTCTCGCCGGAGTTAGGGTTCAGGCGAGGGTTTAATTGGGGAAGACGGGCGGAGCTGGGCGGAGACGGGTCGGGGCTGGTCGTGGTTGGGTTGGGGGAAGAGAGGGGTCTTTTTATAGGGTTTTAGGTCGGTCGAAGTCGGTCGGGCAGCCGGGAAAGGCGGGGGGCTGCCCGTCGGCGTGGCGGTCGTCGGTCGGGGGGGGGGGGGTAGGTTTAGGGTTTGTGTTTAGGCCCCCAGAAACTTAGGAAATTACAATTAGGTCCTAATCAGTGTTTATATGCAAAAAAACAATTTGCATTCCATATACAAAAATAATTAACTAATTACAAAATGACTATTCAACAATTTGGAAAATTGCAAACAGTTATTAAAACAATTTAAATATTGCATAATGATATAAAATAATTCTAAAAATTACAAAATACTATTAAAACATTTAAATAAATTACAAAATAATATTTTTTGTATTTAAAACTCATTTAAAATTCATTTAAAAATTCTAGAAAATTCCTAAAATCATATTAAATTATTTAAAACCAATAATGACATTTAATAATTAATTAACACTAGTTTAAAAAATTTTAAAAATCAGGGGCTTACAAGTCTTCCCTCCTTGAAAAATTTCGTCCTCGAAATTCACAAGGATTGAAGATCCTACAACATTCTAACATAGCAAGCAATGCAACAAATGACTAAGGCTACGATCAAAACTAACCTCCTGAAACCTGTTCCGGCTCCGGCTCAAGGACTAGGCTATAAGTCTTCCCCTGGGGTCCCTTGGCTACTGGGCAGTCTCGAATCTGATGGATGACAGACCCACAAGCTAAACACTGACCCAACCTCTTCCTACAAACGAAAGCGTCATGGCCTACCTTCTTGCAGAAGGCACAAAAAGCTCCCTTCTGCTGCTGCTGTTGGGATCCCGGGGCTCTAACTGGCTGGGTCGGGTGATGTGATGTAGGGGGATGGTAAGTCTGCTGGGGTGGCGTCGGTGCTCTCTGCTGGAAAGCCTGACGCTTGGACGATCCCTCATGGTGTACAGAAGTCGGCCTCTTGCTAGACAGAAGACGCTCCTCAATGCTCCGGGCTAACTCTAGGCTCTGGTAATAGTCAGTCGTACCGTTCGCCACTATAAGAATGCCAATGTCTGGAATTAGACCATGGCAAAACCTACGGGTCATCTCCTCTGGATCAGCAACCAGACTAGGAGCAAAACGGCTCAGGCGACTAAACTCTCCCGCATAGTCATCAACAGAACGGTTTCCCTGCTGGACGTTCTGGAATCGTAGCCCCATGGCTACTCTAGCAGCGGTCGAGAAGAACTTCTTCTTGAACTGGGTCTTGAACTGGTCCCAGGTGGCTCTACCTCTCGCGAACAACGGCTCATTCCTGAACCAGACTCCGGCTAAGTCTATCAGCAAAAATCCTGCTGCCTCGACCTGAAGGTCATCCGGCATCCTAACTCCCAGAAGCTTCCTCTCTACAGAATCTAGCCAGTCATCAGCTACTACTATGCCCTCAGTCCCTGAGAACTCCTTGGGATTCAGACCCATGAAGTCCTTGACCGTCCCCGCTTTCTGCCGTGGCTCTACTTGTGGTGGGACCGCGGGACGTCCCTCAGAACGCTCCATGCTCTGGCGGAGTAGGGTAGTCTGCTCCTGATGGGTTGTTAGGAACCCCTGGATCAGTGTGAGCAGCTGGGTCCCGTCGAGTGTGACGGAAGCCTGGGTGGGTATAGTGATAGGGGGTGGTGGAAGTATCGGGTCCTGCCGGGCCTGGGATGTGGAAGGTGGTATCTGGGTCTGTGGATCTGTGGAGTGGGGGAATGTAGTAGGTGGAGGTGTATTAGTCAACTGGTCAGCTGACTGGATACGGAGGGCCCCATTCTCGGGGGTAACATGCTGGGACGAACGAGTAAGCACCATCTAAATTACACATAAAAGACTTATAAGGACTTATTCAAAGTAAGCAATCATATGCAAGAAAATCTAATTTATAATAGCAAACATGTGATGTGTTTCCTATGTTGCAATCCTAGCATTCCTCTAGGTGTTCTAAGCGTCTTCCCTAATGTTGTCTAATTACCTTAAGTTCCTAATTGCAGGCATGCTTGGTACAATAACGTAACCAAACAGTTTAGTCAGGACCTGCATGGGCCGCCAAAAAAACATGTCACGACCCGTTACCCAAATTGTGGGGCCGGGCCGAGCCATGTCCAGCCTACGCTTAAGATAAAGCGCAGTAAGCTGTTCTAGAGATAACAAGATAAGACTAAATGTGCTAACAATTCTATAAGTGAAGAAGAATCATAAATGCTCCAAACACAAAAGTCGTCGTATATAGTGAAATAATCCAAGTACAAGTAAACTGAAATGTAAAACTGGATACATGTCCAGTTACAAAATGGTATAGTCTAATACATGACTACACTAAATATCCCAAGCAGCTAAGCAAACTAGACGAGTCTCCCCACAGGAACATCCTCGTATGGCAAAACCGGGTCCTCGGCAGTGACTCCATAATACGAATCACAGAGCAACTCCTCTTCAGTAAGTATACCTACAACGTTATCCTGTCAGGACGGGAGCAAGTACAACCTCTACAGCTAAAGTACTGAACATATAATGAAAGAGATGTACAACGAGAAATATGGTGTGATGAGTTTATAAAACAAGAAATACTGAAAACATGGCCTCATGGTACAACTGGGATCAAGTATCAAAGTAACATAGGGAACATGGCATATCATGGTTTAATTGGTTCTTTTTGGAAATGACAACATATAGTTTAAAAGTTTAAAACCGTAGCATGTACGTGAATCGGTCAATAGGTAGCAGGATGTACTGCGGCACATATCTGGCATGCACATACGTGCACGAGCGGCATCGGTGTATATCCATACACAAACGCGAGATCAGAACATACGGCAAGGGTACATATAGAATGTCACCGAGCGCGGTAAATACATACGATAAGGGTCATGTTTACGTACAATACTAACAGTTCCCCCTTAACCCGTTATTTAAACATGTGAGAGATTCGAGAATGGTAAAAACATGTGAATACTCAGAGCAGTCTAAAGCATAGTAAAACTTGTACTGAGAACCCGTAAGAAGCATGTGAAGGTATAAGAGCTGTACTAAACATGGCCGGTACTGAAAGTGATACAACTTGTGAAGACATAACTTGCTACCTCAAGGATCAGTCTTTTAACAGGGTTAATACATGTTCTAGCATTAAAAGACAGTAATTGAGTATGTAGATGTACTTGCCTCTAGCAAAACAAGCTGCGATAAAAGTGCTATAGATGTCCAGTAACTCGTCACTGTAGAAATACATACAATAACTTAGTTTTTACACTAAGCTAAAATACTAGATCGCTAAACTGGTGTGACACGACTTGTGACTGGGCACCTAGCCAAAATAATGACTTGGCATAGGAGACCAATGTGGGGTGACACACTATGTTAACTAACTTTCTAGGGTTTTTACACTAGTGAGGGATGGGGTTCAACACGACTAAAACTCCAAATAACACAAAAAGCTACAAGTCGTAATTAATCAATAAATAAATCAAAAGACTATTGTGTTCCAACAATTTTAGAGATAGACAAAAAGTCTAGTTTTGCATAAAACAAAGTACCAACACGATCCTTGCTAACTATAGAAATTTATTATAATTTTTTCTGGAATTTATTCACCAGTACAAATATTTTATAAAAATCAGTTTTCCTAAGTATACAGAAAGTGAGTTTTGGTTTCATATGCCAAACTAGTGGCAAAATAGTAATTTAAATAATACAAAAATTATACTAAATTAGCCAACTTAACAAAGTATCTAAAAACTATTTTTTCATAATTTTAGCAATACCCTGAGTATTTTTAGAAAATCATAAAACAGCTATGCACAATAATAATTAATTATCTGCGTATTTTGTCCATGTATATAATTTGAACCAAAGTTCAAATACAGGACCCAAGGCCATGAATCAAGTCCAATATGACTTGTACAGGTCTTGAATGTGTGAAAACACATTTGAGCCCAAATACCCATGCTAGGCTTGGACATCAAATGGTTGCAGTAATTTAAATACAATAAAATACAGTTTGGTAAAAGTACAAAATAATTATTAATATTTTAATAGGGCAAAGTTATGCATAGTGGAAAATATAAATACATGTGTTAAAAGTACATATATATTCGTAAAGAAAATACTTAATTTATAGAGTACAAATATACATGTTTAAATATATATACATATATAGGAAAAATACTTTAATAATAAAGTGTATATATATATATATATATTAATATATATATATATCAAGGTATATACATAAATATACACAAAATTTACTAATTATAAAATATATATACATATATATATAATACTGTAAAATACAGTATATACATATATTTATATAAACTAAAATATATATACATATATATATAAATATATATATATAAAAAGGAAAAAGAAAAGAAAAAGAAAAGAGAAAAGAAGACAGAAGGAAAGGGGGCTCGAACCCTGTTCAGCGGGGGGGGGGGGGGGGTTTCTAAACTGTGCGGGCTGGCCAGTAGGCCAGTCCGGCCCGATTGTTAGGATAGGATTTTGTTTAGTTTCATTTCTGATTAGGTGATATTAATAAATAAAAAAAAATATAAAACACAGTCCTGTGTCCTGACAGTTAGGGACACAGGAGTCTGTGTCTCATGCTTAGCACGACACGCACGCGTTTGATCTCGCGTGTCCAACCCTACCAGTAGGTTCGTCGTGTCCAAGCGAGTCTGTGTCCGTGCACACGAGACGTGAGTCGACACGAGCACAAAGAGACACGTACGTGTCCGGCGTCGTAGGGGGGGTTTCGATGGTGCTGACGGGCGGAGGAGACGTCGGGACGGCGGTGGAGTGGTGGCGCTGGACGCGGCTCGTCGAGGCGGACGCGATGGTGGTGGTGGTTGGCGACGACGTCTGCTGTGGAGGCGGCGCTGGGGGTCTCGCCGGAGTTAGGGTTCAGGCGAGGGTTTAATTGGGGAAGACGGGCGGAGCTGGGCGGAGACGGGTCGGGGCTGGTCATGGTTGGGTTGGGGGAAGAGAGGGGGTCTTTTTATAGGGTTTTAGGTCGGTCGAAGTCGGTCGGGCAGCCGGGAAAGGCGGGGGCTGCCCGTCGGCGTGGCGGTCGTCGGTCGGGGGGGGGTAGGTTTAGGGTTTGTGTTTAGGCCCCCAGAAACTTAGGAAATTACAATTAGGTCCTAATCAGTGTTTATATGCAAAAAAACAATTTGCATTCCATATACAAAAATAATTAACTAATTACAAAATGACTATTCAACAATTTGAAAAATTGCAAACAGTTATTAAAACAATTTAAATATTGCATAATGATATAAAAATAATTCTAAAAATTACAAAATACTATTAAAACATTTAAATAAATTACAAAATAATATTTTTTTGTATTTAAAACTCATTTAAAATTCATTTAAAAATTCTAGAAAATTCCTAAAATCATATTAAATTATTTTAAAACCAATAATGACATTTAATAATTAATTAACACTAGTTTAAAAATTTTTAAAAATCAGGGGCTTACAGCTTTTTAGGCCTTCATGAATAAAATGGGTGGTTGGTCAATATATATATATATATATATATATATATATATATATATATATATATATATATATATATATATATATATATATATATATATATATATATATATACACTTGTTCCTACACCTTACATCGGATAATGACTTCACTGCTGTGTGGGACAAGGGAACCACCACCGTAGGCAAACAAACCGTCAAAATAGTCAAGTGGTCCCCCTCCTTCAATCCCAAGGTTGACTCGACCGTGATCTCCGCTTGGATCACTCTCCCCAATCTACCACTCGTTTGCTTCGCCCCGGCAGCCCTCAAAAGGGTCGTAAGCTCCTTTGGGACTCTCGTTGCCATCGCGGAGGAAACCAGCTCCCTTGCCAAAGGTAACAACGCTAGGATCTGTGTGGAACTAGATCTGTCTACGGAACCGCCAACGGAGGTCCAGCTCGATCTTGGAGGCAGGTCGCATTCACAGGCGCTGGTGTTTGACAACAACATTATTTTCTGTCACCATTGCCAGCTGAGAGGACACCTTACTAAGTTTTGTTATAAAGCCCACCCTGAGCTCCAGAGGCCAGCACATCGCAAAACCAACCCTGCAAAGTCGACTCAAATTGGATCACCATCCTCCACCCCCTCGTCCCAACTCCACCCCCTCCTACACCCTCCCCCCAGTCAGCACGACACCCACCAGCTCTCAAGCCCGCTCGACACCCTCAGATATCTAGGCTATCGTGCCCTACATCCCGAAGACAATCCCGCTACACAACTCGTTCCACGCCCTATCCTTCGGTAACGTTGAGGCGATTGTAACACCCATATTCGGAATACGTATTTTATCAGGCGTATACGTATTTCGGACCTGTATTTTATTTTCTCAGATTTTGGCCTGTACTTGTAATTGACTTGACTTGCGGATTTTGGATTTCTCGTAATTGGGTTTTACCTGGCTTGGTTTTATGTTGTGGAGAAGATTGGTTTGATTTGGTTTGGTTTAACATGCATTGGAACACCTTAGCCTATGTTCAACCCTCCTTCCACCACAACCCACCCTCTTTATTATCCCCACCTAACACTCTCTCTCCTCATTACTTCCCTCCATTAATTTCTTCTTCTTCTTCGTCCTTCCTCTACACAACACTCCACCCATAGGCAAGTGCACCTTGCCACCACATGAGAACCACATTTTATTTGTTCAATAGCTAGATTAGGCCATGATGATCAACATTAGTGCTTGACATTTTGTGATTTGGAGTCTCCATTGTTCTAGATCTAGGTTTTAACTATTTTCGAATTTACATGGTTTTGATCTATTTTGGTTAGATTTTTGTGGGTTTTGATGCTTCCATGTGGAAGAGAATTCAATTTTACTCAAGTTAGACCTTTGAAAATCTAGATTTGGTTTTGATTTGACCAAGATATGAAGATTTGAACTTTGGTGTTCTTGAAGAGTTCCTCTCGGCCTGGAGTAGCAGACTGCAGCCTGCGCTCTTTAGCGCAGTGCTGGACTGCGCATCCTCCTCTCGGCCTGCGCTCTTTAGCGCAGCGCCGACCGCGCAGCTTGCCCCATGGTGAACTGCGCTCAACCCCAGAGCGCAGGGACTCTTGCGCAGTCTGCTCATGCGCAGTCCACTCATGCGCAATCTGACCCATGCTTCATCCCTCCCGCGCACTTCACTCATGCGCAATCTGACCCATGCGCCATCCATCCCCGCGCACTTCACTCATGCGCAATCTGACCCATGCTTCATCCCTCCCGCGCACTTCACTCATGCGCAATCTGACCCATGCTTCATCCCTCCCGCGCACTTCACTCATGCGCAATCTGACCCATGCGCCATCCATCCCCGCGCACTTCACTCATGCGCAATCTGACCCATGCTTCATCCCTCCCGCGCACTTCACTCATGCGCAATCTGACCCCTGCGCCAACCAACTCAGCGCAATCCGACTTCTGCGCAGCTCACTCCTGCGCAGTTGGCCCCTGGCGCACTTGACTCCTGCGCAACCCGACCCCAGGGACCCTTGCGCAATCTGTCCAATCATGGAGAATTGGTTTTATTTTTCCTTAAGCTTGGCTCTTCTATAGCCCTGTATATTGATATTTTATTAGATATTTTACGCCCATTTTATATCCTTACGCCTTTTGTCATGAACTTGATTTTACTTAATATGTTTGGAATGACTATTGTACATGGCATGGTATGACAAGGAACTAGCATAACACGACAGTGACCCGTAGTGGTGCACTCCTGACATGACCAACCTGACATGATAGTGGCCTGTCGTGGCGCACTCCTGACAAGTACCCTGACATAATTTATCTTGATGTTGTTGCGACGGCTAACTTGACTCGTATAATCAACTTGACACCGTGGGTGTTCCTGCTTGCTTGCTTGTGCAATCCACTTGTCTTGTCTTGCATCATGTCTAGGACGTGACTCCCTGGTTCCCACGGTCAGGGATTCATACTGAATATGGATTAGGCTAATGACTAGATCAAACTATAGTTCATGGAGAATTTCCAGTCACAGGTAATCTCGTTATCTGGGCGCTCTTAATTGGACTTGTAGCTTGCCGACGAGTAGAGCACATTTCCAGCGCACTGTTATGTGTTGCACCCTCTAAGTCACCTAAGGGTATATCGTCTCCGGGGCGATGTACCCAACCATACTCTCAACCCGCGGAAGGATAACTGGATGGTCTGCAGGGCTTGGGACTGGAAAATTCTCACTTGCATCTTGTTAGTAATTAGGCTTGTGATAACCCTAGTTAGTTAAAGTAGTAAGCCGTAGAATTTGCTTGGCCGCTTGTGAATGGATGAGGTCTAGTTCTGTCTAAGTCTTGTTTAGTCCCAGTACCTGGTCCTCCTGAACATGATTGTTTTACTTATCTTTAACAATAAATGGGTAGAGACAAGGTGCTATTCAGGCGAAGGGTTACAACCCCGGTCCTTGTTTGGTTTACGGGTTGTAACCTGGCTTCCGGAATGGTTCCATGTCCCTATTCGTTTATTGTCTTGTTGTACTTTTATTTACTAGTACTTTCTTCCATTTTCTTATGTTCTGATATGCTGGTTTTGTTCTTATTCGTGGCCTCCTTTGTGGCACTTGCTCTTTCTGGGGTTTGACCCAGCTGGTTTTGTGTAGCCAGATTTCGGAGCAGCACCCGAGGATCTACCGAACCTCCAGCCCGATGGTGGCGACTAGAAGGAACCCGAGCTACGAGTGGGTTTTCTATTTTGTTTCGCTCACTCTATTGTAAATTATTCTTTTGAGGCGTTTAGCCGACGAGCACCTGTTAGCTCGATGCACATTTACTTACTGTCTGCCTACGGGCTGTAAACATGATTAACAAATCCTAGGGTTGATCATGTATGACTAAACTCTTGCTAGTCCTCGCATTTTGTACGACTAGCTTCATAATCAACTGAATATGTAATATTTGGGACGCCTTTTATTGTATATTTGGTGGTCAAACATCTTGTACTTATATTACTTGCTTGAGATTGAGACAATAGGCTTGACCTTAAGAGACCGTTGGCTTGCAGTAAACCCTCATATCTAGACAACCGTGACCGTATAGCGAGATGGACTTCATTTCAATATAGTAGCTGGTTATGTTCGCCCCCGCTCTCCAGCATTCTGGTTCTGGGGCGTGATATGGTTTAAGTGGTGGCCCATGCAGGTCTTGTCAATCAAGAAATGTGAGGGTTTACCGAATAGATGTCTCAATTAGTACTCGTCCTTGATCTCCTATCATATCCTCTGAATCTCTGGAATCTTGACCTGATCACATGCTTGTATCGTTGATCTGTCCTGGTCCTTCCTTATTGTTTCCCTGTGTCGTCTTCCTCAGCGGCACTGTACCTGACCCTGCCGATCAGCAAGGAGGAGCATCTCCCGTGGACCAGCAGCAACCTGGAGATCAAGTCCAGCACTCCGGAGTAGCCTCCAGAGTTATACCTACTGGAGGAGAACCCCCAGTTCGGCCCGTCCAGCCTGTGGAACTTGATGATGGTACCTTGGTAGGTCTCATCAGGACCTTGATAGCTTTCCAGGATCGCAGAGGAGACGCCTTGCACCAGACTGTGGCAGATGCTTTGACCAGAGGCAGTCATCCAGGGAACAGCGCGGCCAACAGCTTCAAGCGCTTGAACCCTCCTTTCTTCGACGGCAGCGAGGATGCGATTGCCGCGGACGCTTGGCTTCAGGATACCGAGGTGGTTCTGGAAGCAGCTAGGACACCTGAGAATGAGAAGGTGGCGGTGGTACGCCTGCAGTTGTTGGACTTAGCTCGCAGTTGGTGGGCAGCGCAAGCCATGGGATTAGTGGCACCCATTGCTTGGGCAGTATTTAGAGAGAGATTCCAGACGAAGTATTTCGATGCTGTGGCTCGGTACGACCTGCAGACCAGATTTACCAACTTGAAGCAAGGAGGCAGAACAGTCGACAGTTATGCATCTGAGTTTTCTAGGCTCAGTAGGTTTGCCCCCACCTTGGTGGCGACCGAGTTTGATAGGGCCCAGCGGTTCCAGCAGGGACTGTATTTGGAGATCTTGTTGGCAGTCGAGCAGTTCGAGCACCAGACGTTCGATGCAGTATTGAGGGCAGCTAGGAGGCATGAGTACACCTCCCAGAGGATCGTGGATAGGACCGGAGGTAGGAAGCGGTCCCACAGTCAGATGCACCAATCATCAGTTCCAGCCCCAGCAGCTAGAAGTTTGACCATTGGAACTCCGAGGCGGGCGGCCTCAGTAACGTCGGTTCAGCATTCGACCCCGACGTACCCGCAGCAGCAGAAGCAGAAGCAGACTTCCGCAATGGGATGTTCACATTGCGGAAAACCAGGCCATGTAGTGGCAGATTGTCGTAGGGCACAAGGATTGTGCCTAGCTTGTGGAGCGGCAGATCACAAGATAGGAGCCTGCCCGAAGAGGGGTAGTTCTTCCTCTTCCAACCTAACCAGTCCATCGGTTAGGGAACCAGCACCCATGCAGTAGCAGCAATGCAGTTGCCCCGGATAGTTTAAGAGTTTCCAGATGTCTTCCCAGAGGAACTTCCAGGGATGCCGCCAGAGAGGGAGATCGAGTTCACTATAGACTTGATCCCCAGAACAGCACCAGTATCAGAGCGAGTCTACAGAATGGCGCCTTCAGAGTTAGAGATTTTGTACAAGATGATTGAAGAACTCAGGACCAAGGGATTCATTCGTGCAAGTGGATCGCCTTGGGGAGCCCCGATGCTTCTTGTGAAAAAGAAGGACGGTACATCCAGGTTATGTGTAGATTATCGTACCTTGAACTCAGTGACAATCAAGAACAGATACCCTCTCCCGAGGATAGATGACTTGTTTGATCAACTTAAAGGGGCTTCAGTATTCTCGAAGATAGACTTACGGTCAGGATACCACCAGATCAGAGTCAGAGAGCAGGACATCCCGAAGACAGCGTTTAGATCGAGGTAAGGACATTGGGAGTTCCTTGTTATGCCCTTTAGAGCAACCAATGCGCCAGCTGTATTCATGGACTTCATGAATCGCATTTTTATGCCTTACCTGGATCAGTTCGTGATTGTGTTCCTAGATGATATCTTGGTCTACAGCAAGAGCGAAGCAGAGCATGAGCAGCATCTCAGAATCGTCCTTCAGACGCTTAGGGAGCACCAGTTGTACGCCAAGTTCAGTAAATGCGAGTTCTGGCTCGATCGCATTTCGTACTTGGGTCACATCTTTACTCGAAGAGGAGTGGAAGTGGATCCCCAGAAGATTGTGGCTATCGAGACTTGGCCAGCACCTAGTTCAGTGGCAGAGGTTCGCAGCTTCCTTGGATTGGCCGGCTACTACCGGCGATTCGTTTCAGATTTTGCAAGGATTTCAGCGCCGATGACCCAGTTGACTCGTAAGGATGTGCCATTTGTTTGGACAGCAGAGTGTCAGGAATCATTTGAGAAGTTGAAGCGAGGATTGATAACTGCTCCCATTCTCACGCTTCCAGATGGGACCGGAGGATTCACAGTTTATTGCGACGCTTCAGGTAGAGGATTGGGGTGTGTCTTGATGCAGCATGGGAAGGTAATATCTTATGCATCGCGTCAACTTCGTGATCATGAGAAGAATTACCCAACCCACGACTTGGAGCTAACAGCAGTAGTGTTTGCACTTAAGCTTTGGCGGCACTACTTGTACGGAGATAGAGTGGAAATATTTACTGATCACAAGAGCCTGAAGTATGTTTTCACCCAGAAGGACCTTAATATGCGACAGAGAAGATGGCTCGAGCTACTGGTGGACTACGATGTGGATTTGCAGTATCATCCAGGGAAGGCCAACGTTGTAGCAGATGCGTTGAGCCAGAGAGCCGGAGTTTATTTCCTAACGGCGCAACCAGAGTTATTGGCAGATTTTCAGAAGATGGGAATTGAAGTGGTTCTTCCTACCAACGTGGCGTTGATGACCAGCCTACAAGTTCAGTCCAGCATAGTTGAGAGGATCCGAGTGGCGCAGTCTACAGAATCCAGGCTTCAGCGGCTCAGAGCAGAGTATGAGGCAGGAAGAAGGCCAGAGTTATGCATTCATGAAGATGGTACACTTCGACACGGCTCTCGTCTTTGTGTACCCAGTGGAGATATCAGACAGGAAGTCATGGCAGAAGCTCACAGTTCGCAGTATTCTATTCATTCCGGTGGCACGAAGATGTACCGTGATATCCGTCAGCACTTCTGGTGGAATGGCATGAAAAGGGAGATAGCCCGGTTTGTCTCTCGGTATTTGGTTTGCTAGCAGGTTAAAGCTGAACATCAGAGGCCCGCTGGACTTCTTCATCCCTTGCCGATTCCAGAATGGAAGTGGGAGCATGTGACCATAGATTTTGTGACTGGATTGCCCAGATCCCCAGCTGGTCGAGATGCTATTTGGGTTATAGTTGACAGGCTCACGAAGGTGGCTCACTTTCTTCCCTTCAGAGTTGGTCAGTCTACGGCTCAGTTGGCAGAGATGTACCTCAGGCAGATTGTCAGGCTTCACGGTGTACCCGTCAGTATCACCTCGGACCGAGATTCAAGGTTTATATCATACTTTTGGCGTAGCTTGTAAGAGAGTTTGGGAACTCGTCTCCAGTTCAGTTCGGCATATCATTCGCAGACAGATGGCCAGTCAGAGCGTACTATCCAGACTCTTGAAGACATGTTGAGGTCTTGCACCCTCGACTTCGGTAGTTCATGGGAAGATCACCTGCATCTTGTGGAATTCTCGTACAATAATAGTTTCCAGGCCAGTATCCAGATGGCCCCGTTCGAGGCTCTGTATGGTAGGAAGTGCAGATCCCCACTAGCATGGGATGATGTCGGAGAGAGGCAGATGCTTGGTCCAGAGATGATTGCCCAGACAGTTGAAGTGGTCAGAAGGATCAGAGATCGTCTTCGAGTTGCCCAAGATCGCCAGCGACATTGGGCCGATGCTCATCGACGTCCCTTGGAGTTTGCTATCGGCGACCATGTATTCCTTAGGATCTCGCCTAACCGCGGCGTCATTCGCTTTGGCGTACGGGGAAAGCTTAGTCCTAGGTATATAGGGCCGTTCGATATCCTGGAGCGAGTAGGAGATGTATCCTATCGTCTTGCTCTTCCGCCGTCGCTAAGTGAGGTGCATGATGTATTCCATGTGTCCCAATTACGACGGTACGTCCCGGACCCGAGCCATATCCTGGATCATTCGGAACTGGTTGTTGGTACCAACCTTTCGTATGAGGAGAGGCCCGTGTCTATATTGGACCGGAGAGAGAAGATACTCAAGAACAAGACTATTAACTTAGTCCGTGTTGCTTGGGGTCATCACTCTCTCGGTGGGTCAACGTGGGAGCGTGAGGATGACATCCGATCGCGATATCCCTACATGTTTGACTCGTAAGGTATAATGTCTTCCTTATGTCTAATGTCTTCCATCCCTTGCTTGCATGTATGATTGTCTGATTGCTTGCCTGGTTTTAGCTTGCATGTGATTAATATGGCTTGCTCTCGTCTCTCTAGCCTTTTAATTAAAATTCTGAGGACGAAATTCTTTTAAGGTGGGTAGAGTTGTAACACCCATATTCGGAATACGTATTTTATCAGGCGTATACGTATTTCGGACCTGTATTTTATTTTCTCGAATTTTGGCCTGTACTTGTAATTGACTTGACTTGCGGATTTTGGATTTCTAGTAATTGGGTTTTACCTGGCTTGGTTTTATGTTGTGGAGAAGATTGGTTTGATTTGGTTTGGTTTAACATGCATTGGAACACCTTAGCCTATGTTCAACCCTCATTCCACCACAACCCACCCTCTTTATTATCCCCACCAAACACTCTCTCTCCTCATTACTTCCCTCCATTAATTTCTTCTTCTTCTTCTTCCTTCCTCTACACAACACTCCACCCATAGGCAAGTGCACCTTGCCACCACATGAGAACCACATTTTATTTGTTCAATAGCTAAATTAGGCCATGATGATCAACATTAGTGCTTGACATTTTGTGATTTGGAGTCTCCATTGTTCTAGATCTAGGTTTTAACTATTTTCGGATTTACATGATTTTGATCTATTTTGGTTGGATTTTTGTGGGTTTTGATGCTTCCATGTGGAAGAGAATTCAATTTTACTCAAGTTAGACCTTTGAAAATCTAGATTTGGTTTTGATTTGACTAAGATATGAAGATTTGAACTTTGGTGTTCTTGAAGAGTTCCTCTCGGCCTGGAGTAGCAGACTGCAGCCTGCGCTCTTTAGCGCAGTGCTGGACTGCGCATCCTCCTCTCGGCCCGCGCTCTTTAGCGCAGCGCCGACTGCGCAGCTTGTCCCATGGTGAACTGCGCTCAACCCTAGCGCGCAGGGACTCTTTGCGCAGTCTGCTCATGCGCAGTCCACTCATGCGCAATCTGACCCATGCTTCATCCCTCCCGCGCACTTCACTCATGCGCAATCTGACCCATGCGCCATCCATCCCCGCGCACTTCACTCATGCGCAATCTGACCCATGCTTCATCCCTCCCGCGCACTTCACTCATGCGCAATCTGACCCATGCTTCATCCCTCCCGCGCACTTCACTCATGCGCAATCTGACCCATGCGCCATCCATCCCCGCGCACTTCACTCATGCGCAATCTGACCCATGCTTCATCCCTCCCGCGCACTTCACTCATGCGCAATCTGACCCCTGCGCCAACCAACTCAGCGCAATCCGACTTCTGCGCAGCTCACTCCTGCGCAGTTGGCCCCTGGCGCACTTGACTCCTGCGCAACCCGACCCCAGGGACCCTTGCGCAATCTGTCCAATCATGGAGAATTGGTTTTATTTTTCCTTAAGCTTGGCTCTTCTATAGCCCTGTATATTGATATTTTATTAGATATTTTACGCCCATTTTATATCCTTACGCCTTTTGTCATAAACTTGATTTTACTTAATATGTTTGGAATGACTATTGTACATGGCATGGTATGACAAGGAACTAGCATAACACGACAGTGACCCGTAGTGGTGCACTCCTGACATGACCAACCTGACATGATAGTGGCCCGTCGTGGCGCACTCCTGACAAGTACCCTGACATGATTTATCTTGATGCTGTTGCGACGGCTAACTTGACTCGTATAATCAACTTGACACCGTGGGTGTTCCTGCTTGCTTGCTTGTGCAATCCACTTGTCTTGTCTTGCATCATGTCTAGGACGTGACTTCCTGGTTCCCACGGTCAGGAATTCATACTGAATATGGATTAGGCTAATGACTAGATCAAACTATAGTTCATGGAGAATTTCCAGTCACAGGCAATCTCGTTATCTGGGCGCTCTTAATTGGACTTGTAGCTTGCCGACGAGTAGAGCACATTTCCAGCGCACTGTCATGTGTTGCACCCTCTAAGTCACCTAAGGGTATATCGTCTCCGGGGCGATGTACCCAACCATACTCTCAACCCGCGGAAGGATAACTGGATGGTCTGCAGGGCTTGGGACTGAAAAATTCTCACTTGTATCTTGTTAGTAATTAGGCTTGTGATAACCCTAGTTAGTTAAAGTAGTAAGCCGTAGAATTTGCTTGGCCGCTTGTGAATGGATGAGGTCTAGTTCTGTCGTCTTGTTTAGTCCCAGTACCTGGTCCTCCTGAACATGATTGTTTTACTTATCTTTAACAATAAATGGGTAGAGACAAGGTGCTATTCAGGCGAAGGGTTACAACCCCGGTCCTTGTTTGGTTTACGGGTTGTAACCTGGCTTCCGGAATGGTTCCATGTCCCTATTCGTTTATTGTCTTGTTGTACTCTTATTTACTAGTACTTTCTTCCATTTTCTTATGTTCTGATATGCTGGTTTTGTTCTTACTCGTGGCCTCCTTTGTGGCACTTGCTCTTTCTGGGGTTTGACCCAGCTGGTTTTGTGTGGCCAGATTTCGGAGCAGCACCCGAGGATCTACCGAACCTCCAGCCCGATGGTGGCGACTAGAAGGAACCTGGGCTACGAATGGGTTTTCTATTTTGTTTCGCTCACTCTATTGTAAATTATTCTTTTGAGGCGTTTAGCCGACGAGCACCTGTTAGCTCGATGCACATTTACTTACTGTCTGCCTACGGGCTGTAAACATGATTAACAAATCCTAGGGTTGATCATGTATGACTAAACTCTTGCTAGTCCTCGCATTTTGTACGACTAGCTTCATGATCAACTGAATATGTAATATTTGGGACGCCTTTTATTGTATATTTGGTGGTCAAACATCTTGTACTTATATTACTTGCTTGAGATTGAGACAATAGGCTTGACCTTAAGAGACCGTTGGCTTGCAGTAAACCCTCATATCTAGACAGCCGTGACCGTATAGCGAGATGGACTTCATTTCAATATACGTAGCTGGCTATGTTCGCCCCCGCTCTCCAGTATTCTGGTTCTGGGGCGTGACAGCGATCCACGACTCAGAGCCCTCAGCGAGCAGCTCCTTGGACAGAGAGACAGCCTCAAAGGACCCCGACCCCACCCATCCCTCAGCTCCAACAGAGGAACTCAAGAAAGGAAGAGATCTTATGGCGATCCTCGGAGCGGACACTGCCGACAGATTTCTACAAGCGGAGGAAGCGGGCTTGCTAGATCCAACCAACCCCCTCTGCGCCCTACACGAAACAGAGATAGAAGACACTAATCAGACGGAAAGCTCCGAACTAACATCCAAAATCAGAACGAGGACACTGCAGGCTGCTCCACAGAAATCACGACAGTATCCAAAAAACAACAAACCGAAAAGAAAAAAAATGCCAGAAAGGCGGCGGCTATGACCACAAGATCGACTGCGAAGCTACACAATCCCCCCATCCCTCCCCCCTTATGCTTAACATCCTCTCTTGGAATGTTCGTGGGATTGTTAACAAACCCACTATGAACAGGATTATTAGCCTGAAGAAACTCCACCGGATCGACATATTGATCATTATAGAACCCAAAGTCCCTAAAAAGAAACTCAAAGGTTTCCAACTCCAACTAGGATTCCAATCTGCGATCGCAGGATGCAACAACATCTGGATCCTATTCTCCGCCAACGTCAAATTCGGGATCACCCACGACTCCAGACAATCCCTTTCCTGCTGGATTGAACACCCCACCCTCCAACATCGTTCCCTGCTTTCGGCGGTGCACGGAAGTTGCGACATCATCGATCATAAGAGGCTATGGGATACTCTTTCGACCACCCACCACCACTACAACAACCTCCCGTGGATTTGCGTGGGCGACTTCAATATCATATCAAACCGAGATGAGAAATCAGGGGGCCGGCCACCCCGCCAGGCAGCTATGGCGGATTTCAACGACTTCATCTTTAACGCCCACCTGCTCCTTTACCGTTTTCCAGCAATGCATTTACCTGGTTCAACATGCAGGAATGAGCCAGGCATCAGTACTCTCGCCTCGGTCGTGCTCTCATCAATAATCATTGGGCGGCTTTGGGCCTGATCTCCAACCTCTCTCACCTGAATACCACAGAATCAGACCACTCCCCTCTTCTTATTCAAGTTAGCAGCAACCAACCCCACATCAAGAAAGTCTTCCGGTTTCAGTTGTTCTGGAGCCATCACCCCCAATTCAAGCATATTGTCGCCGCTGCTTGGAGCTCAGCTGGCGATCCAGATCCCATCGCGCGCGTCGCTGCTAAACTTATAGCCACCAAGGAAGCTCTGCAATCTGGAGCAGGAACGCGTTCGGTGACATTTTCCAATCTATTAAGCTGGCGGAGGACGACGTCACCCGGGCAGAAATCCTGTACGCCACAGACAGGTCGCAGGAGAACCGCTCAACCCATCACCTCACCAAAGCTCTCCTCAAGTCCCGGCTGAAAATTGAAACCGAATTCTGGAAGCAAAAAGCCAGGTTGGCGTGGGACGCTGAAGGAGATAGAAACTCTAGCTTCTTCCACTCCTGCGTTAAAGGCCACAGACAACAGCTGAGCGTGCACCAAATCGCGGACAAGATCGATCATTCACACTGATCAGCAGAACATTCAGACGGCCGCCACTCACTTTTACTCCAAACTCTTCTCCAAGGACACCACCAGCAAGGATGAAGAGCTACTCGCCAAGATCCCCCACATGATCAACACCGAAGAGAACAAGCAGCTTCTCACCCCCCCCCCCCCTCTACGGAGGAAGTTAAGGCCGCCGTTTGGGCTCTGGATGATCACAGCGCCCCCGGACCTGATGGGTTCACCGGCGTCTTCTTTCGTTCGTGCTGGGACATCATCGAACACGACATCCATGAGGCAGCCGTTGCCTTTCTTCAGGGAGCCAGATACCCCAAATCCGTATCCCGAGCCAACCTCATCCTCATCCCCAAGAAGGACAACCAGACCACGTTCAAGGACTTCTGCCCCATCAGCTTGTGCACCTTCATTAACAAAATCATCTCGAAATTGATCGCATCCCGCATGTCTACGCTTCTCCCCAAAATCATTTCCCAAGAGCAAAGCGGGTTCGTCAAGGGTAGGAACATCACCGACAACATCCTATTAGCGGAAGAGATGATCATCTGCATGAAATTCCCCTCCAGGGGAGTAACTTAGCTATCAAGCTAGACATGGAGAAAGCCGATGATCAACTGGATTGGAATTTCATGATCTGGGTGCTTAGGGCTTTCGGGTTCTCGGAAGCGTGGATCGACGTCCTTTTCAGATCCGTCAACAACTCCTGGTTCTCCACCATCATCAACGGGCAAGCCGATGGCTTTTTCAAAGCCAGCCGCGGGGTCAGACAAGGAGACCTACTATCCTCCACCCTATTCATCATCGCGGCAGAAGCTCTAAGCAGAAATCTCAACGGCTTAGCTAACTCGCCGGGATTCTACCACTTCCACTCTACCACCGACTGCCCTATTATCACCCACTTGGCTTACGCAGATGACATCCTCATCTTCTCAGCTGTCGACATCGGGTCGGTGGAGGCGGTTCACAAAACGCTGGAGAGATACTCCAGATGCTCAGGACAGCGGGTCAACGCTAACAAAAGCGTCATCTACACCCACCATAAAGCGGACAGAGCCCACTCAGCTATCCTCTCCAATATGACCTCCTTCTCCACCGTATACCCACCGTTTAATTATCTCGGTTGTCCGCTAGTCTATGGCAGATCCAACTCTGGCATATTCGAACACCTCGTCAGCAAAATCAGGAAGAAAATTGAGGGCTGGCACAACGCAACCTTATCCCTCGGGGGGAAAATGATCATGATCAAACATGTTCTATCCTCCATCCCCATGTACACCCTGGCAGTCTGTTCCCCACCGCAGAAGGTCTTATCCTCTCTCGAATCTCTACTTTCCAACTTTTTTTGGGGCCACAGAGAAGGCAGAGACAAGCACCACTGGGCCAGCTGGGCTTCCATGGCCAAACCCACCAGTGAGGGAGGGCTCGGATTCAACAGACTTGCGCACATTGTCGCCGCCAGTTCTATGAAGTTATGGTGGAAGCTTCGCACTGAAAACACGATCTGGTCTAGATTCATGAAGGCAAGGTATTTCCGACACTCCCACGCCTCGACGGCTGTTGCCAACAGCATATCCTCTGCCAGTTGGCGCAACATCCTAACAGGTCGGAACCTCGCAGATGCCTTAATTATCGAAGACGAGTCGGAAACGCTGAGTTGGTCCCTGAATCCAGGCGGTAAGTTCTCGTTAGCCTCCGCCAGGAACGCGTTGAGAGGCATGGGAGAGCCAAACCACGTTTTCTCCCCCTTCTGGCACCCGAACATCCCAAAAAAATGGTCCATCCTCATTTGGAGAGCGAAGCGCCAGAAACTCCCTACTGACGATGCTCTAACCACTATCGGCTACAGCCTTGCGTCGAGATGCCACTGCTGCTCATCTCCGCAAGCAGAAACCGCGGCCCATGTTCTCCATTCTGGAGAGCTTGCCTATCAACTGTGGTCTCACCTATCCACCAAATGGCATATACAACAGCAGACCGGGGACTTCGACGATCTTCTCGCCACCTGGGGAAACTCTAACAGGCACCAGATCGTCGCAGCCGCCGGTATTTGGGTTCTTTAGAAAAACAGAAACAAGCACAGATATGAAGGACGCTTATATACCTCCCCACAACTGTACAGAGAAGTCAGCCGACGGGTTCTCATGGCCGGCTTTTGTGGCACCACCGCCCAGGACGGCCGTCAATGGTCCCCTCCTTGACCCGGAGGCTTTTGCTTCGGCCCCTGCGCCTGGCTGTTTGCTTTTCTTTCTCCTTGTTTGGTGCGCACGTGTTGCGCTTTCCTGTATAGGCTTCGGCATTTTGCCCCTTATGCATCAATAAAGTGGAGTTTTGTTTATATATATATATATATATATATATATATATATATATATATAGTTATTATACTTAGAAAAGAGTTTGAATCAAAGTAACCTTTAGAGTATATACTAGTTTAATATTCAATTTATCAAATTAATATTTAGAAAGTACTCAACTATTTATTTGGAAAATAATCGTTAGCTAAGATATTATCCAAATATTAGTAAGAGCAATATATATATATATATATATATATATATATATATATATATATATATATATATATATATATATATATATATATATATATATATGTATATACACAGATTGGCAAATTTTACTAATTTATTCACTATAAAAATATTACTAAGGATTAGGCAAAATATTTAATAAGAATTTATATGTACTGCTTACAACAAAAATCATTTCCGCATTAGCCATTAATTGACAAAAGTAACTATACCATTGCCTAGCTTAACTCAAATAAGCTTATAAACTCAAAAGAGTATGCCAATTATACTTTAGCATATACACAAAATTCTAACAAGCAGGCTATCCTAGTACCACCCCATAATATCCTTCGAGTTCAACTTGAAGCATGTGGCCATAACTTATCAACTTCTGCTAGGTACTTGTACCCAAAAATCATGGCTCAAAATTTAGCAAAACTCAACAATATTACACAATTCCAAGCCCAGCAATATAACTAAACACAAACCCAGGCCTTAGCAACTAGGAACATAAACTCCAACCACTCATGTATAAATTTCTAATTCAATCTCAGCTTCAAACGGGACCTCATCACTAATATTGGCCCAGGTCACATAAATCATACCTATCAACTTTGCTATTCTAAATAGAGGTTGTACCAGTCCTTGGACTGGAAGCACAAAAGTCCACATGCTGGCCGGCTCAACCCCACTGAGCAGACTCTAACTTGACCTCCCTCCACATTACAAGATTAACCTACCAAATTTTTATTACAGAAAATTTTTATACTCAAACGCCCAAGATCAAGTCCAACTGCAAACTTATATACAGAACTTTTTTTTTTTTTTGAAGCATTGGTAATTTTGGCGAACTCGCCTCCACTGGGGCTCGAACTCCCGACCACTTGGGCCGCATGCATCTCCCTTAACCACTAGGCTAGAGGTCATTTGCAACTTATATACAGAACTTAATTTAGCAAAGTTATACAAACTGGAACCCATACTTAAGCCCAGCAAATGTACATCCCGACTTCTACTATACTGAACAAACCCAGATCAATCTGCTGCTTCGAGCCAACCTCCCATCTCAACTGGACCTCTGCTCCTGATACCAACACGAAATGGTGCTGGACACGAACACCGCTAGACACGAACAAGCTGGACACGACCAACTACAACTAATGCTTGGACAAAAACCCCGCATCCCTGATCACAATCCTGCCCAATCCCTCTTCATTAATTCTAGAATACAAAATAATTAGTTCTTTATCAATAAGAGGGTTAACATGGTACCTGAAGAGAGCAAATTCGATCTGACAAATGAATCAGAGATATACGTATCCGATACGATCCCTTGAGCTCCCGGACACAATTGAATTCTGGTTCAGCCAAATAAGCAAACAGTTGGCACGCAATCCCATACACAATCGTTCAATGTAATATTTGAATTTCAAAAAGAGCAAATTACAAACCAAAAATCAAAGGATCAATTGGATCAGCTCATGGATCAGTAAAACAAGAATCAATTTCCAATCGAGACTTACCAGATCAAGAAATCTGAGTCCCGATTCACTGAGTTCATGGGTTCGAGAATAATAAGATGCCGGAAACTCGATCGGCCGCTAGAGAAGAATCGTCGTGAAGTCTCCGATGGTCTATTCCTTGGTGGGATTCTTTCCCATCAGTCCTGGCAATTGGGCATTTCGAGAGGATTGAGACATTTGTAAGAAGAATTCAGAGATTTGCAGAAGAAATCAGGGAAGAACAGTTGGATCGAAAGGGGAATTTTATAGAATACTTGAGGAAGAAGAAGGAGTTACAACTATATGAAGAAATTGCATATCCTCTTCTCTTCTATTACATTGCATTTATATATCAATGCTCCTACAGCTTTGCTTGATTATCAAGCTAACAAATCTGGTGACTGTACAGGTGAGCTGGCTGATTGGAATCAACAGTGAGCTGGAATCCTAGCTGGCAATCACCGCACATGTTACCTGGCTTATTAACAGAATTAACTGTCAAATGAAGACTGAAGGAAAAAGAAGGCAGTCATGTTTGTAGAGCCATATGCTTTGGCTCGTAACAATGCCTCCCTCTTAATTTGACCTTGTCTCAAGGTCAAAATGAGGAAATTTCTTAATGAAATCCTCATAGGGAACCCATTGGGCTTCTTCCTGGGAACAATCTTGCCACTGCACTAGCAAGTCCACTGCTGCCCTGTTCTTTCTTTGAACCATCCTCCTGTCCAACACCCAATGAGGCTCCAGAACTATTTCTTCTGTATAAGTGGGGTTCTCCTGATGCACTGTGAGGGTGGGGCTAAGAGTCTTCTTCAGTTGAGAAACATGAAAGACTGGATGTATTTGGGATGTATCAGGAAGAGCAAGCTTGTATGCCACAGCCCCAACCTTAGAGAGTATCTGATATGGACCAAAATATTTTGGAGAGAGTTTTTGGGGCCTTCTCTGTCCAACAGTAACTTGTCTGTAGGGTTGTAACTTCAAATAAACCCAGTCTCCAACTATGAACTCCCTGTCAGTTCTATGGCTATCTGTTAACAACTTCATTCTGTTTTGAGCTAAAGTCAAGTTGTCCTTGAGGATTTGTATGGCACTATCCCTAGACTGCAGGTTCCCTGCTACCTCATTGTTCTGAGTTGACCCTGGTACATAAATAAGAAGATGGGGTGGAGGCCTCCCATAGACTGCTTCAAATGGGGTGGTATTGATTGCAGAGTGCCAATTGGTGTTAAACCAGAACTCAGCCCATGCAAGAAACTTACTCCACTCTCTGGGCTTGTGACCACAGAAGCATCTGAGATATCCCTCTACACATCTGTTTGTCACCTCTGTCTGCCCATCAGTTTGGGGGTGGTAGGCAGTGCTATACTTGAGTTGGGTGCCTTGTAACTTGAAAAATTCTTTCCAGAACTGACTGGTAAAGAGGGGATCTCTGTCAGTAACTATAGATGTAGGCATTCCATGTAATTTGAACACCCCTTCCAGGAAAACTTGGGCCACCAAAGCAGCAGTATAGGGATGACCCAGTGCAAACAGATGCACATATTTAGTGAGCCTGTCCACTACCACTAGAATGGTTGTTTTATGGTAGCTGCTAGGGAGTCCTTCTATAAAGTCCATGGAGATATCTTTCCAGACTCTGTTTGGAATTGGCAGAGGTTGTAATAGACCAGCTGGAGAAACATTTTCACTCTTGTTTCTTTGACAGATATCACAAGATTTTATATAATTTTGGACTGCTCTTTTTAACCCCTTCCAGTAGCATACCCTCTTGATTCTGTGCAGTGTCTTGGCAACTCCTGAGTGGCCAGCTTGCAGTCCATCATGGTGTTCTTTAATCATCAGAGAAGCAAATTCTGAGGCTGGATCAACTAAAAGTCTATTCTTATAATAGAGAAGACCATCTATCAAAGTGTACCTGTCAGTATTCAGCTTCCCTTGTTTCCATTCTTCTTTCTTCTTAATATAGTAGGCTGATTGATTCATCTCCTCCTTGAACTGAGTGAGCCATCCTGCATGGACCATAGTTACAGCAGATAGACTTGGTATTCCCCTCCTGGATAAACTGTCTGCAGCCATGTTTTCTTTCCCCTTCTTGTACTCCACTCTATAGTGGAATCCATGTAGTTTGAGTATCCATTTATACTGAGCATCAGTATACACTCTTTGTTCTAACATGAATTTAAGGGACTTATGGTCTGTCCTGATGATAAAGACCCTTCCCCATAAGTATTGAGACCATTTTTTAACTGCCAAGAGTATTGCTAACATTTCTTTTTCATATGTTGAGAGTACTTTGGCTTTACCTTTCAGTGCTTGGCTTAAGTAGGCAATGGGTCTGTCTTCTTGCATGAGTACTGCTCCCACTCCTTCACCACATGCATCACACTCTAAGATGAACTCCTTCTGGAAGTTGGGCATGCACAGGACAGGAGGTTCGGTGAGAACTTTCTTCAGTGCTTCAAAGGCCTCTTGAGCTTTATCATTCCACAGGAATGCATTTTTCTTGAGAAGTTCAGTCAAAGGCTTGGCCAAGCTTCCATACCCTCTGATGAACCTTCTATAGTACCCAGTCAACCCCAAAAAACCCCTCAATTCTTTGAGAGTGGTTGGTTTAGGCCAGCTGATTACTGCTTGAATTTTGTCTGCATCAACTTCTACTCCCTGACCAGAGATAACATGCCCCAAATAGCCCACCTGTCTTTGAAGAAATTGACACTTGCTCCTCTTAACCTTCAGTTGGTGTTCATCTAGCTTCTGCAAAACTTTCTCCAAATGTACATAATGATCTTCTTCTTTAGGACTATAGACTAAAATGTCATCAAAGAAAACTAACACAAATTTTCTGAGATAGTCTCTAAATACATCATTCATCATAGATTGGAATGTGGAGGGGGCATTGGTCAAGCCAAAGGGCATGACTAAAAATTCATAATGGCCTTCATGGGTTCTAAAGGCAGTTTTGTAGATGTCTGCTTCTTGCATTCTAACTTGGTGGTAGCCTGACCTTAAGTCCAGCTTGGAAAAAATGTGAGCCCCACTTAACTCATCAAACAGTTCATCAATGAAAGGTATAGGGTATTTGTCCTTAATGGTGTTAGTATTGAGGGCCCTATAATCTACACACATCCTCCAGCTACCATCAGATTTCTTTACTAGGATTACAGGGGATGAGTATGAGCTACTACTTGGTCTTATGATTCCTGTTTCCATCATATCATGCACCTGCCTTTCAATTTCATTTTTATGAATGTATGGTTGTCTATAAGGTCTACAACAAACAGGTAAGGATCCAGGCAGTAAGGGTATTTTGTGGTCATAAGGTCTTTTGGGAGGTAATTCTTTAGGCTCTTCAAAGATATGATTATACCTGCCTAGTAGCTGCACCAAGTCTTGAGTGTTGTTCTCCTCTTGAGGTTGGGCTTGGACTGCACATAGCTGGATGATGTATATCTGAGCTCCTTGCCTTAAGTCTTTGAGATTGGCTTCATTCAAGGCTTCTTTCTGATTTTGTATTCCTCTGAAGATGTGACTGACTCCTTGATCTTCATATCTCATTATCAAATCTTCGAAATTCCATAAGATATTTCCCAAAGTTCTCAACCAATTTGCCCCCAAAACTACATGGCAACCAGTTAAAGGAAGTAATAACAGATCAAATATTATTTTTCTTCCTTGACAGTCAATTGCAACCTTTTGACAGAGTCCTTGGCTTTGAAGTTTGTCTCCATTAGCTACCATCACTTCAAATCCTTCCTTGTTAGTGATCTGAAGCCCAATTCTCTCACAGAATTGGCTATCTATGAAACTGTGAGTAGAGCCTGAATCTACTAATATCATCACAGGCTTGTTGTGTATGCTTCCCTCAGTCTCATAGTTGACTGTTGTAGTGTTCCAGAGAGAGCCTGTAAGGATATGGCAAAAGTTCCTGGGAGTGGTGTTTCCTTCGAGTGTGGTGTCTCCTTTGAGTCTTCTGTGAAAACATCTTCTGTTTCTTCTACATCTGGTTCTTCAACATCACTGATCAGCATAAACAGTTTCTTCTCCTTGCATTTGTGCCCCCTGTACCATTTGTCATCACAAGTGAAGCATAAACCCAGTCCCTTCCTTCTATCAAGCTCCTTAGGAGAGATGGTAGAAGTTTTTGGTGTGTCTACAGGCAACATGGAATTGGCAGCATGATAACTATGAGTTTTCTTGTCATTTTCATGACTAGAGAGCTGAGAAAAACTTTGGAATGGTGCTGCTTTATGGGAATACAGCTGAGTCTTGTATCCCTTCTTGAGAGAAAGTAATTTGGCTTCATAAAGCCTTGCCTACTGCATCACTAAAGGCAATGTGGGAGGATTTGCCACCAGTAATTCATACCTGATTTCATCTTTCAGGCCTCCTATATACTGACTAACCAGGTCAGGTTCCTTAGTCCCTCTGACTTTCTTAGAGAGACTCTGGAATTGAGAGTCATATTCCTCCACCATCCCAGTTTGAGTGAGTCTCTTCAATTCCATAGCATAATTTGTGAATTGGGAGGGCCCAAAGTTGAGCCTAATGGCTTGGCAAAAATCTGTCCAAGTTATAAGTCCCTCCTTGATTTGAATGAGCCAATCAAACCAATGGGCAGCTCTTCCTTTTAGCTGAACAGAACAGACCCTCACTCTCTCCTCTTCAGGTATGTGATAAAAGTTAAAGTAATGATGGATTCTCAGGAGCCATCCTTCCACATCTGGACCTCCATCATATTCAGGCAATTTCAGCCTCAGGGAAGGTTTTTCCCAGGTTTGATTTGTATTATCATGTTGATTCCACAAGTTGGCAGGGGCAGGATTCATTCCTCCTACTGTTTGGAAAGGGTGTGGACTGAAAGAATGGGGAGGCCCGGATTGATTAAATGGGGGTAATGATGATGGTATTGGAAGGTTTGTCACAGAGGGTGGGGTGTGATGTTGATAATGCTGTGGAATATGGTTGGGATAACCATGGTTCCATTCCATTCCTGGAATTCCAGACATGGCCAATGGTGTACATATGTTTGCAGGAATTGAAGTAGGGAGGGGAGGCTCTGTCTCTCGTCTGGATCTACTCATTTCTCTCATCATACTCTCAAACATGTCTGTGAGTTGCAGAAATTTACCTTCCAAATTCTAAACCCTCAGATCTGTGGCCTGTGCTTGTCGATCTCCCAATGATTCTGGTCTGTAGTTGTTGCTCGACTGTTGCTCCTCGCCGACCTCATCGAGCAGATCCATTCGCTCTGATACCAAATTGGTGGGATTCTTTCCCATCAGTCCTGGCAATTGGGCATTTCGAGAGGATCGAGACATTTGTAAGAAGAATTCAGAGATTTGCAGAAGAAATCAGGGAAGAACAGTTGGATCGAAAGGGGAATTTTATAGAATACTTGAGGAAGAAGGAGTTACAACTATATGAAGAAATTGCATATTCATCAGTATCCTCTTCTCTTCTATTACATTGCATTTATATATCAATGCTCCTACAGCTTTGCTTGATTATCAAGCTAACAAATCTGGTGACTGTACAGGTGAGCTGGCTGATTGGAATCAACAGTGAGCTGGAATCCTAGCTGGCAATCACCGCACATGTTACCTGGCTTATTAACAGAATTAACTGTCAAATGAAGACTGAAGGAAAAAGAAGGCAGTCATGTTTGTAGAGCCATATGCTTTGGCTCGTAACAATGCCTCCCTCTTAATTTGACCTTGTCTCAAGGTCAAAATGAGGAAATTTCTTAATGAAATCCTCATAGGGAACCCATTGGGCTTTTTCCTGGGAACAATCTTGCCACTGCACTAGCAAGTCCACTGCTGCCCTGTTCTTTCTTTGAACCATCCTCCTGTCCAACACCCAATGAGGCTCCAGAACCATTTCTTCTGTATAAGTGGGGTTCTCCTGATGCACTGTGAGGGTGGGGCTAAGAGTCTTCTTCAGTTGAGAAACATGAAAGACTGGATGTATTTGGGATGTATCAGGAAGAGCAAGCTTGTATGCCACAGCCCCAACCTTAGAGAGTATCTGATATGGACCAAAATATTTTGGGGAGAGTTTTTGGGGCCTTCTCTGTCCAACAGTAACTTGTCTGTAGGGTTGTAACTTCAAATAAACCCAGTCTCCAACTATGAACTCCCTGTCAGTTCTATGGCTATCTGTTAACTTCTTCATTCTGTTTTGAGCTAAAGTCAAGTTGTCCTTGAGGATTTGTATGGCATTATCCCTAGACTGCAGGTTCCCTGCTACCTCATTGTTCTGAGTTGACCCTGGTACATAAGTAAGAAGATGGGGTGGAGGCCTCCCATAGACTGCTTCAAATGGGGTGGTATTGATTGCAGAGTGCCAATTGGTGTTAAACCAGAACTCGGCCCATGCAAGAAACTTACTCCACTCTCTGGGCTTGTGACCACAGAAGCATCTGAGATATCCCTCTACACATCTGTTTGTCACCTCTGTCTGCCCATCAGTTTGGGGGTGGTAGGCAGTGCTATACTTGAGTTGGGTGCCTTGTAACTTGAAAAATTCTTTCCAGAACTGACTGGTAAATAGGGGATCTATGTCAGTAACTATAGATGTAGGCATTCCATGTAATTTGAACACCCCTTCCAGGAAAACTTGGGCCACCAAAGCAGCAGTATAGGGATGACCCAGTGCAAACAGATGCACATATTTAGTGAGCCTGTCCACTACCACTAGAATGGTTGTTTTATGGTAGCTGCTAGGGAGTCCATCTATAAAGTCCATGGAGATATCTTTCAAGACTCTGTTTGGAATTGGCAGAGGTTGTAATAGACCAGCTGGAGAAACATTTTCACTCTTGTTTCTTTGACAGATATCACAAGATTTTATATAATTTTGGACTGCTCTTTTTAACCCCTTCCAGTAGCATACCCTCTTGATTCTGTGCAGTGTCTTGGCAACTCCTGAGTGGCCAGCTTGCAGTCCATCATGGTGTTCTTTAATCATCAGAGAAGCAAATTCTGAGGCTGGATCAACTAAAAGGCTATTCTTATAATAGAGAAGACCATCTATCAAAGTGTACCTGTCAGTATTCAGCTTCCCTTGTTTCCATTCTTCTTTCTTCTTAATATAGTAGGCTGATTGATTCATCTCCTCCTTGAACTGAGTGAGCCATCCTGCATGGACCATAGTTACAGCAGATAGACTTGGTATTCCCCTCCTGGATAAACTGTCTGCAGCCATGTTTTCTTTTCCCTTCTTGTACTCCACTCTATAGTGGAATCCATGTAGTTTGAGTATCCATTTATACTGAGCATCAGTATACACTCTTTGTTCTAACATGAATTTAAGGGACTTATGGTCTGTCCTGATGATAAAGACCCTTCCCCATAAGTATTGAGACCATTTTTTAACTGCCAAGAGTATTGCTAACATTTCTTTTTCATATGTTGAGAGTACTTTGGCTTTACCTTTCAGTGCTTGGCTTAAGTAGGCAATGGGTCTGTCTTCTTGCATGAGTACTGCTCCCACTCCTTCACCACATGCATCACACTCTAAGATGAACTCCTTCTGGAAGTTGGGCATGCACAGGACAGGAGGTTCGGTGAGAACTTTCTTCAGTGCTTCAAAGGCCTCTTGAGCTTTATCATTCCACAGGAATGCATTTTTCTTGAGAAGTTCAGTCAAAGGCTTGGCCAAGCTTCCATACCCTCTGATGAACCTTCTATAGTACCCAGTCAACCCCAAAAAACCCCTCAATTCTTTGAGAGTGGTTGGTTTAGGCCAGCTGATTACTGCTTGAATTTTGTCTGCATCAACTTCTACTCCCTGACCAGAGATAACATGCCCCAAATAGCCCACCTGTCTTTGAAGAAATTGACACTTGCTCCTCTTAACCTTCAGTTGGTGTTCATCTAGCTTCTACAAAACTTTCTCCAAATGTACATAATGATCTTCTTCTTTAGGACTATAGACTAAAATGTCATCAAAGAAAACTAACACAAATTTTCTGAGATAGTCTCTAAATACATCATTCATCATAGATTGGAATGTGGAGGGGGCATTGGTCAAGCCAAAGGGCATGACTAAAAATTCATAATGGCCTTCATGGGTTCTAAAGGCAGTTTTGTGGATGTCTGCTTCTTGCATTCTAACTTGGTGGTAGCCTGACCTTAAGTCCAGCTTGGAAAAAATGTGAGCCCCACTTAACTCATCAAACAGTTCATCAATGAAAGGTATAGGGTATTTGTCCTTAATGGTGTTAGTATTGAGGGCCCTATAATCTACACACATCCTCCAGCTACCATCAGATTTCTTTACTAGGATTACAGGGGATGAGTATGAGCTACTACTTGGTCTTATGATTCCTGTTTCCATCATATCATGCACCTGCCTTTCAATTTCATTTTTATGAATGTATGGTTGTCTATAAGGTCTACAACAAACAGGTAAGGATCCAGGCAGTAAGGGTATTTTGTGGTCATAAGGTCTTTTGGGAGGTAATTCTTTAGGCTCTTCAAAGATATGATTATACCTGCCTAGTAGCTGCACCAAGTCTTGAGTGTTGTTCTCCTCTTGAGGTTGGGCTTGGACTGCACATAGCTGGATGATGTATATCTGAGCTCCTTGCCTCAAGTCTTTGAGATTGGCTTCATTCAAGGCTTCTTTCTGATTTTGTATTCCTCTGAAGATGTGACTGACTCCTTGATCTTCATATCTCATTATCAAATCTTCGAAATTCCATAAGATATTTCCCAAAGTTCTCAACCAATTTGCCCCCAAAACTACATGGCAACCAGTTAAAGGAAGTAATAACAGATCAAATATTATTTTTCTTCCTTGACAGTCAATTGCAACCTTTTGACAGAGTCCTTGGCTTTGAAGTTTGTCCCCATTAGCTACCATCACTTCAAATCCTTCCTTGTTAGTGATCTGAAGCCCAATTCTCTCACAGAATTGGCTATCTATGAAACTGTGAGTAGAGCCTGAATCTACTAATATCATCACAGGCTTGTTGTGTATGCTTCCCCTCAGTCTCATAGTTGACTGTTGTAGTGTTCCAGAGAGAGCCTGTAAGGATATGGCAAAAGTTCCTGGGGGTGGTATTTCCTTCGAGTGTGGTGTCTCCTTTGAGTCTTCTGTGAAAACATCTTCTGTTTCTTCTACATCTGGTTCTTCAACATCACTGATCAGCATAAACAGTTTCTCCTTGCATTTGTGCCCCCTGTACCATTTGTCATCACAAGTGAAGCATAAACCCAGTCCCTTCCTTCTATCAAGCTCCTTAGGAGAGATGGTAGAAGTTTTTGGTGTGTCTACAGGCAACATGGAATTGGCAGCATGATAACTATGAGTTTTCTTGTCATTTTCATGACTAGAGAGCTGAGAAAAACTTTGGAATGGTGCTGCTTTATGGGAATACAGCTGAGTCTTGTATCCCTTCTTGAGAGAAAGTAATTTGGCTTCAT
The DNA here is from genome assembly GCA_029216955.1 of Iris pallida. Classification (NCBI taxonomy): domain Eukaryota; kingdom Viridiplantae; phylum Streptophyta; class Magnoliopsida; order Asparagales; family Iridaceae; genus Iris; species Iris pallida. The sequence goes on from JANAVB010033815.1 coordinate 9,067,741, forward strand.
AAAGCCTTGCCCACTGCATCGCTAAAGGCAATGTGGGAGGATTTGCCACCAGTAATTCATACCTGATTTCATCTTTCAGGCCTCCTATATACTGACTAACCAGGTCAGGTTCCTTAGTCCCTCTGACTTTCTTAGAGAGACTCTGGAATTGAGAGTCATATTCCTCCACCATCCCAGTTTGAGTGAGTCTCTTCAATTCCATAGCATAATTTGTGAATTGGGAGGGCCCAAAGTTGAGCCTAATGGCTTGGCAAAAATCTGTCCAAGTTATAAGTCCCTCCTTGATTTGAATGAGCCAATCAAACCAATGGGCAGCTCTTCCTTTTAGCTGAACAGAACAGACCCTCACTCTCTCCTCTTCAGGTATGTGATAAAAGTTAAAGTAATGATGGATTCTCAGGAGCCATCCTTCCACATCTGGACCTCCATCATATTCAGGCAATTTCAGCCTCAGGGAAGGTTTTTTCCAGGTTTGATTTGTATTATCATGTTGATTCCACAAGTTGGCAGGGGCAGAATTCATTCCTCCTACTGTTTGGAAAGGGTGTGGACTGAAAGAATGGGGAGGCCCGGATTGATTAAATGGGGGTAATGATGATGGTATTGGAAGGTTTGTCACAGAGGGTGGGGTGTGATGTTGATAATGCTGTGGAATATGGTTGGAATAACCATGGTTCCATTCCATTCCTGGAATTCCAGACATGGCCAATGGTGTACATATGTTTGCAGGAATTGAAGTAGGGAGGGGAGGCTCTGTCTCTCGTCTGGATCTACTCATTTCCCTCATCATACTCTCAAACAAGTCTGTGAGTTGCAGAAATTTACCTTCCAAATTCTAAACCCTCAGATCTGTGGCCTGTGCTTGTCGATCTCCCAATGATTCTGGTCTGTAGTTGTTGCTCGACTGTTGCTCCTCGCCGACCTCATCGAGCAGATCCATTCGCTCTGATACCAAATTGGTGGGATTCTTTCCCATCAGTCCTGGCAATTGGGCATTTCGAGAGGATTGAGACATTTGTAAGAAGAATTCAGAGATTTGCAGAAGAAATCAGGGAAGAACAGTTGGATCGAAAGGGAAATTTTATAGAATACTTGAGGAAGAAGAAGGAGTTACAACTATACTAAGAAATTGCATATTCATCAGTATCCTCTTCTCTTCTATTACATTGCATTTATATATCAATGCTCCTACAGCTTTGCTTGATTATCATGCTAACAAATCTGGTGACTGTACAGGTGAGCTGGCTGATTGGAATCAACAGTGAGCTGGAATCCTAGCTGGCAATCACCGCACATGTTACCTGGCTTATTAACAGAATTAACTGTCAAATGAAGACTGAAGGAAAAAGAAGGCAGTCATGTTTGTAGAGCCATATGCTTTGGCTCGTAACAATGCCTCCCTCTTAATTTGACCTTGTCTCAAGGTCAAAATGAGGAAATTTCTTAATGAAATCCTCATAGGGAACCCATTGGGCTTCTTCCTGGGAACAATCTTGCCACTGCACTAGCAAGTCCACTGCTGCCCTGTTCTTTCTTTGAACCATCCTCCTGTCCAACACCCAATGAGGCTCCAGAACCATTTCTTCTGTATAAGTGGGGTTCTCCTGATGCACTGTGAGGGTGGGGCTAAGAGTCTTCTTCAGTTGAGAAACATGAAAGACTGGATGTATTTGGGATGTATCAGGAAGAGCAAGCTTGTATGCCACAGCCCCAACCTTAGAGAGTATCTGATATGGACCAAAATATTTTGGGGAGAGTTTTTGGGGCCTTCTCTGTCCAACAGTAACTTGTCTGTAGGGTTGTAACTTCAAATAAACCCAGTCTCCAACTATGAACTCCCTGTCAGTTCTATGGCTATCTGTTAACTTCTTCATTCTGTTTTGAGCTAAAGTCAAGTTGTCCTTGAGGATTTGTATGGCATTATCCCTAGACTGCAGGTTCCCTGCTACCTCATTGTTCTGAGTTGACCCTGGTATATAAGTAAGAAGATGGGGTGGAGGCCTCCCATAGACTGCTTCAAATGGGGTGGTATTGATTGCAGAGTGCCAATTGGTGTTAAACCAGAACTCAGCCCATGCAAGAAACTTACTCCACTCTCTGGGCTTGTGACCACAGAAGCATCTGAGATATCCCTCTACACATCTGTTTGTCACCTCTGTCTGCCCATCAGTTTGGGGGTGGTAGGCAGTGCTATACTTGAGTTGGGTGCCTTGTAACTTGAAAAATTCTTTCCAGAACTGACTGGTAAAGAGGGGATCTCTGTCAGTAACTATAGATGTAGGCATTCCATGTAATTTGAACACCCCTTCCAGGAAAACTTGGGCCACCAAAGCAGCAGTATAGGGATGACCCAGTGCAAACAGATGCACATATTTAGTGAGCCTGTCCACTACCACTAGAATGGTTGTTTTATGGTAGCTGCTAGGGAGTCCTTCTATAAAGTCCATGGAGATATCTTTCCAGACTCTGTTTGGAATTGGCAGAGGTTGTAATAGACCAGCTGGAGAAACATTTTCACTCTTGTTTCTTTGACAGATATCACAAGATTTTATATAATTTTGGACTTCTCTTTTTAACCCCTTCCAGTAGCATACCCTCTTGATTCTGTGCAGTGTCTTGGCAACTCCTGAGTGGCCAGCTTGCAGTCCATCATGGTGTTCTTTAATCATCAGAGAAGCAAATTCTGAGGCTGGATCAACTAAAAGTCTATTCTTATAATAGAGAAGACCATCTATCAAAGTGTACCTGTCAGTATTCAGCTTCCCTTGTTTCCATTCTTCTTTCTTCTTAATATAGTAGGCTGATTGATTCATCTCCTCCTTGAACTGAGTGAGCCATCCTGCATGGACCATAGTTACAGCAGATAGACTTGGTATTCCCCTCCTGGATAAACTGTCTGCAGCCATGTTTTCTTTCCCCTTCTTGTACTCCACTCTATAGTGGAATCCATGTAGTTTGAGTATCCATTTATACTGAGCATCAGTATACACTCTTTGTTCTAACATGAATTTAAGGGACTTATGGTCTGTCCTGATGATAAAGACCCTTCCCCATAAGTATTGAGACCATTTTTTAACTGCCAAGAGTATTGCTAACATTTCTTTTTCATATGTTGAGAGTACTTTGGCTTTACCTTTCAGTGCTTGGCTTAAGTAGGCAATGGGTCTGTCTTCTTGCATGAGTACTGCTCCCACTCCTTCACCACATGCATCACACTCTAAGATGAACTCCTTCTGGAAGTTGGGCATGCACAGGACAGGAGGTTCGGTGAGAACTTTCTTCAGTGCTTCAAAGGCCTCTTGAGCTTTATCATTCCACAGGAATGCATTTTTCTTGAGAAGTTCAGTCAAAGGCTTGGCCAAGCTTCCATACCCTCTGATGAACCTTCTATAGTACCCAGTCAACCCCAAAAAACCCCTCAATTCTTTGAGAGTGGTTGGTTTAGGCCAGCTGATTACTGCTTGAATTTTGTCTGCATCAACTTCTACTCCCTGACCAGAGATAACATGCCCCAAATAGCCCACCTGTCTTTGAAGAAATTGACACTTGCTCCTCTTAACCTTCAGTTGGTGTTCATCTAGCTTCTGCAAAACTTTCTCCAAATGTACATAATGATCTTCTTCTTTAGGACTATAGACTAAAATGTCATCAAAGAAAACTAACACAAATTTTCTGAGATAGTCTCTAAATACATCATTCATCATAGATTGGAATGTGGAGGGGGCATTGGTCAAGCCAAAGGGCATGACTAAAAATTCATAATGGCCTTCATGGGTTCTAAAGGCAGTTTTGTGGATGTCTGCTTCTTGCATTCTAACTTGGTGGTAGCCTGACCTTAAGTCCAGCTTGGAAAAAATGTGAGCCCCACTTAACTCATCAAACAGTTCATCAATGAAAGGTATAGGGTATTTGTCCTTAATGGTGTTAGTATTGAGGGCCCTATAATCTACACACATCCTCCAGCTACCATCAGATTTCTTTACTAGGATTACAGGGGATGAGTATGAGCTACTACTTGGTCTTATGATTCCTGTTTCCATCATATCATGCACCTGCCTTTCAATTTCATTTTTATGAATGTATGGTTGTCTATAAGGTCTACAACAAACAGGTAAGGATCCAGGCAGTAAGGGTATTTTGTGGTCATAAGGTCTTTTGGGAGGTAATTCTTTAGGCTCTTCAAAGATATGATTATACCTGCCTAGTAGCTGCACCAAGTCTTGAGTGTTGTTCTCCTCTTGAGTTTGGGCTTGGACTGCACATAGCTGGATGATGTATATCTGAGCTCCTTGCCTCAAGTCTTTGAGATTGGCTTCATTCAAGGCTTCTTTCTGATTTTGTATTCCTCTGAAGATGTGACTGACTCCTTGATCTTCATATCTCATTATCAAATCTTCGAAATTCCATAAGATATTTCCCAAAGTTCTCAACCAATTTGCCCCCAAAACTACATGGCAACCAGTTAAAGGAAGTAATAACAGATCAAATATTATTTTTCTTCCTTGACAGTCAATTGCAACCTTTTGACAGAGTCCTTGGCTTTGAAGTTTGTCCCCATTAGCTACCATCACTTCAAATCCTTCCTTGTTAGTGATCTGAAGCCCAATTCTCTCACAGAATTGGCTATCTATGAAACTGTGAGTAGAGCCTGAATCTACTAATATCATCACAGGCTTGTTGTGTATGCTTCCCCTCAGTCTCATAGTTGACTGTTGTAGTGTTCCAGAGAGAGCCTGTAAGGATATGGCAAAAGTTCCTGGGGGTGGTGTTTCCTTCGAGTGTGGTGTCTCCTTTGAGTCTTCTGTGAAAACATCTTCTGTTTCTTCTACATCTGGTTCTTCAACATCACTGATCAGCATAAACAGTTTCTCCTTGCATTTGTGCCCCCTGTACCATTTGTCATCACAAGTGAAGCATAAACCCAGTCCCTTCCTTCTATCAAGCTCCTTAGGAGAGATGGTAGAAGTTTTTGGTGTGTCTACAGGCAACATGGAATTGGCAGCATGATAACTATGAGTTTTCTTGTCATTTTCATGACTAGAGAGCTGAGAAAAACTTTGGAATGGTGCTGCTTTATGGGAATACAGCTGAGTCTTGTATCCCTTCTTGAGAGAAAGTAATTTGGCTTCATAAAGCCTTGCCCACTGCATCGCTAAAGGCAATGTGGGAGGATTTGCCACCAGTAATTCATACCTGATTTCATCTTTCAGGCCTCCTATATACTGACTAACCAGGTCAGGTTCCTTAGTCCCTCTGACTTTCTTAGAGAGACTCTGGAATTGAGAGTCATATTCCTCCACCATCCCAGTTTGAGTGAGTCTCTTCAATTCCATAGCATAATTTGTGAATTGGGAGGGCCCAAAGTTGAGCCTAATGGCTTGGCAAAAATCTGTCCAAGTTATAAGTCCCTCCTTGATTTGAATGAGCCAATCAAACCAATGGGCAGCTCTTCCTTTTAGCTGAACAGAACAGACCCTCACTCTCTCCTCTTCAGGTATGTGATAAAAGTTAAAGTAATGATGGATTCTCAGGAGCCATCCTTCCACATCTGGACCTCCATCATATTCAGGCAATTTCAGCCTCAGGGAAGGTTTTTCCCAGGTTTGATTTGTATTATCATGTTGATTCCACAAGTTGGCAGGGGCAGGATTCATTCCTCCTACTGTTTGGAAAGGGTGTGGACTGAAAGAATGGGGAGGCCCGGATTGATTAAATGGGGGTAATGATGATGGTATTGGAAGGTTTGTCACAGAGGGTGGGGTGTGATGTTGATAATGCTGTGGAATATGGTTGGGATAACCATGGTTCCATTCCATTCCTGGAATTCCAGACATGGCCAATGGTGTACATATGTTTGCAGGAATTGAAGTAGGGAGGGGAGGCTCTGTCTCTCGTCTGGATCTACTCATTTCCCTCATCATACTCTCAAACATGTCTGTGAGTTGCAGAAATTTACCTTCCAAATTCTAAACCCTCAGATCTGTGGCCTGTGCTTGTCGATCTCCCAATGATTCTGGTCTGTAGTTGTTGCTCGACTGTTGCTCCTCGCCGACCTCATCGAGCAGATCCATTCGCTCTGATACCAAATTGGTGGGATTCTTTCCCATCAGTCCTGGCAATTGGGCATTTCGAGAGGATTGAGACATTTGTAAGAAGAATTCAGAGATTTGCAGAAGAAATCAGGGAAGAACAGTTGGATCGAAAGGGGAATTTTATAGAATACTTGAGGAAGAAGGAGTTACAACTATATGAAGAAATTGCATATTCATCAGTATCCTCTTCTCTTCTATTACATTGCATTTATATATCAATGCTCCTACAGCTTTGCTTGATTATCAAGCTAACAAATCTGGTGACTGTACAAGTGAGCTGGCTGATTGGAATCAACAGTGAGCTGGAATCCTAGCTGGCAATCACCGCACATGTTACCTGGCTTATTAACAGAATTAACTGTCAAATGAAGACTGAAGGAAAAAGAAGGCAGTCATGTTTGTAGAGCCATATGCTTTGGCTCGTAACAATGCCTCCCTCTTAATTTGACCTTGTCTCAAGGTCAAAATGAGGAAATTTCTTAATGAAATCCTCATAGGGAACCCATTGGGCTTCTTCCTGGGAACAATCTTGCCACTGCACTAGCAAGTCCACTGCTGCCCTGTTCTTTCTTTGAACCATCCTCCTGTCCAACACCCAATGAGGCTCCAGAACCATTTCTTCTGTATAAGTGGGGTTCTCCTGATGCACTGTGAGGGTGGGGCTAAGAGTCTTCTTCAGTTGAGAAACATGAAAGACTGGATGTATTTGGGATGTATCAGGAAGAGCAAGCTTGTATGCCACAGCCCCAACCTTAGAGAGTATCTGATATGGACCAAAATATTTTGGGGAGAGTTTTTGGGGCCTTCTCTGTCCAACAGTAACTTGTCTGTAGGGTTGTAACTTCAAATAAACCCAGTCTCCAACTATGAACTCCCTGTCAGTTCTATGGCTATCTGTTAACTTCTTCATTCTGTTTTGATCTAAAGTCAAGTTGTCCTTGAGGATTTGTATGGCATTATCCCTAGACTGCAGGTTCCCTGCTACCTCATTGTTCTGAGTTGACCCTGGTACATAAGTAAGAAGATGGGGTGGAGGCCTCCCATAGACTGCTTCAAATGGGGTGGTATTGATTGCAGAGTGCCAATTGGTGTTAAACCAGAACTCAGCCCATGCAAGAAACTTACTCCACTCTCTGGGCTTGTGACCACAGAAGCATCTGAGATATCCCTCTACACATCTGTTTGTCACCTCTGTCTGCCCATCAGTTTGGGGGTGGTAGGCAGTGCTATACTTGAGTTGGGTGCCTTGTAACTTGAAAAATTCTTTCCAGAACTGACTGGTAAAGAGGGGATCTCTGTCAGTAACTATAGATGTAGGCATTCCATGTAATTTGAACACCCCTTCCAGGAAAACTTGGGCCACCAAAGCAGCAGTATAGGGATGACCCAGTGCAAACAGATGCACATATTTAGTGAGCCTGTCCACTACCACTAGAATGGTTGTTTTATGGTAGCTGCTAGGGAGTCCTTCTATAAAGTCCATGGAGATATCTTTCCAGACTCTGTTTGGAATTGGCAGAGGTTGTAATAGACCAGCTGGAGAAACATTTTCACTCTTGTTTCTTTGACAGATATCACAAGATTTTATATAATTTTGGACTGCTCTTTTTAACCCCTTCCAGTAGCATACCCTCTTGATTCTGTGCAGTGTCTTGGCAACTCCTGAGTGGCCAGCTTGCAGTCCATCATGGTGTTCTTTAATCATCAGAGAAGCAAATTCTGAGGCTGGATCAACTAAAAGTCTATTCTTATAATAGAGAAGACCATCTATCAAAGTGTACCTGTCAGTATTCAGCTTCCCTTGTTTCCATTCTTCTTTCTTCTTAATATAGTAGGCTGATTGATTCATCTCCTCCTTGAACTGAGTGAGCCATCCTGCATGGACCATAGTTACAGCAGATAGACTTGGTATTCCCCTCCTGGATAAACTGTCTGCAGCCATGTTTTCTTTCCCCTTCTTGTACTCCACTCTATAATGGAATCCATGTAGTTTGAGTATCCATTTATACTGAGCATCAGTATACACTCTTTGTTCTAACATGAATTTAAGGGACTTATGGTCTGTCCTGATGATAAAGACCCTTCCCCATAAGTATTGAGACCATTTTTTAACTGCCAAGAGTATTGCTAACATTTCTTTTTCATATGTTGAGAGTACTTTGGCTTTACCTTTCAGTGCTTGGCTTAAGTAGGCAATGGGTCTGTCTTCTTGCATGAGTACTGCTCCCACTCCTTCACCACATGCATCACACTCTAAGATGAACTCCTTCTGGAAGTTGGGCATGCACAGGACAGGAGGTTCGGTGAGAACTTTCTTCAGTGCTTCAAAGGCCTCTTGAGCTTTATCATTCCACAGGAATGCATTTTTCTTGAGAAGTTCAGTCAAAGGCTTGGCCAAGCTTCCATACCCTCTGATGAACCTTCTATAGTACCCAGTCAACCCCAAAAAACCCCTCAATTCTTTGAGAGTGGTTGGTTTAGGCCAGCTGATTACTGCTTGAATTTTGTCTGCATCAACTTCTACTCCCTGACCAGAGATAACATGCCCCAAATAGCCCACCTGTCTTTGAAGAAATTGACACTTGCTCCTCTTAACCTTCAGTTGGTGTTCATCTAGCTTCTGCAAAACTTTCTCCAAATGTACATAATGATCTTCTTCTTTAGGACTATAGACTAAAATGTCATCAAAGAAAACTAACACAAATTTTCTGAGATAGTCTCTAAATACATCATTCATCATAGATTGGAATGTGGAGGGGGCATTGGTCAAGCCAAAGGGCATGACTAAAAATTCATAATGGCCTTCATGGGTTCTAAAGGCAGTTTTGTGGATGTCTGCTTCTTGCATTCTAACTTGGTGGTAGCCTGACCTTAAGTCCAGCTTGGAAAAAATGTGAGCCCCACTTAACTCATCAAACAGTTCATCAATGAAAGGTATAGGGTATTTGTCCTTAATGGTGTTAGTATTGAGGGCCCTATAATCTACACACATCCTCCAGCTACCATCAGATTTTTTACTAGGATTACAGGGGATGAGTATGAGCTACTACTTGGTCTTATGATTCCTGTTTCCATCATATCATGCACCTGCCTTTCAATTTCATTTTTATGAATGTATGGTTGTCTATAAGGTTTACAACAAACAGGTAAGGATCCAGGCAGTAAGGGTATTTTGTGGTCATAAGGTCTTTTGGGAGGTAATTCTTTAGGCTCTTCAAAGATATGATTATACCTGCCTAGTAGCTGCACCAAGTCTTGAGTGTTGTTCTCCTCTTGAGGTTGGGCTTGGACTGCACATAGCTGGATGATGTATATCTGAGCTCCTTGCCTCAAGTCTTTGAGATTGGCTTCATTCAAGGCTTCTTTCTGATTTTGTATTCCTCTGAAGATGTGACTGACTCCTTGATCTTCATATCTCATTATCAAATCTTCGAAATTCCATAAGATATTTCCCAAAGTTCTCAACCAATTTGCCCCCAAAACTACATGGCAACCAGTTAAAGGAAGTAATAACAGATCAAATATTATTTTTCTTCCTTGACAGTCAATTGCAACCTTTTGACAGAGTCCTTGGCTTTGAAGTTTGTCCCCATTAGCTACCATCACTTCAAATCCTTCCTTGTTAGTGATCTGAAGCCCAATTCTCTCACAGAATTGGCTATCTATGAAACTGTGAGTAGAGCCTGAATCTACTAATATCATCACAGGCTTGTTGTGTATGCTTCCCCTCAGTCTCATAGTTGACTGTTGTAGTGTTCCAGAGAGAGCCTGTAAGGATATGGCAAAAGTTCCTGGGGGTGGTGTTTCCTTCGAGTGTGGTGTCTCCTTTGAGTCTTCTGTGAAAACATCTTCTGTTTCTTCTACATCTGGTTCTTCAACATCACTGATCAGCATAAACAGTTTCTTCTCCTTGCATTTGTGCCCCCTGTACCATTTGTCATCACAAGTGAAGCATAAACCCAGTCCCTTCCTTCTATCAAGCTCCTTAGGAGAGATGGTAGAAGTTTTTGGTGTGTCTACAGGCAACATGGAATTGGCAGCATGATAACTATGAGTTTTCTTGTCATTTTCATGACTAGAGAGCTGAGAAAAACTTTGGAATGGTGCTGCTTTATGGGAATACAGCTGAGTCTTGTATCCCTTCTTGAGAGAAAGTAATTTGGCTTCATAAAGCCTTGCCCACTGCATCGCTAAAGGCAATGTGGGAGGATTTGCCACCAGTAATTCATACCTGATTTCATCTTTCAGGCCTCCTATATACTGACTAACCAGGTCAGGTTCCTTAGTCCCTCTGACTTTCTTAGAGAGACTCTGGAATTGAGAGTCATATTCCTCCACCATCCCAGTTTGAGTGAGTCTCTTCAATTCCATAGCATAATTTGTGAATTGGGAGGGCCCAAAGTTGAGCCTAATGGCTTGGCAAAAATCTGTCCAAGTTATAAGTCCCTCCTTGATTTGAATGAGCCAATCAAACCAATGGGCAGCTCTTCCTTTTAGCTGAACAGAACAGACCCTCACTCTCCTCTTCAGGTATGTGATAAAAGTTAAAGTAATGATGGATTCTCAGGAGCCATCCTTCCACATCTGGACCTCCATCATATTCAGGCAATTTCAGCCTCAGGGAAGGTTTTTCCCAGGTTTGATTTGTATTATCATGTTGATTCCACAAGTTGGCAGGGGCAGGATTCATTCCTCCTACTGTTTGGAAAGGGTGTGGACTGAAAGAATGGGGAGGCCCGGATTGATTAAATGGGGGTAATGATGATGGTATTGGAAGGTTTGTCACAGAGGGTGGGGTGTGATGTTGATAATGCTGTGGAATATGGTTGGGATAACCATGGTTCCATTCCATTCCTGGAATTCCAGACATGGCCAATGGTGTACATATGTTTGCAGGAATTGAAGTAGGGAGGGGAGGCTCTGTCTCTCGTCTGGATCTACTCATTTCCCTCATCATACTCTCAAACATGTCTGTGAGTTGCAGAAATTTACCTTCCAAATTCTAAACCCTCAGATCTGTGGCCTGTGCTTGTCGATCTCCCAATGATTCTGGTCTGTAGTTGTTGCTCGACTGTTGCTCCTCGCCGACCTCATTGAGCAGATCCATTCGCTCTGATACCAAATTGGTGGGATTTTTTCCCATCAGTCCTGGCAATTGGGCATTTCGAGAGGATTGAGACATTTGTAAGAAGAATTCAGAGATTTGCAGAAGAAATCAGGGAAGAACAGTTGGATCGAAAGGGGAATTTTATAGAATACTTGAGGAAGAAGAAGGAGTTACAACTATATGAAGAAATTGCATATTCATCAGTATCCTCTTCTCTTCTATTACATTGCATTTATATATCAATGCTCCTACAGCTTTGCTTGATTATCAAGCTAACAAATCTGGTGACTGTACAGGTGAGCTGGCTGATTGGAATCAACAGTGAGCTGGAATCTTAGCTGGCAATCACCGCACATGTTACCTGGCTTATTAACAGAATTAACTGTCAAATGAAGACTGAAGGAAAAAGAAGGCAGTCATGTTTGTAGAGCCATATGCTTTGGCTCGTAACATTCCTCGTCGAGAATCGATCGCCAAATTGTTTGACAGGAAAAATCACCGGGGAAGAAGAGTGGACAGAACAACTTCGATCTAGAGCTGTGTTCAAACATCAAATATACAGATCGGGCGAGGAATCTCGTGATTAACAAGTTTTCTTAAGGAGGACCAAAACAACTCACCTCGGCAGTCATCGCGAGAGGAGAACGGCGAGCTCGCCGTGTGGATCGCCGGAGAAGAAGCTTTGCTGCCGGAGGAGAGGAACGACTTTGCTGTCTCAGTCGAACTTGTCGCCGTGAGGGAATGGTTCAACCGCCGAGCGTCGCAGAGTGGTGGAAGCTCACTGTCGACGACAGGAAGATGATGGAGTCACCGGAGTGGATCGCTCCGCCGAACGCCGCGGGGAAGATGCTCGGTCGCTGGCGACGGAGGAGGTGATGGTCGCCATCGCTGCTCTCCATAAATTAGGGTTAGGGCTTCGAGAAGGGATTTGGGGGAAATGGAGGAGGAATGGAGGAGCTCGAGCAGGTGGCTCTGCTCTGAAAATGTGAGGAAAGAAATGAAGTTGGGGGGAGAGAAAATTTTGGGAGTTTAGAATAGAAGGGTAAAGTGCATTTAAACCCTCCTTAGATGCACGAAAATGCAAATAAAGACTCGCTGATCCGAAAAACCCAACTAGATACGAAAATGCTCAAATTACCCCCTCCGCTAACTTTTCTGTTTACGGGTGTTAAAATGGGGTTGTTTTGACCATTTTACCCCTGGGCTATCTAATATTAACTTGTTAAAAACGGTTAGTTCTAAAATTATTTTGTTAAAAACGGTTACGCAAAAATACTTGTTAAAAAGTAGATAAATATTAACAAAGGAAAAATGGTCTTTGCTAGTAAAATTATTTATTAAAATTATTTTAATTAGTATTAACTTGTTAAAAATGGTTAGTTTCGTCAAAAAAATGGATAAATATTATTTAAAATTATTTTGTCATAAATTATTTTTTATTTAACAAATATATAAATATTTTTGGGAAAAATAAAACTGATAAATACAAAAAAAAATCAATTCTTAAAAATAGAAATGATGAAAAACTGGAAAAAAAAATCAAATAAAAAACAAAAAATACTATTAAAATATGGAAAAAATAAAAAATAGACAAAATATTCCAAAAAACCAAAAAATGAGGATAAATCTTAAACAATGAAAAAAGACAAAAACAAAAACTATACAAATTTGAAAATAAAAGTCACTCTTAAAAAACTAGAAAAGATTATTAAAAAGATGAAAAAAAAAATGAAATAAGAACTAAAAAAATGGAAACAAAAAACAAAATATTAAAAAGATTATTAAACAAAAATCAATTCTCATGCTTGACGTCATTTTCGAAAATAAATGTTTATAATCTAAATAGTAGGTTTTCATCTTAAATTTTTTCTAGAAAAAAAAATCTTTTAACAAATGTCCGATTAGTCCTGAACTTGTATCGTAATTATTTATTAGTCATGACTATTATCGTAATTATTTATTTATTAATTCTAACTGAAATTGTAAATCTTGGTACAAATTTATTTTCATCACATGTATTACTTAAACAAATAACTTAAATATTACTAAACGTGTCAAAAATCAAAAAATAAATTGTAAAACATGTATGTCGAAGCATGGTCCGGGTTCAGTGGCTGCCACCGCCTTTGTCAATTATCTACGAATAGGCTTCCATAATTTCTATTTGGACGTCTTGAAAAAAAAGGAATAAGTAAAAAAAAGCTTCAAACATTAAATGAGAGCAAATAAGTAAAAAAAAAAAAGAGAATATAAAAAAAATTTGCAGTTGGATTTGAGATCTGTAGGTAAGAAAAAGTTTCAATATATTAAATGAGAGCAAATAAAAAAAAAAGAAATATAAAAAAATATATTATTTTTCCTTCCAACCAACCGGTCAAAAAATAGAAAATATAAAGTTTAGGTTTTATGTTTCAAACAAACATTGTCTTATACATAGAGAATGAAAGAGAGCCAACAGCCAAATGTAAGCATTAGGGGTATTTTGGGAAGTCCACTTTTTTTTAATCCAAAAAATGGCCTCTAACGGCTGTTCTAACGTCAATTTGACGGAAAGGGGTATTCTGCACAAAACAGGGTTTGCGGGAGGTGCAAACTGCTTTTAGTTTTCTAAAAGGTCTTATTTTGCGAACGAGGCAACTCTAAGGAGGGTTTAAATGCACTTTACCCAGAATAGAATGGCAAATGTTAAAGGCCACCCCTTTTTACTGAGGGCAACTCTTCTACTAAGGACAACTATGTCTTTGTATTTTTTTTACTAAGAGCAACCTAAAGTTCACTAGTTTACTAAGGACAACCATGGCTGGTCTCTCTCTTCCTCTCCTCGAGCTCCTCCTCGAACTCCTCCTCCGCCTCCTCGAGCTCCTCCTCGTAATCCCCCTGGAACTGGCCCAGCTAAGCAATCTCCAGCTGCTGAACGTGATGTGCAACCAGCTCGAAGGGCCGGTGCCGGCCGGCATCGGCGACCTGCCGCAGCTGCAGGTGCTCAAGCTGTGGAACAACTCGCTGACGGGGGCCCTCCCCGCCAATCTAGGCCGCAGTTCGCTGCTGCAGTGGCACGACACGTCGAGCAATTCCCTGTCGGGGAGGATCCCGCCGGGCCTTTGCGAGCGCGGGAACCTGACCAAGCTCATCCTCTTCAACAATGCCTTCTCCTGGCAAGTCCCGATCGTGCTCTCGACATGCCTGTCGCTGATCCGGGTGCGGATACAGGACAATCGACTGAATGGCACGATACTGGACGGGTTCGGGAGGCTGCCGAAGCTGCAATGGCTCGAGATCGCGGCGAACGACTTGAGCGGCCAAATACCGGACGACCTCTCATTTTCCCCCTCGCTCTCGTTCATCGACCACTCAAACAACAACCTGCAGCTAGCCATTCCTTCGAACATCCTCTCCATCCCTTCCCTACAGACCTTTCTAGCTTCCGTAGCAACCTACAGTGACTGCAGGGCTTGCCTGCAGTCCTGTCTTCACTTTGGACTGCAGGCAAACCCTGCAGTCACTGTAAGTTGGAAATTTAAAAAAAAATCTAGGACTGCAGGCAAGCACTGCAGTCCTGTGTTCACTTTGGACTGCTGGCAAGCCCTGCAGCCCTCGATTGACAGAAACGAGGTGGCCCTTAGTGTTTTCAAAATGGCAAACCTGTAATTTTTTTTAAATTTTAAGTTGGTGGCCCTTAGTAAAAAGGGGGTGGCCTTTAACATTTGCCAATAGAATTTAGGAAGGAATTGGTATTTACCAAAAGGACCCCAATAATTTATTTTATTACAAACTGTTATGAAAAGTTAGTTAGAAAGTTGTTGGGTTTGTTAGAGAGGTGGTTAGGAATCTTGGAGAGCACTCCACCTAAAGGCTAGAGTCTTCCTCAGAATAATAACAATTATTTCATTTATAAAATTACAAGAGAACATTAATAATTTGAAAATTACTATTTCTCAAAATAATATTTCAAAATTTTCAAAATACCATAAATACCCAAAAATTCATAAAATTAGGGTAAATGGGGTTACAATGCGATTGCATCTGATACGTGGCTTCATGATACTGAGACCATTCTGGAGGCAGCAGGAATTCTGGCTAGGGAGCGTGTGACAATTGTCAGGTTGCAGCTCTTGGATTTGGCCCGTGACTGGTGGGCGGCTCATGAGGTGTCTCTTGTAGCACCGATAGCTTGGGCAGATTTTAGAGAGCGGTGACTTGCTATTTTGACGCGATGTCGCATTATGATCTGCACCAGAGGTTCATTGGCCTGCGACAGATGAGCAGGACCGTCGACTACTATGCGACGGAGTTTAGCAGGCTCAATTGGTTTTCCCCTTCCTTAGTGGCGACCGAGTTGGATCGGGCGAGGAGGTTCCAACGGGGACTTCATCTGGAGATCATACTGGCAGTTGAACAGCATGAGTTCCAAACTTTTGATGTAGTGATGAGGGCGGCGAGGAGGCATGAGTACACCTCGTAGAGGATTATTGATAGAGTCGGGGACAGAAGAGGCCTCACATTCAGAGAGAATCTTATTTCCAGTCGTTAGCACCAGCTCCAGCTGTTCGAGCTTTGACGATTGGATCTTCGAAGGGACCGGCTCCGGCGGCTTCCTTTCAACAGTCGTCTCAGTCATATCCTCGGCAGTAGAGGCAGTCTTCCTCAGTTCGTTGTTCCCATTACGGGGAGGGAGGGCATGTCTTGTCAGAGTGCCATAGGGCACAGGGCTTGTGCCTCGCTTGTGGAGCACTGAACCACAAGATAGAGGCATGTCCCAGGAGGAGTTTGGCTGGATCAGCATCCTTCCAGCCAGCAGTTCAGGGGTGCCAGCGTCGGTTCAGCAGCAGCAGGCCCAGAGGCCAATACCGGCGCAGTCTCAGCAGTTCTAGCAGCAGAGGCCTCAACAGTATGCTCAGGCTCAGGTTCAAAGGCAGAGAGGTCAGCAGCAGCAAAGGGGTCCTGCACCCAGAGGCCAGAGTCAGGCTTTCACGCTTTCTATCGAGGAGGCGCTAGCAGCAGGGAAGGTAGTTGCAGGTACCATTCTCGTTTACTCTCATTCAGCTTCAGCTTTATTTGATTATGGTGCTTCGTATTCGTTTATATCTGCACAATTTGCGACATGTGTTGGTTTGGAGCCAGAGTCTTTGCCTGTAAGGTTGAATATACTTACTGGTAATGGTCTAGTAGGAGTAGACAGAGTCTATGCCTCGTGTAGAGTCATAGTATGCATAAGGGAGTTTTCCGTTAGGCTGATAGAGTTTCCTATAGGCAATTATGATGTCGTCCTAGGTATGGATTGGTTGAGTGCTCGACACGCTACGATAGATTGCCATGCTGGCAAGGTTATCTTTCGTGTTCCGAATGAGGAGGAGTTCTCATTCTCTAAAGGCAAGGTAGAATCTTCACCGATGGTCATGTAGATGGATGTGGCTGAGAAGGTGCAGTTGCCCAGAGTAATTTGTGAGTTTCCTAATGTATTTCCCGAGGAGCTTCTGGGTATGGCTCCAGTTCAGGAGATTGAGTATTATATTGATTTGGTTCCGAGAGCAGAGCCAGTGTCAGCGAGAGTCTACATGATGTTTCCTTCAGAGTTGTTGGCGCTGTATCAGTCTATTGAGAGCTTAGGGCCAAAGGATTCATTCGTCCTAGTGGATCGCCTTGGGGAGCTCCAGCCCTTCTTGTGAAGAAGAAGGATGGTTCATCGCGTATGGTCATTGACTATCATCAGCTTAACGCAGTGACCGTGAAGAACAAGTATCCCTTGTCCAGGAAAGATGGCTTGTTCGACCAGCTTAGTAGAGCGGTTGTGTTTTCGAAGACCGATTTGCGGTCCGGGTATCATCATATCAGAGTTGGATAGCAGGATATACCCAAGATGACATTTAGATCTCGATATGGCTATTGGGAGTTCCTTGTTATGCCTTTCACAGCGATCAATGTGCCAGTGATCTTCAGGGATCTCATGAATCACATCTTCATGTCCCACTTAGACCAGTTTGTGATACTGTTTATTGATGGTATCTTGGTCTATAGTAGGACTGAGGCAGAGCACGAGTAGCATCTTCGCGTAGTTCTTCAGATTCTTCGGGACCATCAGCTTTACGCGAAGTTCAGCAAGTACGATTTTTGGCTCGATCGAGTCTCTTTCTTGGGTCATATTATTGTCGGAGGTGCTGTTGAGGTGGACTCCAAGAAGGTAGAGGCTATCGAGCATTGGCCAGTACCTCGTACAACTTCTGATGTATACAGCTTTCTGGGATTGGCAGGTTACTACAGACGGTTTGTGGCAGACTTTGCTAGGATCTCCGCACCCTTGACATGGCTGACGTATAAGGATGTGTGCTTTGAGTGGTCAGATGCTTGTCAGGTTTCTTTTAAGAAACTCAAGCAGAGTTTGATTTCAGCTCCTATTCTGACATTATCCGTCGGACCAGGTGGGTTCACGGTGTATTGTGATGCGTCAGGCCGGGGACTTGGTTGTGTTCTTATACAGTACGGTCAAGTGATAGCTTATGCATCTCGGTAGCTTCAGGACCATGAGAAGATCTATCTGACGCACGATCTTGAGTTGGTCGCGGATGTGTTTGCCCTCAAGCTCTAGAGGCATTAACTGTATGGTGGTCGAGTGGAGATTTTTACTGGCCATAAGAGCTTGAGGTATGTGTTCACCCAGAGGGATTTGTACATGCGGCAGAGGACGTGGCTTGAGTTCCTGAAGGATTATGATGTTGATCTTCAGTATCATCTCGGGAAGGTAAACGTCGTTGTAGATGCTTTTAACAGGAGACCCGGAGTATATTTTCTTGACGAAGCAGCGTCACCTTCGGAAGGACCTTCAGGAGGTGGGTATTGAGGTAGTGCTACCTAGTGAGGCAGCTATGATGGCAGGCTTGCAGGTACAGTCTACCATTATGGAGAGGATCAGAGCAGCTCAGTCAGGGGATGCCAGGCTTCAGCGGCTCAAAGCAGAGTGTGTGACAGGGCGCAGAGCAGAGTTGTGCATCCATGAGGATAGGATACTCCGGTTTAGGAGTCGTCTTTGTCTGCCGAGCGGAGATACTCGACAAAAGATTATGTAGGAGGCCCACAGTTCTTAGTATTCTGTTCATCCATGAGGGACAAAAATATACCGTGATATTCGTCCGCATTTCTGGTGGAATGGTATGAAGAGGGAGATAGCTCGGTTTGTCTCTTGGTGCTTAGTTTATCAACAGGTCAAGGTTGAGCATCAGAGACCGGCCGAACTTCTTCAGCCTTCACCGATTCCGGAGTGGAAGTGGGATCATATTACTATGGACTTCGTGACTGGTCTTCCTAAAACCTCGACTGGTAGAGATGCCATTTGGGTTACAGTGGATCGACTCACGAAGGTTGCCCACTTTCTACCTTTCAGAGTTGGTCAGTCTACGGAGCATTTGGCCAAGCTGTACATGAGGCAGATTGTCAGATTGCATGGGGTGCCAGTTAGCATAGTCTCAGAACGGGATTCCAGATTTACTTCTCATTTCTGGCAGAGTCTTCAGCAGAGTTTGGGTACCCATTTGAGTTTCAGTTCAGCATACCATCCTCAGGCAGATGGTCAGTCGGAGCGTACGATTTAGACTTTGGAGGATATGCTTCGATCATGCACTCTTGACTTCAGTGGTTCTTGGGAGGATCACTTGCATTTGGTGGAGTTCTCTCATAACAACAGCTTCTAGGCGAGCATTCAGATGGGACCTTTCGAGGCTTTGTATGGTAGGAGATGTAGGTCACTCCTAGCTTGTGATGACATTGGAAAGAGGCAGATGCTTGGTCTAGAGATGATTGCTCAGTCAGTTGGAGTAGTCAGGCAGGTCAGAGAGCATCTCAGAGTAGCTCAGGATCGACAGCGTCACTAGATGTTACGACCCTCACCCGCTTTTCGGGATACGTGTGCGTATCCAAGCCAGCCTACGCCACAGTGTCGTCGGTAGAACACTGTCGAGACCATGATAAAACAAATGCTCAAAATAATCTTTATGGCTCATTCACATTGCTAAACTAAATTACAATGTTCAAAGATTTACATTTGATACAAGGTACAATGTCTCACAATTTATAAAGAACAACTGAATAAATACTCAACTATCTAGGTTTTGGCCTGCAAGTACACCCGTCTCTCCAATGCTAAGCGTAGTCGCGGCTAACCTGAAAAATGTTGGTTTCCAGTCAGAAATGGAATGAGTACATTCTAACAGCAGTTCCAATAATTGACAAAATCTATAAAACTGTAAATAATAAGGAAATACATAATGAACAGACAAGCATGGAATCATGGAACTGAACGAGCGTGATAATGATGACAAGTGGGTACTAAAATTGATAAGACATGTGACTAGCAAAGTATAAGGTAGAACCAGAATTGTACCTATCTAGTGAGTTGAAATACTACTTCGACATATAAATGGCTGAGGGTAAATCCGACATCCCGCACATGAAATGTGCGACTGCTATCAGATACGAATAATAGATCCGGAACCCCGCACGTGAAGTGTGCGACTGCTATCAGACACAAATAATAGATCCGGCACCCTGCACATAAAATGTGTGACTACTATCAGACATGAATTAGTTTTAGGTTTATTTACATGTCTAGAATATTTCCCCGCCCGTCTAGTACCAATAGATCCAAGCAGGACATGAACATGAAAATCATACAAGAGTCACAAAAATAATAATCAAGAATAAAACGTGCAAGGGATCCATACTACATCGTGTGACCATCGTTTCGAGATTCAATAGAATACAATGTAAAACACTACTAAATACATGAATCATAGAGATGATCAAATATAAAAACTATCAGAAATACACTTGCCTGGGGTCCTTTGCTGGTGAAACCGATAATACAAACCACTCAATGTGCCACACAAAAGTCCAACTGCACAACAGTCTTCGAGGGCTGAAACAGATATTTCCAACGTGTTCAGAATAGTCAAATTAGCTAGGATAGTCTAGCCATAAGTCCAATTCTGGACACATGGGCAAAACGGTAATTTTGAGCCAAAACGATGTCCGTCGTTGGACTCGTTTTGTACCAAAAAGTGTACCAGAGTCTATGGTCTCTAAAGTTATCAAACTATATGTCTACGGGTTCGGTTTGACGAGATAAACCCAACCGTATGTCTAAAATTGGATTCCGGTGGACCGTGCACAAATTCACCCGTTGGATCGGGTCGCTGGCCCGCCAAAAGGGCATTCCGGTCGACCTTCTCAGAATCGAACGAAACTTGGCATACAGGACCAGAAATATGATACGATCATGTTGCTGTAAGTTTTGTCTAGAGATGACGAACGTACACAAAATAATTGGCTAGTTTGCAAAGAGGCCGATACGGGGTATCTCGTCGGATATGTCTCGATTTCGGCGCGCACACAACGAAATTGAGTTCCGTCGACTCCCACATGTCAAAAACACCCATACGCGTCTTCAATGCTCATGGGTTGTGACCACGTTGCCCAGTTTGTCGGGACGCATGCCGTATCGGTGATTTTTTCCAAAATTTTAATTTCTGAAAATAAGTTTTTCGTAATTTTTGGGATCGAATATCTTTCTGTACAGTGGATGAATTTCAATTCTGTAAAAAGGGTTTTAAAGCCCTAGATATTGCCTATAACTGTTATGAATTAGTTTTGGAAAATTCTAAACATCCTGGCATGAATCTCCTGCTAAGTCGAGGGGTTTGAGTTTGATTTATGCTCTGTTTTAGAGCAGTTTTTCATCGATCTTTGGATCGGATTTCTGGGAAATATAGCGCATGATGACTAAATCTATTTGAAGGAAAATAATGTCGTATAAGTTAGGGACATACCAGAGAAAATGGCTCATAAAACGATCGAGCAATCGTCGAGAACCATCACCGTGAAGTCAGTCCGATGACTTCTATCATTGTTGTCTTTGGTGCGCACGGCCGCGCTTCCCGGCGCTTCTCTGGCTATGCATGACCGTCGAGGTGGCCGTCCAGGGTGGCGTAAAGGGCCGGGGTCGGTGCTGGGGTTAGTGTCGGGGTAGGGTTATGGTTTTCCTCGAAACTTCTCCCTCTTGCCGCTCGATTTTTTTTCATATATAAGGGGTCGGGTTTTCCAACTGTCAGGTTGGGCTCGATTTGTATTTGGATGAACAGTATTCATCAGTAAGGGTCAGGTTTTCCAACTGTCGGGTTGGGCTCCAACGCGCTGAGAGCTACATCAGGATAGAACTTCTCCTTGAATAGCCTCTGGAAGTTCTCCCAAGTCAGCCCTCTAACAGAGGCACGAGGGTCCATGCGGTACCAAGTCAACACAATATCGGAGGACTGGCTCGCCGATGCTGATACCCACAGCCTCTTAGGGATCTCTGCCAGCTCCAGGCTCCTCTCTACGTCCTCTAGCCAATCATCGGCGTAAAGGATGCCCTCGGTTCCCTTGAACTCCCGAGGGACCATCTTCTTGAAGTCAAGCACTATACCAGGCCTTGACTGCTGCTGATCTGGCTTTTAGGCCAGAGCGCTCTGAACCGGAGCCGCAACCACCTTCTCGACTGCTACCAGTGCCAACTGATGAGCGTTCTCCATGCTCTATCTCAAAGCCTCTGTCTGACGCTGCGACGCCTCAGCCAGTGCTTACTGCGCCTCCATCATCTGCTGGAGAAGTGCGAACATCTGTGTAGCGTCTATCGGCAGTGCAGGTGGAGGCGGAAGAGTCTCTGGCATGACGATAGTAGGCCCCTGAACCTGCTGCGGAGGACCTCTAGGTGCTATTGCCTCTGCCACCTGGATGGTAGAAATAGTAGGGACAACCTCCTGGACTGCCACATCTGACCTCTCCGGCTTTGCACCAGATCCAGCGGCCTGAGCTCGAGTTACTGTCATCCTGGAGACATATTCGAGCAAAATATCAATATGGCACAAGATAAGATATTATCAAAGAAGAACAACTAAATTAAAATGCAAGAAGAGTTGACATGATAATCAAAAGATCGAAATTTTTTCTAAAATGTGATTGAGTAACTCCTAGTATAACCTAGAACCTATATCCTAATTGCATGCTCGTAATTAGTACTCTAAGTCGAGTACCATTACGATATCGTACTAGTTGCGACACAAGACCTGCATGGGCCACCACAAAAATGTGTCACGATCCGTACCCTGTTTAGGGGCACGAGCACGTCGGTACGTCCAGCCTACGCCACAGTGTCGACGGTAGAACGTTGTATAGGTAGTCTATAAAATCTAACATCAACAATATATATAAACTTGTCATCTTCGCACGGAGGAATATATATAACTCAATCACATGACGTCTAGGGAAGATAAGCACGATGTGATAAAGATATGATGGAAATAGAAAAGCTGGAAATGGATCCAAGTCACAGAGCCACAACCAGAAGTTCAGAGTTTAAAATATTATACAATCCCAAAAATATATATACTACAACCCAAAATAATAAGCTGGAATACAGTCCAGTCAAACCTGACTAGTCTAGGTCAGAGCAGGCGGTGCGTCCTCAATGGGCACCGGCCCCACAAGAATGTCCAGGTCGTACTCCCCATCTATGTCATACTCATAATAGGTCGAGCAGTCGGCCTCTAAATCCTCTGTAAACATCAACGGGATTATCCTGTCAGGATAATGAGTAAGTACAAACACCAACAGCAGTTCCATTAAATTGACAAATGCTATAAGAGACGATTATAATGGAATACAAGATAAAATATCAAGACTAGAATATAAATAGGATATATAGAACAGGATATCATGTCAGGGTATAACATACAAAAAAGTAATATAATACAGGAATATCTTATGTACAATGTAAATATAACCAGTGCCTTGATTATTAGAACGTTATATGATCGGCTTGGGACAAGATCAAGCTGTTCCATTTTATCGGCTATGCACAAGTAGTATAGAGGATCAGGCCAGCCAAATTGAAAGCTATGCACAAGTAGTATCAGGTCAGGCTACACCCTATGTGTGGTGAGGGTGGAGCTATGCACAAGTAGTAACAAGTGGGGGTAATGATCACATAACCTCTAATAACTCTCCATCCCCGAGTAGTATAATAGATCTAACCATGACACGTCATGACACAGGATTTAAAGAGCAGGTAGCCAGCCCACTCCTAAATTGGTGTCTATACAAGTACAGGAAACAAGATCGACAATGTACCAATATACCATGAAAGTCCAGGAATAACATCTCATGACAGGATCCGACGTATACTAGTCCGTGAACCATCATGTTAGGAATCAAGTAAAATACTACAACTGAATCGAATATAGTAGATATCAAGATGATAAAAACTATCAATGGATGTACTCGCCTGCGGTCCTGAGCTATCAAATAGAATCGATGCTCAGAGTGATGTTGCAGACCCTAAGATGAGATATAATGAGTTAAATTAGGGTTTAATAGTGTTAGGCATAATTTTTAGTATATGATATGCAAATTTAGGTCAAACTCAGTCAAACTAAGTCAAACTAGGTCACATTAGGTCACACTAAGTCAAACTAGGTCAAAGGTTGACTTATAGTTGACTTTTGGTTAACTGGTCAACTCCTAGTCCAATATAAGTCAAACTAGGCTAATGGTTGACTCATAGTTGACTTTTGGTCAAGTGGTCTACTCTGGTCAAGTTCTAGTCATTTCTAGGCCAAGTGTTGACTTTGGTTGACTATTGGTCAAAACAGTCAAACTTGGTCAACCGAGGTCAAAACTTGTCTAAGTATCCGATTACTATCATTTACCTACCAAGATACCATATATCTTGGCCCTATTGGTATTCCGATACCAATATCTTGGTTTAGCACAATTACCTTAGCCTAAGGTAAACACTTACCTTAGCTAGGTAAACCCCTTACCTAGGCATCCAACAACCATCCTAGAGTAATATCTAACTCATACTAGTTATCTATCCTATGATAAGGTAAACTAATACCTTACCCTACCATAGTACCCAATACCTTACCCCATGATAAGGTAATCCTCATTACCTTGCCTATACCAAGGTAAATTATATTTACCTTAAGATACTAGCTAGTATCCTAAGATACGCATTGGTATCTTAATATACGACTCTTGGTATCCTAAGATACCAAGACACTAACTTATTTAACCATTACCTACCCTTAGACTCTAAGTTTACCAATACCTTGAGGGTATCACAATATCTTACCCTATACTAAGGTAAACCTCATTACCTTGTACATAAAAGGTACATTGGTATCTAAGATACCAACATACTAACTCAAAACTAACCAATCTAGCACACCTTAACAAATTATAACATCTAAATTACATATCTAACATACAACGTACTATCTAACATAACCTCTAACATGTCACTAACAACTAACTCTCTAACACTACCAACAAACTAGCACACATGCACACACACACACATACATGGCATCATGGGGGTCAAATGTGGTGCTAAATGAGGGGTGAAATGGGGGTCAAATAGGGGCAAAAGGGGGTCAATGGGTGCCAAGGGGCTGCCCTGCAGCAGCCCCAACTGCTGATGCTGCTGCTGCTGTCCTATGCAGCAGCCTATAGACTGCTGCCTCAGCAGCTATATGCTGCTGTTGCTGATGCCAAGGGGCAACAGCCTCCTCTCCCTTTTTCCTTCTTCCCATCATCATCTATCCACCTATATATATATATATATATATATATATATATATATATATATATATATACACACACACACACACACACATACACTCCAAAACAACGCGAAACCTATCCAAACACCCAAACCCTCGCAATTGTACCCTCTAGGACCTAGACACGTACCCCACACAAGCAATCCAACTCGCGCATGCGAGTGAAAATGCGAAACGAGGCCCGAATGGCCAAATGGCCATTTTGGCGGCTCCGGTGTGTCCGATTCGCGATACCGTGCGATACGGGCACCAAACCTATCCGAATTCGATCCAAATTCTACCCATGAGTCCTAAATAATGATTAGAACCTATTCTAAGTGCTAACTTTCTGATTCTAGTGTTGGTACAAAAAGTCACCCGTGTGTTGGAACCCGAAAACCCCGAAAAAGCCTATTTTCATGATTTTTCGCGAAATGACCCCACGTATCCAAATATGGACACGTACCTAGCCTCATATCACCCAAACTAACCTAATTAGGTCTAATTAGGCTAGGGGCAACACCCAAACATGTCAATTTAGATTTTCTCTAAAATTGGCACTAAACCTAGGCCGAAAGTCCCAAATTGAGTTTATTGGTTCCAAACCTCTTCTAATGGGTTATCCTATACCTCGGACATCCTCTAATATGCAAATGACACTAATTAGAAGTAATTACAAAGGTTAGAGTAAGGGTTTACCTCTTGGGAGTTGGAATCCCAAGGAAAAGTCCCAAATTCACTTCTTTTTAGGTCAAAGCACAAAGATCTATACTCACACCACCACCAAGCTAGATCCACCTAGATCAAAACCATAAATGAGAGATAAACAAGAGTTATCACTAAGATTAGAGAGAGATATAGAGAAATGGAAGATATTTGGAAGAGATTTGACTTACTTGAAGCTTGAAATTAAGAGAAAAAAGAGGGTTTTTGTATATAAAGAGAAAAGAAGGAGAGAGAGTGTTTTCTTGCAAATGAGAGCAATGGGGGGTCCCAAATCTGGCCGGCCACATATAGAAGGGATGGGGCATTTGGCACATTACAAGAATGCCCTTCAAGTCAAAGAAAAGAAGGGTTTTGAGTTGGGGTCAAAATGGTAACTTGAAATTTCTAAATTCCAAGTTCTAAATCTAATTCTAAACTCTAATCCCACTAAAATCAAATAGGATTAGTTAAAATAAATATCTGGATTTGGTCATGACAAGTTGGTCGGGCCAATTGGGTCCAAAACTGACCCGGGTCACTAACACAAGTCGAAATGCGACAAAACTCAAACCTGGTCAAACAAAACCCCAAAATACAATATTAATAAATAAATATTCACAAAAATATTAAAATATAAAAAATGATAAAATTATCCTCAATTTTGAAAAATGGAAGTGACAAATCTACCCCTCTTAAAATAATTTCGTCATCGAAATTTAAGTTGGTTGTACTCTTCTCTAGGTCAAACCCCCAACAGTCAAGGTCAAAACTTCTAACTAGCAACACACAAGATAATGGTCCTGCTGGTCGTGATTTTATAGTCTCAACAGGGTCACTACACTATCTAGCGCAACAAAACACAATCCAAGAGGTACTATTGGAACATACAACAATCATGAGAAAAAGGACGGAAGAAGAACAAAGGGCAGACTGCTAACCCATCACCTGTAGCATCGGCCTCCTCGGCTGTCAACGTAGAAACCCTGCCCAGCTGTGTATATCCGTCTGCTAGTGCGGGACATGACGCTCTTCCACAGGTGACCTAACTCTATCTCCTGTCCTAGTATGGACACTGGCCAGGACGATGAAAGGTATCCCCAATTCGAGTTAGAAAGAAATAAAGTGACTTAGTGGGGTGAATCAAGAATGGGTCTTGCGTTAGGAAGGTCGTACGATAAAAATGAAGCACAAGATGGTGAGTGTGAGTGGGACACGAAGGTCATGGGTCACTACCAAAATTCATCGCTTTAGCGATGGCCTGTTAGCAACAGAATAAGTCCGTCGCTAGTAGCGACGGACTCCCGCCTATATACTGACGGTTTACCGTCTAATCACAGG
Organism: Iris pallida; assembly: GCA_029216955.1. Lineage (NCBI taxonomy): Eukaryota > Viridiplantae > Streptophyta > Magnoliopsida > Asparagales > Iridaceae > Iris > Iris pallida. The sequence goes on from JANAVB010033815.1 coordinate 9,094,611, forward strand.
CAATATTTTTTTAATTTTAAGGGTAAAAAGTTGTCGCACACCCATCGATAAGGCGTCGACGAAGTAGCGACGGACAATGTATCCGTCGCTGGGTAGTCACTCCTTAGTCAATATTTGTGTGGGAAAATGTTAAAAAATTACAAGAAATTGGGCGACTACGTAGCGACGGATCATCCGTCGCCCAGCTGATGAGTTTTAGTGACGGAACCTACAGCCGTCGCTACGTAGTCACTCAGCTGGCGAGAAAATATATAAAAATTTGTGGGAAATTTATGACTACTTAGCGACGGATATATCCGTCGACAGTCCGTCGCTAAATTGCCAGCCCTAACTTAAATTGAACCGACGGAAGGGGGGATTTCATTCGAACGAAATTCATCTCTCTTCTCTCTCTCTCTCTCTCTTGGAGCTCTCTCTCTCTCAAAGGTACTCTCTCTCTCTCTCTCGTTTGGGGGGTGTGGGCGGCGGGGGGGACGAGGTAGCCGATGGTGGGGTGGAGGCGGATGGAGACCGCGGGGGTAGGGGGCGGATATGGTGGGAGGCCGCGGGGGGGAGGGGCGGATGGAGGCTGCGAGGGTGGGGGCGGAGGTAGCCGGCAGTGGGAGGCGGAGGGGAGCCGTGGTGGGGGGTGGTCGGCTGTGGTGGAAGGCCGAGGGAGGGGCGGAGGGGGGCCGGGGGTGTGGGGAGGGGGGAGGGGTAGTGCAGGGGATGGGGGTGGTATACTCACTCATATATATATATATATATATATATATATATATATATATATATATACACACACACACACACACACACACACACATACACTCCAAAACATTCCGAAACCTATCCAAAAACCCAAACCCTCTGGATTCGATCTAAATTCTACCCACGAGTCCTAAATAATGATTAGAACATATTCTAAGTGCTAACTTGCCGATTCTAGTGTCGGTGCAAAAAGTCACCCGTGTGTTGGAACCCGAAAACCCCTAAAAAGCCATTTTTATAATTTCTTGCGAAACGCCCCCACGTATCCAAATATGGATACGTACCTAGCCTCATCTCACCCAAACTAAGCTAATTAGGTCTAGTTAGACTAGGGGCAACACCCAAACATGTCAATTTAGGGTTTTCCATAAAATTGGCACTAAACCTTGGCCGAAAGTCCCAAATTGAGTCCAATGGGTTCCAAACCTCTTCTAATGGGTTATCCTACACCTAGGACATCCTCTAATATACAAATGACACTAAATAGAAGTAATTACAAAGGTTAGAGTGAGGGTTTACCTCTTGGGAGTTGGAATCCCAAGGAAAAGTGCCAAATTTACTTCTTTTTAGATCAAAGCACAAGATCTACGCTCACACTACCACCAAGCTAGATCTACCTAGATCAAACCACAAATAAGAGATAAACAAGGGTTAGCACCAAGATTAGAGAGAGATCTAGAGAAATGGAAGAGATTTGGAAGAGATTTGACTTACTTGAAGCTTGAAATCAAGAGGAAAAAAGAGGGTTTTTGTATATAGAGAGAAAAGAAAGAGAAAGGGAGTGTTTTCTTGCAAATGAGAGCAAAGGGGGTTCCAAATTTGGTCGGCCACATATAGAAGGGATGGGGGCATTTGGCACATTACAAGAATGCCCTCTAAGTCAAAGAAAAGAAGGGTTTTTAGTTGGGGTCAAAATGGTAACTTGAAATTTCTAAATTCCAAGTTCTAAATCTAATTCTAAACTCTAATCCCACTAAAATCAAATAGGATTAGCCAAAATAAATATCTGGGTTTGTCATAACAAGTTGGTCGGGTACAATTGGGTCCAAAACTGACCCGGATCACTAACACAAGTCGAAATGAGACAAAACTCAAACCTGATCAAACAAAACCCCAAAATACAATATTAATAAATAAATATTCGCAAAAATATTAAAAAATAAAAAATGACAAATTACCCTTAATTTTGAAAATTGGAAGTGACAACATGTATACTTGTATACCCAGTATATACCCTCTCAAAATTATATAAAATTCTTAAAAATTCTAAAAAAATTAATAAGTACCTAATAAGTAATTTTGGTAAAAACATTTTACAAGTAGAATACTAAAATTAATATTTACTCCTAGTTTTTGGTTTATAAAAGATATATATATAATTACATACTAACCATTTAATAATTATAAACACACCATAAAATATATACAAAATAATTAACATATATATATATATATTCATTTAATCTAATAAACACACAAAATTTGTATATACCCATATTGTTCTAGTCAAAGATCCAAAAAATCTAAATTGGCATTTCAAGAGAACGTATCATTTTTCGAAAATAATAAAATATATAAAAATATGATAAAAATATGAATATATAACTTTAATAGCAAATAATATATTATATTTAACTAATATTTATAAGTAGTCATTGACCATTAAAATAAATACCAATATATACATAAAATATATATCTATGTGGTCGTCTTTGGTCGCACTAAAAGTCTACATGGGCTTGGGTTGGGTTCGGGCTAGTTTGGCACAACCGGGTCTTCTAAAAGTCAATAATCTTAATAATAACTAATTTATTTATTTATAGGAGTCATGTCACAACTTGAACTGGTTTTTCTAGTTGGGACACACTTATGGCTCGGACTTCCCTATCATGGCTAAAACATTAGTCAAGTCACACGACCACGCTATCCGTGCCACGATTTTTAGTCATCTGTACTCCAAATCTTAACCATGACTAACGCATCCTATAATAATAATTAATTAATTAACTATTTATAAAATCCTAAAAATTACTTTAAAATAATAAAAAGGTATTTCCAAATTTTGGGAAGAGAGGTTACAAATCTACCCAACTTAAAAATAAATTCGTCCTCGAATTTAAGGACTACTAATATAGGAGGACCTGGTGGATCGATGAAAAGAAAAATTTTAGGATAAGTAAATATTGATCAAATAGGTGCAAAAAAGGAAAGGAAAATTTTAGGGTTAGGATTAGGGTTTCAGAAATTAGGAATTATAGTTAGGGTTTTGAGAGATTGGGGATTTTGTGGGGATTTGGGAATTTGTGTTTGTGGAGAAAGAGAGGGCTCACCTTTTCATAGGAGATGGAAAAATCCAAATTGGGGAAATGACTAGAATGATCAAATCTTTCCAAGGTTTAAATAAATACTGAATCCAAAGAATTAATCCGTAATGATTTAAAATAATTCTAGATTTTATCGATAATATTTAAAATACCTTTTACCAAATCCAAATATAATACTTAATAAATAATTATAAATAGACACCAAGTATTATCAAATAACTTTAAAATGTATTTGCATAGCTCAAACAATTTTAGTAAATCTTTATCTACTAATTTGTCACCATAAGAATATAGGGTATTAGTTGTTATCACTCAAATATTTTTTGAAATTAAAATCGTAGAAATAATTGATAATAATCTATAATTTTTAAAAGTATATTTCCGTAATTATATTAAAAATCGCTTCTAAAAGAAAATTTGGCAAAACTCCTTTCATTTCGAACATTTATAACAAAATTTAAATCAAAATTTTTCTTCTAGCCAAAAAAATTAATAAAAGTTTAAAAAGAATCGGAAAGTGAGTTTTCAATTCTACCCACCTTAGAAAAAATTTTCCTCGAAGTTTCGAAAGCCACGATTAGTCGTGATTGAGAATACAATCAAGAAATGATATGATCAAGGATCAAAATGAGTTAGATCGTGAATAGAATCGAACTTTAAGAAAAGGTACCACGTGGCACGATTAAAATATAGTCCAAAAGGGTCTAGTCACAATGGTCAAGGATAAAGTCGAAGTAGGATTAGTTAAACAAGAAAAAGTCGTGTAAACACGGTTAACTACCGTTGGGATTATATATGCTTGATCAGAGATCAAAATTTAGGCAAAGTCTAAACATGGTTAAAATTACTTAGATATAACTAAGATATAATCACGATCAAGATTAATCATGCAAGTCATCCAAGCATGATCAAAATTTAAAAAATTTGGCACGAGCATGAACAAGATCAAAATTGTAATCATTTTGGCACGATCAACTAGTTAAGCAAAACCGTTTAGACACGATTATAGAACCAAAACCTAGGAAAGCATGTGAATTGACTCGATTGAAATTTAATAAAAATAGTCTAGTCACGATCAAAATTGTTTAAGGATGATCAATCAGAATCGTTTTTGAGACACTTAACTATTTACCCATATTCATTTAGGTATGAAGAATCTAGTGGAAGAAAATCAAAAATAAGTTTTAAAAGATGACGATTCGAGAATAGAAAGATAAGGAGAAAGGAAGAACAACCAGTTTATTGAGAAGATGGTAACTAGGAATAAGGCACAAATAAATTTAGAAATTTAATAGTTATATGCCAATAAAAGACATAGCCTCTATGGTATTCAAAAATTGTAAGCATACCCGAAGTGACTTCACCGAGAATTTATGTCTCGCCAGCGTACAACTAGCTGCAATAAACTCTTGGTTCTACGACTCAAGCAAGGATATGATAATCGGATACCCTATCAACTCTATCCAATGTTGACATAGCAACTCAAAGATGAAAATAGGACAACCAAGATATACCTTTAATGATATTCGATAACTTACGCTTACCTGAAATTATTTTAACTTAGGGGTCATGCCTCGCCAGTGCGCTGCTGGCTGTAGTGAACCCGCAATCTTCATAATTCAGATAATTGGCGACAATGCGCTTTTGCCTTGCCATTATAAGTCAACGAATATTCTTTCAACTATATCCATAAAATCTCAAGAAGTTTCTAAAATTCTTTAATAAATTGATCATGATAGAGAAGGTTAGAAATTCAACCGAATTGATCATGATAGAAAAGTGTGTAACTGTCGTTGAAGTGAAAGTATCAATTTTAAAAATAAAACGATCAATTAGGTGTAAATTTTTTAAATCAAGCGACCGAATAGAAAAAGATGACTGAACACAAGAAGTTAAAAAATTTCGGTTCTAATATTCGAGGATCAAGGTAAAACATATATATATATATATATATATATATATATATATATATATATATATATATATATATATATATATATATATATATATATATAAACAAGGTAAAACATATATATATATATATATATATATATATATATATATATATATATATATATATATATATATATATATATATATATATATATATATATATATATATATTGAATTTCAACAAAATTAACTCAGGATAAATATATGGATAATTGGACCGTGTTAGGCTCAAGAATCAATAAATGAAATATGATGTTGAATTTAAGAAAATAATTACCTATGGGAATAAATAAATAATAAGGTATAGGCAGGAAAGTTAATCCAAATAATTTCCAAGGTGATCGAAATAGGAGGGGTGTAAGTATCTTTCTTCCAAGTATAAATATCAATTCTTGAAGAGAAAATAATTGATTAGGAAGGATAATGGTCGAAGCCAAACTAAGTAAAAAATCTTCTGGTCCCTATTTCACGGCTATTCAATATTCGGTGATTGAGAGGAAAATATTGAGTGAAAACTAACTCGAAATTAACATATAGATATTTGAGTGATAAATTATTTTAAACTAATAATTCTTTAGGTTGAAGGAAATATAAGTGATACAAACTTACGATATGTCGATGTTTAGGAAAGGTACAAATGATCAAGTTTATGAAGAAAATGATCAAAGACAATAGAAATATAAACTTTAATTTATCTCTCTTTCTAATATTCAAAGATTGAGGGGAAATACACACACACACACACACACACACACACACACACACACACACACATATATATCTTGAAAACTAATTCGGAATGAGTGAATTATGGATAATCGAGTTAGGTCCAAACTCAATAGATGGGAACAAAATATACTCTGTTTAATGAAATAATTACCTATGGTCAATGGAATAAATAAGCAATACGGTATGTGTAAAACTCCTAAATTTCTACTATTTTTTTATATTAAATTTGGTACTGATTTAAATTTTTTTTGTATTGTACGTCGCGTAATCGTATTGTACGTCGTGCACGAAATTTTATTTTCATAATTTCTCGACGAGTGCGAATATGTGCGAGCGTACATATTTTTAGAAAAACATTTTTCCTATTTTTATAGTTTCAAGATAATATATATAATAACTATTTTGTTATCGTTCCAAAATTTCAACTTGTTATTTTATTTATAAAGCCCTTCATTTCTCGCAATTTTTTTAATAATAAATAATATTTTTATTGCATACTAGAAAAGCATAATTAGGAAAACATTATTTGTACATACATATATATTTATAATTATTTATTAGTTTATTTTTAATGTAATTTTCAAAATTAATATTATTAGTATTTTAGAAAATATATTTTGAAATTATTGTGGCATTTAAATCTTGATTTGAAATTATGGAATTATTTAAAAGGTTAAATATTTGCAAATTGATTTATCCCATTGGTTTTAAACAAAAAATTTAATTAGATTTAAATTAAATTTGTATTTGGATTTAGATTTGATTGATTTTAAATTTAATTTACGAATTATCTACTTTGGGTTTTAAATAAATCCTAATCCTATCCAAATGGGAATTTTCACATCCTATAAATAGGCAGGTACTCCTCCATAATTCTACAAGCCAAATTTTCTCCAAAATTATTTCTCCACATCAGTGCGTGTATCGTGTCAGTGTCCGTCCTCTTGCCATTCATTATATTCCTATTTATTACAAATACATCGACCTTCTTTCCGCGTTCGGCAACCCCAAACGCCAACCCAACCCGTGTCTCGCAGGACACATCCCGACACAAACAAAATCCTAACCCTATCCCTATCCCTCTAACCCGTCCACCTTCCCCGGCTGCGCCCGCTCGCCGCAGCTCCCCTCGCCCATCCTCCTCCTCCGCCGCCTTGAGAACTCCGCCGCCGCTAGCGCACCACCGGCGCAGCCCCGACTCCTCTCCACCCTCTTTTCCTCTTGCTCTCACCCCTTCTCTTCCCCTTTCTCTCAGTCTTCTCTCTCTCGAAGAGAGGAGTTATGGAAGCTTTAGATTCTTTCAAAAAAAAAAAAAACTTCTGGTGTTTGTGTTCTTCTCTGGTGTTGTGTTCTCAGAACCACTGGTTTATTTTTCGTTTTATATATATATATTTTTTGTCTTGTTTTGTTATTTATTTTTATCAGCATTATTATTATTATTATTATTATCATTATTATTATTATTATTATTATTATTATTATTATTATTATTATTATTAATATTAATGTTATTAATTCCTCTCGTGAAACGAGGAGGAACAGTGAGTTATCATTATTTATATTTATATTATTATTATTATTATTATTATTATTATTATTATTATTAATGTTATTAAAAATGTTTGTATACAGCAGCCTAATAGTTCTAGTGTTTTCATTATTTAATAATATTTTGAGTATATTATATACATATATAATTGTATAGTTTTAATGTTATTATTGATTATAAATCTTTAGTATTTATATTATTTTACCAAGTATTCTTTATTGATAAGTAAAAATATATAATTATTACTAATATTATCATTACTAGTAATATTATATATCCCTAGTTTATTATGAATGGATTTTCGACTTAAATTATTTTCTGTATAATTCTTTTATCTTAACTAGTAAAAAGGAAATATATATATATAGTTTCAATTAATGTATAGAAATTTCTCGATTTTTAAATAGTTAATAAACGTATAGTTTTTACCAAAAACGATTTTATTTACTCTCTCAAAAACCATATTTTAAAAGTTTAAGTATTTGCCTAAAACGATTTTATACTTTTCAAGTATTTATCTAAAAACTATTTTTAGCTAATAAGAATATATTTTCGAGTATTATAAATAGCCTTCTAAAAATCATCTTTATGACTTTAAGTATTTTACTATGAATATCTTTGACTCATGAAACTAGTTTTTAGCTATTACAAATATCACTCAAAAATTTGTATATATTATTATTTATTTTTTTACTTTCTTCGATTTTTCTTCAACCCGTGACTAGGCCCATTATTATTATTCTTTCGCCAATTCAAGCCTACCTTATGTCCAACCTAACCAATTTGACCCTTCTGGACCCAATGGAACTGTCCGTGTCACCATCAGAGGTCACCTTGCATAGTTATTGCACTGAAGTTGTAGTTCGTGCCACCTTGATCACCGCAGCACACCAGGCAGCTCACCAGGCGTTACAACAGGCAAGTATACCTTGCTAATTAACTGTCAAATTATTTATTTTCTGCAGTATTTATTTTATTTCATATTGTTAGTTTCCTTTGTTATAAACTGCGCGTCCAAGCCATACTTGGGTGCAAGCGACTTTATTAGTCGTTACTTTATTTTATGCATGTTGGCTTAGTGTTAGCGGACTACCTTCTTGTTGGGGGATATCCTTATATCTCCTTTGGCTGTGACACTTACACTACACGGTTTAAGGCATTTTATTAGGGGCACGACTTATTGACTAGCTATCTCTAAAGTCGTGTGACGGTAGATGATCGTAACTGCTATGACTAGGGTTTTAGAGACTCAAGCAGTTACAAAACTGGACGAGCCATGGACATGACTTGAACAGTATGGGAAATATTGGGGGAGGACAGTCGCTAGTGCGTATGGGAAGCCAAACAGGTAAAACACAGTCTTCGGATGGAACTGTGGCGATATATTTGCAGATACCCTCTGACGTTTTGGACGTTACGGTCGGATACAGATGACTGGATGCCAGTTACGTACACATAGCCTAAAATCCCACCCATGCGCATGAAAGTTGTCCTCTAAATTGTACCTTAGGCGGTTAGAATCTCATTTGCATATTTGTGTCTAGGATAGCCATTTATATATTATTTTATTCTGACAGTTCATATTAGCTTGTTCTTCCTGTATCTTGCTACGTCCGTCTGAGGACCTGGTTTTTCCCCAGGTGTGTGTTCATGTTCTCCGTAGGTATTCTAGCCAAGGCCATGGTCTTCTCCATTCCTTCGAAGACGATTGCGCTTGGTTCGTCTTGCCATTTTTTTATCGCTCGATTTCTTGTACATTTCTTTCATTGAGGTAGTTGGTAGTGGACTTTATCTCCGCCCAACGATTGTGTCATAAATATTCAAGTTGATTTTTATATTATTATTCTTTTTATTGTGGATGAGATTTAGTTTGTCTTGGATTCTGCATTTTACAGCTTATGTATTCATATGAGACCTACTACTTCGTATGAATACAGCTGGCATGTCTACGTACTTGGTCCTACGAATTTTGGGACTGGGGCGTTACAGTATGTAGGTTATTAGAAGGAAAATAAAATCACACAATAATAGATATTAGGAATTCGATCCTACGAATTTCTAATTCAACAGGCGAATATTCTCCCCATCTTGATCCTACCAACATATCAACCACTACAACAAATCGTTCTATGAATATTCCTCAAGTTATATAATAGGGTTTAGGATTCCCTAAATCCTTGGCTAAATCGCATGGCCGATGCAGCAACCTTAACTACCCAATAGTCAGATTAATAAGGGGCTCATAGTCCTAATCATTCTCCTAAATCATTTCAACCCAAATTGTGAATGAGCATTTCCTATTCGCAGGCTCGCAATAGTACGACTAACTTAAGTACTATCGCGAGTTCGCTATCTTTTACAAAAATGGACCTGCATGGGCCACCACAAAAACTTGTCACGACCCGCACCCGCTTTTTGGGATACGAGTGCGTGTCCAAGCCAGCCTACACCGCAGTATCGGCGGTAGAACACTGTCGAGGCCATGATAAAACAAATGCTCAAAATAATCTTTATGGCTCATTCATATTGCTAAACTAAATTATAATGTTCAAAGATTTACATTTGATACAAGGTTCAATGTCTCACAATTTATAAAGAACAATTAAATAAATACTCAACTATCTAACTAGTCTCTAGGTTTTGGCCTGCAAGTACACATGTCTCCCTAATGCTAAGCGTAGTCGTGGCTAACCTGAAAAATGTTGGTTTTCAGTCATGAATAGAATGAGTACATTCTAACAACAGTTTCAATAATTGACAAAATCTATAAAACTGTAAATAATAAGGAAATACATGATGAACAGACAAGCATGGAATCATAGAACTGAACGAGCATGATAATGATGACAAGTGACTACTAAAACTGATAAGATATGTGACTAGCAAAGTATAAAGTAGAACCAGAACTGCACCTATCTAGTGAGTTGAAATAATACTTCGACATGTAAACGACTGAGGGTAAATCCGGCACCCCTCACATGAAATGTGCGACTGCTATCAGACACGAATAATAGATCCAGTACCCCGCACGTGAAGTGTGCGACTACTATCGGACAAGAATAATAGATCCAACATCCTGCACATAAAATATGCGACAGCTATCAAGCACGAATTAGTTTTAGATTTGTTTACATGTCTAGAGTATTTCATCGCCCGTCTAGTACCAATGGATCCAAGCAGGTCATGAACACGGAAATCATACAAGAGTCACAAAAATAATAATCAAGAATAAAACAGGCAAAGGATCCATACTACATCGTGTGACCATCGTGTCGAGAATCAATAGAATATCAATGTAAAACACTACTAAATACATGAATCGTAGAGATGATCAAATATGATAACTATCAGAAATGTACTTGTCTGGGGTTCTTTGCTGGTAAAACCGATAATACAAACCACTCAGTATGCCACACAAAAGTCCAACTGCACAACAGTCTCCGGAGGCTAAAACAAATATTTTCAACGTTGTCAAAATAGTCAAATTAGCTAGAATAGTCTACCCATAAGTCCAATTCTGGACACAGGGACAAAACGGTAATTTCGGGCCAAAACGATATCCGTCGTTGGACTCGCTTTGTTCCAAAAAGCGTGCCAGAGTCTATGGTCTCTAAAGTCGTCAAACTATATGTCTATGGGTCCGGTTTGGTGAGAAGAACCCAACCGTTGTTTGTAAAAACAAAAGTTTGATTTCTACAAACTAAGAAAGAAAGTACAAGTGTACAATTGATTTTTGGAGAAGTACAACTATAGGAATCTGATCAGAAGATCACTTTATCCCTTAGACGATGTGATATCGAAGACACGAGCCTCTGAAAGATACAACAATACTTTGTCAGTAGATTATGGTCATTATTGATGCTTTAGAACTGATTTGAAACTATATTTATAGATTTTTGAAATAACTGTTTTCTGAGTTGTGCGTACTTCAGGTTGTGCGCCTTCTATCCAGTTGCACGAACGGTTACTTCAACTGCTGGGGACGCATGGCATCATTTGATTGAGATGCGCGTGGTCATGGGTAGTGTAATGGACACGTTCTTCGAGATTAGTGGCATGTGTGCCACATTATCCTGCTTCTAAATAAAAGTTGATCAGGTGGCGCCAACACTCTAGGTGGCGCACGCACGCAACTCGACTTTTGGTGCCTTTGACTGGGTCTTTTATGTTATGACAATTGATTCTCGCACTTCTTGATAACTTGCGCATGCTAGCTGTCAGCATTAATTGCATGCAGGGCCAGCTCTAGCATTTTTGAGGCCCCAGAAAACTCCTATAAATTAGGCCCTCATCCATCTATATAATTGTTACTAAAAATTCAGCAAATCCAATAAATGCAAAATATAATAAAATTAGTCCTTGAATACACATAAATTATTATCAAGATTAAATAAATTGAGCAACTCTTAGCTCCAAATTTATTAAAAAATGAAACCAAATAACACTAAACTAAATATAAGAAGTAAAAGTTCATACTCTTCTCGCTTTTTTCTGTGCAAAATTGTCAATTAAATCGTTGTGATCAAGTTTAGCTGCAATTCTTTTTTCAATAGACAACATGGCCAAACCATACAATCTATCTTGTGACATAGTTGATCGAAGGTAGTTTTTTATCAACTTCAGCTTGGAGAAACTTCTTTCAGCAGTAGCTACTGTAACTGGTATTGTCAATATTACTCTATATGCTATCCAAGCATTAGGAAAAGCCAAACACAAATTTTTGATATACTCCAACACTTCAATTGGTTTGATTAACCACTCTGGTAATGATTTTCTCAACAACTGTAATTCTGAAAATAATTCAAGTGCATCAATATCATAATCATCTCCATGTTTCAAAAAAGTTTCAAGTGTTGCACATGAACATTTTAAACTCTCATCTTCAGCAGCTTTCAACTTGCTCAAGTTAAATAAAAATCCAAAAATCTCTTCATATTTTTTAAACTGGTCAAATCTTGTCTTGAGCGAAGAAAGAGCAATATCAGTTATGGTTATAAAATAATTAACCCGAAAAGATTCTTCAGCCGCTTGTATTGGTTCATCTCTAGCATTCTCATCAAAAAAAATTCTTCTTGTGACAAACACAAGTTTTACGAAAAATGGGTTCAATCTCCATTTCCAAAGCAATCTTTTTAGCTTCATTCTTCGCAATTTCAAATCCAGTATTTCTGTACTCTTCAAAAAAAGAATGAGACATTGCAAAAGATTTATACACTCCCCAATATTTATTTCTTTTCCTTGGAGAATCTTGCTAACTTTATTCACTTTATGCAAAATTTCAAACCAAATCACCATGCCAACAAGAAAATCAAACTTTCGAAGTTCATAATTTGCTAAAGATTGCATCAACACTATGTTCTACTAGATAAACCAATGCATCTCTTATTTGAGGAGCTTGAAATCTTATCGCTTTTATACTAGCAACACGACTTTCCCAACGTGTATCCGACCATGATTTCAGTGTAAGTCCTTTACAATTGCTACCCTTGACATAAGATTTGAGAACCTCCCACCGCTTGGTTGAACTAGAGAACAACTTATAAATTCGTTGTATCACCCCAAAAAATGTTTTAGTTTGAACGGAACTCATGGCCATATCACAAAGAGCAAGGTTAAGAGAATGACAACCACATGGAGTGTAAAATGCCCTAGGATACTCTTTTAGTACCCTACTGCTTACACCTTTGTATTGTCCTTTCATGTTAGAACCATTATCATAACCATGCCCTCTCATGTCATTAAAATCAAGTTTTAAAGTTTCCAAAACTTTTTTAAGTTTATTGAAAAGCGCTTCCCCGGATGTTTCAACAACTTTTAGAAATTCAATAAAGAACACTTCTACTATTATTGGAGTTGTGGAAACATCAACACATCTTAGTATAAGAGACATCTGTTCTTCGTGACTAACATCCGGAGTACAATCAAGAACTACAGAAAAATATTTTGCCCCTTTGACAATATCAAGGATCTTGCTCTTAATCTCGCCCGCCAACAAAAGTATTAACTCATTCTGAATATTATGACCAAGAGAATGGACACGACGGATCTCTTTTTTTCGAATACGCCTAAGGTGTTCTTCCATTATCGGATCAAAATCAGCAATCATTCTAATTATACTTCAAAAATTTCCACTATTGTGATCATCGAGTTTCTCATTACTCCCACGAAATGCCAAATAATTACTAGCAAGAGTTTTCACAACACACATAATTCTCTTTAAAACCTGTCTCCAATACATTTTTTCTTTCTCGACGACTTTTGATTAGAAGAATCAATTGTTAGATTTTTTTTCTCATCCTTGTTTCTGCCTCCATCTAATCTGTTAAACTATTAAAGTGATCACTGCTCTTTTCATGCTCACTAAGCCTCGAATGAATATTTTTCCAGTCATTATACCCTATAGTTGCTGTTGTTAAAGGACTTGGCACAACTCTCTCTCTCTCTCTCTCTCTCTCTCTCTCTTTTGAATAAGACACAACAAAAGCAAAATACCTTATCATTTTTCGGAGAGTATACTAGCCATGATCTATCAAGTTTTTCACCATTTGGCAAAGACATAATGTAGTGTTTGTTACTAAAGCTTCCATTTTGGGCATTAGCCGGATACACTTCATTCATAACTCTTATTGGGCCCTTCTCTACTAATAAATCAACTTTTCTTTGAGGCATATTATTCTTCCAATTTTCCAGATCAAACAAATCATTTAGTTCTTCCTCATTTATATTTAAATCATCATTCAATGGTTCATTAAAAACTATATTCCCCAAATTTAAATGAATCTAATCATTCACTGTCATGACCCGCACCCAGTGTAAGGGGTACGAGAAGTGACGTACGCCCAGCCTACGCCGCAGTGTCGGCGGTAGAACACTATCCTGGTCACAATATCTAACACAGTTTAGAATATACTCTAAATGGAGAATAAAATAATAAGTAACTCAATCACAACACTAAGATGGAATAGAAGAGTAAATCTCAAGAGAGTCACAGATATGAATAAAAGTCTAGGTGTAAACCACCAGAACCAATCTCAAGTACAACTCATAATGTCTCAAATAGAAAGACAATAAATACTAAGTCTCAGCTAGACTATGGGCAAGTCCTCAGCGACTGCTGGATCCTCCTAAGGGTCCATGTCACCAATGTCATCTAAGCCAATGCCATAATAAGTAGGGCAGTACTCTTCATCATCACCTATAAAATTTTCAACATGCCCAATCAGGACAGAACGAGCACATATCTCTCACAACAGTTCATATCAGGATTGGACATATAAAGCAAGCTATAGAAAACTATACATGAAACGCTGTAAGGAAAATCAACAAGAGAGAGACTATAAGATGAGATATAGATATGATAAAAAGAGAAATGTAACCATCTACGTGATTTAGAGCATGAATTGGTTATATAAACAGGTTGGGTTGCACATGGATAAGCTATGGAGTTGCACATGGATACATACTGGGGATAATGATCACATAACCAACTACACTCTCCCTGCCCCCAATCAATGCACAAGGATCAAGACATGATATGTTATTGCACATGGATAACAACTACTTTATACATGGAGCTCATATGGTCATGAGTGTACATAAATAACACATAAGTGTACATGGATAAATAGGAATACATGGAGTACATGATGGCCACGATAAAGTACATGAATATGATATACTCGATGTATCCGAGGGGATAACATCGCATGAAAAGATCCATAGGGTAATAATCCGTGTGAACATCGTGTCAGCATCAAGTATACTAGTCTATAACAAGAGAACATATCCAAACAACTATGAAAAGATCAGAGAATGTACTCGCCTGGCAAATCGAACTGCTGATGATGAAATGTAGCTAAACTGGGGCAATATAAACCTATTTAAAATATACACATGTCACAACCAAGTCTAAAATATCAAAGGAAATAGCTACAATGCAAGACTACATGCTTCTAGGTCCCTTTCGGTCAAAGTCAACCCTTTGTCAACTCTGGTCAAACCTGGTCAACGCTGGTCAAACCTGGTCAAACATTGGTCAAGTAGTCCGTCTACTAATTTCTAGGTCACACACAAAATTTTAGATCATTCGGAGTTCGTTTGAGTCGATTTGGATCAAGTTTGACCCAAAGTTGACTTTTGTCAATTTGGTCAACTTGTCAGCCAATTCGACCGAACTAGGCTCCTAACAACGAACCTAATCTGTCCAAACACTTCCTATAGTCATATCACAAGAATTTATTACATTACCTATATTTATACATTCATCACAATTAATATAGATACATATATATACATACACAAATATATATATACATATATATAAATTAGGAAAGGAAACATGGTTTGTGAGTGAACAATAATGCTGGGGCTGCTGGTAGAGGGTCTAAATCTGAGCAACAGAATAATATGAGACTATAAGAGTAATCTATGTATAAGATATTACAATCAATAGTAAAATACCTATATAATATATATATATATATATATATATATATATATATATATATATATATATATATATATATATATATATATATATATATATATATAGGCTTAAAAAAAAGAGGCTTATATGGAAATATAAGTATATACCAATAATAAAACCAACGAAGGTCGATTCCGATCCTGGAGCAAGCTCCAGGTTTGAAATCACAGCCTCGACCCTCACATAAACACATTTTCGAAATTAGGCATTTAAAGGATTATATATATATATATATATATATATATATATATATATATATATATATATATATATATATATATATATATATATATATATATATATATATATATATATATATATGCATTGAATAGGTAAAAAACCATAATTGCCTAAAAATGGCTAGAAAATATGAATCAACCCCGAGGGTCGATTCCCACAAGTCCCAAACAATGTCCAAGGACCAAAAGCTCAGAAATTATCGCCATTAAACTCAGAAATTAAAATATCATATAAATCACAAATTTTCCAATTCAATGAAAACCCGATTATGCTTGAAAAAGGCAAACAAATAGGTAATAATTTCGCGGATCACTTCCCGCAAGTTCTAAATATCATATATAAGTTAACAAGTTAGAAAATATCGATTAAAAGTCGAAGAATCAAAATATCAAATTTATATTCAAAATATTGAACCCGAAAAATCCAATTTCGACAAAACGACCCAAAACATAAAATACTCAGAATTAACCCACAAAACATGGCAAATAGGTCGGTTTCGACATGTGGGATGTGCTCGGGTACTCCCGGAGTCGAAACCGTGTCCGTGTCATGCCTAGAGAATGCGAATCGGAAAACCGATTTTGCGTGTCGAAGAGGGTGTTCTCGCTCAATTGCGCGTCACACGCGCAACGAGAAGCCTCGTGCTCGTGTACACGGCTAGGTAGGGTCACAAGGTAGGTCTAGGACACGTCGACACGACACGAAGTCGCAGCGACGCGATACAGCAGCTCGTGCAATAGTGCGCAGGCGTGTGCCCTCGTGCACGCGGTTCGGTCTTCGTGGCTCGCTCGTCGGGCCACGCCACGACTCGGAATCGAGTCCCTGGGTAATCTAGGTATAGGGATACGTGTTCCAACTCCTGGAACGGGTCCTCGTCGTGCCATGTTCGCGTACGAAGGCCGCGAATTTTAGCCCGAGTGCACAGTTTAGCCGACCAGTGCACGCGCGATTTCTCCGCGCTCGTTCGACGAAACGTCGTGAAATATTACGGGCATGTGGGAAGAGGTTGCCCCTACGTGCTCGTAAAATTTCACGCAATACGGAATTTTGTGTGTCGAGTTATGACGCACAGACTACAGGGCATGTACGAGACCGTGCATGGGATCTCGTGCACGCGTGTCCGTGTCCGTTCGGATGCCGAAATCGTGTCGATTTCTGATCCGTCTTCACGAAAGTTGATACAAATCATATAAGGAAGGATTTCGTGAAAATAGAATCAAAATTTAACACTTTTCAATTCTAAGTGGCATTTTGTCGAACACGTGCAACGTGAGACCGATACGTGTCCGATACCGCTATCAAACGAAATCAAAATCCTAAGAAACTTTATGGGCAAGTCTATGACACCTATATGGATGCAAATATGAAAGAAAATTTAGAATAACTATGGTAGAAAAGGGTTTACCTATTGAGTGTCGAAAACTCAATAAACGGAGTCCCTCGGTCGTCGTGTCGGTCGATTCCCCTCAAGCAATTGCCTCCGCCTCCTCGCTAGCAATGCTCCAGCAGATCCTTCTCTTCTAGACGAGTGCAACAGAGTTTGTTTGGGGAGAAACGGACTCCGGATGAAGAAAATGGGATTTTTGGAGGAGGAGATCTACTAGGGTTTCACTTGTGGAGGCTATGCTTCACAAATGAAAGAGAGAGGAGGAGGAGTACTGTTGTGGCCGGCCAATATGGGGGACTAGGGCTATGTTAGATGCATGGGCTTGGGCTCCCTAGGTTGCTAATAAAGCCCAAGTCAAAAAGGCTTTAAAAAAAGCTATTAGAAAAATGGCTAAAAAAATCAATTAATCACTCTAAAATTAACTAATAAAATCTAAATTAATTCTAATGATAATAAATATAATTCCAATATAGCATTTATACAATGAATGTATAACTAATATATATATATATATATATATATATATATATATATATATATATATATATATATATATATATATATATATATATATATATATATATATATATATATATATATATTGGAAAAAAGGGTAAATTTTATTCCAAATCATCGCAATAAGGTTACATAGAGATACAGTCCCAACTCAGGGGGACACTACTAGTACATCCGACTCAATGTTATGAAGGATGCCCACCAGTGGAGTGGACAGTCCCTCATAAATGCGCCGGTTCCTCTCCCTCCAGACATGCCAAACTGATGCAGCAAGCCTCAATCTAGCATGTCTGACCCAGCTCTGCTCCTGGCCCCTGCAATATCTAATCCACTTAAGGATTTCTCTGAAGTCACGCTCCCTTCCAACCCCTCCCAAGTATCTCCGGCTCTGCTCTGCCCAGATGCTCCACGCCATATGGCACTGAAAGAACAGATGCCCAATGAATTCATTCTCTGTCTCACATAAAACACACTTAGGGTCAGGGACCTGGACCCCGAACCGAAGTAGTCTATCCCTAGTAAGCAACCGGCCCAGCACCAGTTTATATGCAGACAGTTGCATCTTTCTGGCAAGGCCCTTCCCCCAGATAAAGTCGTACTCCTCAATCTTGTCGAAGTGGGAACGAACAAGATCGTAGCAGCTGCTAAATCTGAACTCCCCAGCACCCTACGTGTAGCCCGAAGGTGCCCAAACCCAGACGTCAGACAGTACAGCAGGAGTGATCTGGACCTGCCTGATCTCCCCTCCTAACTGAGCAGTGAAACGATACTCCTCTGGCCTCCAGACCCCACCCCTGATGATGCGCCTACAAGTCAGACCTCGGTACGCCACACCGTCCGTCTCGGGACCCAGAATCTCCAGAAGAGACTGACCTGCTATCCACGGATCAAGCCATAGGTCCGTCTCCCCTCCCTCCCCCATCTTCCTCCGAATAGCCTTCCGAAGCACAGGACGGTTCCTCAGGATATGCTTGAAAGACACAGAGAAGTTGTTGTCAATTTCACATATCCAGAAGTTCCTACCCCGGAGATACCGACTAGTTATCCAAGCCGACCAAAGAGAACCGCCCTGAAGGAACCTCCACGCCAGCTTGACCCCCACCGCCTCCCTGACAGATACTAGCGAACGCAGACCCACACCTCCCTCCTTTCTCGGACGACAAAGCTGCTCCCAAGAGATGGCAGGAATCCCCCCATGCCATATGAACTTGGTACATATGCTCTCAATCTTTCTGATAGTGGCCAAAGGAACCATAATAGATTGGAGCCAAAACAAAGCAATAGCATATATAACCGATCGTACCAGCTCAATATGCCCTCCAAAAGATAGACCAGCCGCCTGCCAGCCCTCTACCCTCCTCTGCGCAAAGTCCACCAGACTCTGACATTCCCGGTCCTTCGCGTAGTTGACAGATAGGTGAACCCCCAGATATTTCACCGGAAGGTCACCCTTTTCTACCCCAAGCTCCAGGGCCCGTTCCTCCTTCAAGGTGCAAGAGGAGTTGAAGTAAACTTTGCTCTTGTCCCTGTTCAACCGAAGACCCGATAACTGTCCGAACTTCTCCATCACCACCGCAAGCTCCCTCATCCCTCGCATGGAGGGCCTCATCAAAACCAATAGGTCATCCGCATATATGAGATGTGAGACCACCGGTGAGACCCTGCTGTATATCGGTACAATCCTCTCCCGATGCACCGCGATGTCCATCAAACAAGTGAAATACTCCATCACGAGGGTGAATAGATATGGGGAAAGCGGGTCCCCCCTGCCGAAGGCCCCTACTACTCTCGAAGAACCCGTAAGGAATACCCTGAATGAGAATCGAGAATGTAGGGGAGGTGATGCACTCTCTAACTCTGTCCACCCATGTCTCGGAGAAGCCAATCGCACCCATCAAATGGCAGAGGAAGTCCTTGTTGACGGTGTCATATGCTTTCCTCAGGTCGAGCTTCACACACGCTTTCATCCCTCCTGGCTTGTGGAACTCCCGAATCATCTCATGAGCCAGCAGGCTATGCTCAGCAATAGACCGCCCCTTGATGAATGTCGCCTGATTCCAAGAAACCAGGCCCTGCATAGCGTCCTCCATCCTCCTGCACATAAGGTGAGTAATTATTTTATACAAATAATTACAGCAAGCAATCGGTCGGAAGTTAGCAAGAGAAGTCGCCCCCTCCTTCTTGGGCACCAACGTCAGGAAGGTGTGGTTCAGCTCCTTCAGGAGCTTGTCCGTCTCAAAGAACTCCTGAACAGCCTCAAGAACCTGGACCTTGAGGGCACCCCAATGACGCTTGTAGAAGCCACTGGAGAAACCGTCTGGCCCAGGGGACTTGGAGGCATCAGCCTGCATCACAATCGCCTCCACCTCCGCCATCTGGATAGGAGCCATAAGAAGACTGTTGCCATACTCAGTAATCAACGTCTTCGTAGTCAGCTGTGGGAATACCGTGGGATAGTCCGTCTGATGATAAAGCTCAGAGTAGAACCAGACAGCCTCCTCCTGAATAGCAACCTGGTCGGTCACAAGGCGTCCATCACTGCCGATAAGTCTCTGGATGCAGTTCCGGTGCTGGCGAGCCCAAATGACATCATAGAAGAATTTGGTGCAGCGGTCCCCATCCTTGAGCCAGGAGCATTTGGCCCGTTGGGCCGCACTAATCTTCTGCTGGAGTCGCAAGGTGTTGACCTCTGCAGCCATCTTCTTCTCTCTAGCCGCCAGCTCGCCACTCATCATGTCTCCCTGGAGATCTGACTGCAGATCTCTCAACTCTGCCTCCTTCTCCTGTAAGGAGGTCCGGAGAAGAGCCCTCACCCAGTCCCTGATGGCGCGCTTGGTCTTCTTCAGCCTGTGAACCATACGGAACTGAGCAGTGCCAACCATATCCTGACACAGACCCCCCGCCACAGTCTCCTCATAGCCAGGCGATAGGAACCAACTGTTGTCATATCGGAACGGACGGGCTCTCCATCTGGGACTCTCCACGAAGCGCACCAGGATCGGCGAATGGTCACTGGTCCCCGCAGGAAGCCCCTCAGCCACAGCAGAGGGGAATAGACGGAACCAATCACTGTTCCCCAAAGCACGATCAAGCTGGCAAGCCACCCTGCCAACCACAGCCTTGTTGTGCCACGTCTATATGTGCCCCACCCTCTCCAGATCCCTGAGCCCGGACTGGAGAAGACAGGACTGAAAGTCTGATAGAATCTGGTCCGGCACCGGCCGCCCCCCAGCTTCTTCCCCCTATAAAGCGTGGCATTGAAGTCTCCCATAATAAGCAGGGGGAGATGGCGATGCACTGCCAAAGTACTCAGCCTAATGATGTCCTGCCACAAGGCCTCCCGCATCCTCCTGTCATTGTGCCCATAGACAGCACCAAGTAAGAAATAGAACCCACCCTTGTTGGAGAAGGAGATAGCCACCAGCTGGTCAGTCATGAAAACCTCCTCCCCCTCCCAACTAGCTCCGTTCCATCTAACCCAGATTCTCGCCATATCACAGAGACCAAGTTTGTGGAGCTGGACCCAGTCCGTAGGAGTTCTACGAGACAGGGTTTTCGCCCCCCTGATCTTAGTCTCGAGTAAGATCGAGATTTCACACTTCTCCTTCCTCAGTACCTCACTAATCTCCCTCCATCTCCCCCGAGAACACCCCCCCGGACATTCCAGGCCAGGGCCAACATCTAATCCGCGGGTGGGGTCCCCTGAACATCCTCTGAAGGTGCACCCGGGGAGAGTGCAACCTCCATATCTCTGGACTCCTTATCTCTATCCCCCTGAAGAAGAGGCTGAGCTAGGTCCGCTACCCATTTAGGGTTGACCTTCCACACTCTCTCTGCCCCACCTTGTCCGCTGTCCTCACTATGCGACTCTGTAGCCTGGCGCTTCCGACTGTATACCTGAAGAGCTAAGGTGTTATCCTCTACTTTTCGCCTGTCCTCCTGTCCCATACTCCTGGTGGTCATAGTCATCGTCCCCGTATACTCAACCATCGCTTCGGCAAGAATCACCGTCGAAGACCCGTCTATATCCCCAGAGTCGGGGGGAAGGTCTGCCTCCATCTCATCCTCCATCAGGCCCGCCTGGTCAACTACAGGGGTATTAACTACACCACCTGTCTCCTGTACTGCCTCCTCCGTCACCACCTCAGAAGCTCTTCCACGCCTACAAGCACTCGGAAGGTGCCCAAAGCAGACACACGTCGGACATCTGGGGGGAACCCACTCATACTCCACCTTCTGCATAAGAATCTGGCCAGTAGGGGTCCGGTACTTCAACTGCTCTGGCAGGTCCAACCTGGTGTCAATCTCCACAAATACCCAAGCATACATCAATCTAGTCCTGAATGCGGTGGCATCGTCCGCCTTAATCGGCTTGCCAATGAGGCTGGCAAGTCTCATAAGGAGGGGGACACTCCAGAAGCGAATCGGGAATTCAGGGAACCGGACCCATACAGGCACCGCATTCAGCACCTCTTTCTCACATCTCAAGTCAGGAGTCCATTGCTTCAGTATGATGAGGCGTCCATCAAACGTCCATGGCCCTCCCTGGAGGATCCGAGCCACATCTTCTGCCATCCCGAATTTAACGAAGTAGAAGCCGTTCTCCTTAGAGAAGAACTCCATGCTACCCTTCGGCCGCCAGACTCTGTCCGCATAACCTCGGATCTGCCCGTAGAAGGGCTTGCTACCCAACACATATAACACTAAAGTATTCTCCCAGAATGCCGTTACCTTCGCCACTTCCTCAGCTAGAAAGTCGGCGCAGAGCTCACCCCCAACCGCCATAGGCGCAACATACTCCATCGATGCCGGAGTCTTTGCAACCCCCACCTTGCATGCATCTGCCCAGGATACAGGCCGCGGGCCCGAACTTCGAGGCAGGGTCGTCGGGGCCGGCCGGGCACTCACGTTCGTAGTAGTCCCTCTCTCCCCGATAACTGGGCCAGCCGCCACTGCTGACCCCGTCGCTCGAGGCCTCCACGTAGTCCTGGCTTGTCCCTTCCGTCCACCAGTGTGCACCTGTCCCACCATAGGTCCTGTTCTCCTAGCTATCCCTGACCTCCTGTCCGATCCCTGCGTAGAAGCGGAGCCCCTCCTAGTCTTAGAGATCTGCGATCGTTGCCCACCTCCTCGCCTTACCCTCCGATTTTGAACCGTGAACCAGGCCCCCTCCTCACTCTGTCCATCCTCCGATCTGGTCAGTGCCCTTTGGGCGTTGAACACCATAGAGGAGCCCCCCAGAGCAACCGCCATCGAGCCGCCGACCGAACCCGTGCTCGGTGGCGTCGCCGCCGTCCACACCCCTCCCCGGCCACCCCCCCACCTGGGGTGGGTCGTCGGCCTCCGCCCGCCCCCGGAGGGGTTCGTCGGACCCCCCCCGGCCGCGACCCCCGGCCGCCAGCGTGCGCCCGCGTGATCGCAGCAGCAGCAAACAGCATTTTCGGCGGCCGGCCGCCGCCGCCCGCCTCCAACCGGTCGCCGCCGCTACCCCCTTGCCTTTCCCCCGGTCCGATGGTCGGTTGGGCGCCTCCTCGCACCGATTAGGTGATGCCCTAGCAGAGCTAGGGTTTGCTTCCGTCGCCATATATATATATAATTTATATATATATATAGTATAGGTAAGTGTCTACCCAAAGCTCTCTAACACTATGGCCTAACATCTTCAACATGGACTTCTTACCTGTTCAGTGGAACAATTTTGACCAATACAAGATGCAGCCTCTGTTTCTGTGAACCTGGTAGTTACATTACAAAGATTATGGTAGAGTGAGGTGAGTATCCAGTGAATGGGATGTGGGGGCACAGATTCGAGTGCCAATATTGGTGTTGTGAAGGTGAGTGACTATATTAGAGTATGCCCAAATGTAATTAGGAATGTTAGTGTCAGTTAGGTGTCTGTGCATAAGTGAGGAGAGAGTGGGTGCCAAGAGAGCAGTGTGTATGTCTATGTGAAAAATCTAATATCTTCTGCACTTGAAGGATGATTTTCTTGGTGCTTCTTGTCTGGATATTGTTATCACATGGTTCTCTTAATGGTTTCATGTCACAGCTTACATAAAGGATCATATATATTATGTTTGCCTCGTGATTGTTGGAGTATACTTTTATCTATTATGCACTCTAAAATATTAGCAGATTCAGTGATTAATGAAACCTTAAGAATAGAATATCAGGCAGTTGGTTTGGTGTTGTTCAACAAGCTCATTGTTGGGGTTCTAGGAGATATCAGAGCAAGTTTACTTGATGGGCAGTAACACTTGGCACTTGGCCATGTTGCACAGCCAGTAGTTGGCCACTTTGCCATTTCAGCATTTGGCTGCTGTAGCATGTGGCTTTTGGGCTGTGCCATTAGGAGTGTCTATGTATCTGTATTTCAGAGAGAGAGAGGGGGGTTCATTGCTTTAGCATTTGGATGTGAGGCCTTTTGGCCTGAGCTTGGCATGACAGCAACGTATCCTGCCTTGGCATTAGACTTTTGGCCACTTGGCCATTTCATTTCTGAGTAAATGTTAGTATTTGAGGGTTGGCCAATAGGCCATAGGCATGCCTAAGTATTCAGTTAGTGAGTGAGTGAGTCTCATTTCCATTTTGGCCTTGTATCAGTAAAGGAGTATGGCCATTTGGCTTATCATTTGACCATAGACCTATGGGTAAATTGAAGTGTCATGTAGGTACGTAGTAAATGTTAGTATCTAAGTTAGGATGTTATTATCAGTCTTAGAGTTAGTATCAGAGGTTGGTTTGGTTAGTATCAATTAGGATTTAGTGAGGGGTTAGTGTCAGTTGAGCATGTGGCATATTGTATTGCAGTAGCTTGCAAGCAGCAAGCTCTAGCACTGCAGTGGCAGTTGGCAACATGACAGGGCCTCACATTAGCAGCACTTGGCAAGTGCATTTGGGCTATGTTTGGCAGCATGAGGCAATAAGGGATATCCCCTTGTTAGTTGTGTGTGGCTAGGCCATTTAGCCTAGGTTTAAAGGTTGGTAAGTTCAAAGTGAACATTGATTAGGCATATATATATATATATATATATATATATATATATATATATATATATATATATATATATATATTACCATTCTAATCTAGGTAAAGGGTAAACCTATCTAAGATTTGGGAGTTTCTTTCTAAGTGATCTAGGATGTGATATACCTATCTAGGTAATAGTTTAACTATAGCCTATAGGTAGAGTATATGGTAGGTAATTGATGTGGGCTATCTTCTATAGGTAGGGTATTCCCTACTCTAAGGGTTATATAGTGTTTTCCTAGATATCTAAGGTAAGGTAATGTATAAATATAGGAATATTTCTTAGATAGGTAAGGTAATGGTTTACCTAGGATAGTATCTAGATAGTTTATACCTAGATATCTAAGGTAAGGTAATGGTTTACCTACTATCTAGATAATTTATACCTAGGATAGTATGGGGTATATCCCATATGTATATATATAGGGTAATATAAATAGGCTATGGAGTGTATAGGTAGGTAATGACTCGATATGGGTTAGCTTGACCTAGAATGACCATGGTTGACCAAGGTTGACTAATTGGACTAAAAGTCAACCTTGAGTCAATATTTGACCTAGGTTTGACTAGGGCTTGACCAGGGTTGACCAGTTGACCAAAAGTCAATTGTGAGTCAACACTTGACCTAGTTTTGACCTAGATTGCATATCACACACTAGAAAACCATGTCTAACACTGTTAAACCCTATTTAACATATGTATATCTCATCTATAGGTCTGTGACTCCACTTTGAGCCTCGATTTATATTGACAGCTCAGGACCGCAGGCGAGTACATTCTCTGATAGTTTTTATTGCTTTGATATTTATTATATCTGTTCAGTTGTAGTATTTTACTTGATTCTCGACACGAGGATACACGGACTAGTATACGTTGGATCCCGTCATGAGATGTTATTTTCGATTTACCTGGTATATTGGTACATTATTCGATCTTGTTTCTTGTACTTGTATATTGGGAGTGGACATGACCCCCTGCTTTTGAATCTCGTGTCATGACGTGTCATTGTTGGATCCATTATACTATTCGGGAGATTGGAGAGTTATTAGAGGTTATGTGATCAATACCCTTCTTGTAACTACTTGTGCATAGCTTCACCTTCGCCACACATAGGGTATAGCCTGACCTGATACTACTTGAGTAATAGTTTTCCATTTTGGCCAACTTGATCCTCTATACCTGTACTTGTGCATAGCCGGTCAAATGGAACAGCCTGATCTGGATCCAAGCCGATCACATAACGCTCTAATATCTCAAGACACAGTTTATATTTATATTGTACATCAGATTACCTGTACTGTTTTACGTTCCAGTTTTACCTTATATCTCACACCATGCCATGATATTCAGTTTACCTTGTATTATTTTACTTTCAGTCTTGATATTCTGTCTTGTATTTCATTATAATTGTTTCTTATAGTATTTATCAATTCGTTGGAACTGCTGTTGGCGTTCGTGCTTCGCTCCAATCCTGACTGGATAACCAACGTTTTTCAGATGATTTAGATGATTGTCTGACCTACTATAAGCAGGGGGTATACGAGGGGTGCACACAGGAGTCTGAGGAGGATCCTGCTTAGTAGAGAGTGCCCTAGATATAGTTTAGAGTATTTAGTATTCATATTGTATCAGATTATTCCGATTGTGAGTTGAGACTTATTTTTATATTCATGATATGTATTTATTGTGTTGGACATCTAAACTTTTGTGTTGTCATAACTTTACTCTTTATTCAGTTATCTTCCTTATTATCTATTTTCATATCGTGCTCTATTTTTCTTTACTTGTGATTGAGAATATATAGTTGAGATGTCATATTATTCCTTCGTGCGAAGATGACAGGTTATTGTTTCATATTGTTAGTTGATAGATAATGTAGACGACCTATAAAACGTTCTACCGTCGACACTGCGGCGTAGGCTGGACGTACCCACGTCCTCGTGCCCCTAAATAGGGTGCGGGTCGTGACAACAATTTGGGAAATTTGGAAAATGTAAAGTTTTTTGGAAAATTTGGTAACATTTTTTGGAAAATTTGGTAACATTTTTTCCTTAAATTTGTTATCCTATAGCAAGAAAAATGAAAACTTTTTCAAAATTTGTTATCCTATTTGTAAATCAAGAAAAATGCAAAGTTTTTTTGGAAAATTTGGTAACATTTTTTTAATCTTATAGCTAATATCCTTAAATTTGTTATCCTATATAAATTTTTATGTTTAATCAATTAGTTTATTTCTCACTAAAATAATTATAATATTCCATCAGTTGTAAATTTTTAGTCTCGACTAGGACAACTTCAAAATAATTCACATATCTCACTCATCACCAAACTCTTCACTAATTGCACTTGGCGTTTCGTGTTCAGGAAATGCAATCCCACTTATCGATTTTGGAAATACTAATTTTTGTATTGAATTCATTTTTGGTCCCAAATTGAAAATAGAATAAAATTATAAAATTATGTAAATATCATCAATATGCATATTTTATGATTAAAAATGTGCATATTTGTGTGTATATTTTTAAAATATCTATTCTATGCAAGGGTGGATGCATGTGCAACTGGAGGCGGGGCCCTCAGTGAAAAAAATTAGATTTTTTTTAGGAAGCAGCAGTTGTGGGCCGGTGTATTAATGGAAGATGGGCACCCAGTTGAAACAAATTGGGAAAAAAGTGGAAAGACCAGTTTACCCCCCCCCCCCCAAAAAAAAAATAAAGTTTCCACAAAAAGAAGGCAACAACTAGGGGTGAGCATTATTCGATTTTGGACCGAAAATCGAACCGAATAAGAATATATATATATATATATATATATATATATATATATATATATATATATATATATATATATATATATATATATATATATATGTCCGGATTTAATATGATGCCCATGAGGCAGTGGCATCAGGCCCAAAAGTTTATAGGGCACCAATTTTATTTATTTATTTTATATATAGCTTACAACAATGTAGATGACCTTGGTCCAGCTGAGTTCTCTTCATTGGTCTGCTGAGCAGCAAATAACCCCACGAAGAGCAACAAATGGTCCAACGGATCCGCAATGTTTTCTAGGTAAGGAATAGATTTTTTAAGATTTTTTTTTAGAGTATGTGGCTGGCTACTTTGAGACTTTGGAGTTCTTTCTTTCTTTTTATTCCAATATTTGAAGAGACTCACAAGTCACCAAGTCTCACATAAGGTCGGCTACTCTTTTGTGGAGCAAGGAAATGAATCATCCCTCCCTTTCCTTCCATAATATAGGTGAGTCTTTCTTTATTTTATTCTTTTTATATAATAATATAAATTGTTGTATGTTATAATTTACTAATTTTTTTAAGGTATGTTCCAATCATTTGTTTTTTTGTAATTATTTCTCCAAAGATGTGTTCGAATTGTATTTTTATAGGTTTTTTTATAGATAAAATTCTTGTGGCCGGTTCCTGGAGTTCCTAAAAGATCTACACTCCTACTGGAATCAGTCCCTCTACATAAGGTGAGCTTTATAGTTTATTAATATATTTTTATATAAATTGTTGTTGATTATCATTTGTCACGCCCCAGAACCAGAATACTGGAGAGCGGGGGCAGACATAGCCAGCTACGTATATGAAATGGATTCTATCTCGCTATACGGTCACGGCTGTCTAGATACATGAGGGTTTACTACAAGCCAACAGTCTCCTATCGTCAAGAACAAGCCTAGTGTCTCAATCACAAGCAAGTAAGTAAAGTCACAAGATGTATGATCATTAAATATACAATAATAAGGCATCTCAAATATTACATATTCAGCTGATCATGAAGCTAGTCGTTACAAAATGTTAGGACTAGCAAGAGTTTTAGTCATACATGATCAACCCTAGGATCTGTCAATCATGTTACAGCCCGTAGGCAGACAGTAAGTAAGTGCAATCGAGCTAAACAGGTGCTCGTCGGCTAAACGCCTCAAAAGAATATTTTTACAATAGAGTGGGAGAGCCAAAAATAACCCACTTGTTGCCCTGGTTATGCCTGGTGGTCACCATCGGGCTGGAAAGTCGATAGATCCTCTGGAGCTGCTCCGAAATCTGGCCATACAAAACCAGCTGGATCAGATCCCAGAAAGAGCAAGTGCCACAAAGAAAGCTTCACTTAGGAACTAAAACCAGCAATTAGCACAGAAGATAATAATATATAGTAAAACTGGAAAAAATATAACATCACGAGGATATACGGTAAGATAACCATGGGACCATTCAGATAACCAGGTTACAATCCTTAAACCAAACAAGGACCGGGATTGTAACCCTTCGTCTGAACCGAACTTGGTTTCTCCCATTTATCCGCAAGATAATACAAGAAAATCAGGACATGTAACAATCTTATATAGGATCAAGACTAGACAGATTATTCTCCATTCAACAATCACGATAAAGCAATAAGTACGGCTTGATACTTTAACTAATTAGGGTTATTACAGGCCTAGTTACTAGCAAGATGCAGTGAGATTATTCTACAGCTACAAGCCCTGCAGACCATCCAGGTTACCCAGGTCGAAAATTAGGGGTTAAATTCAGGTGGGTACATCGTCCAGGAAACGTATGTACCCTTAGGTAGCTTGAAGGGTGCAACACATGACAGTGTGCTGAAAATGTGCCCTACTCGACGGCAGGCTACAGATCCCAGGCGTGCCCAGGTATCGGGATTGCCTGTAGCTGGGAGATCTCTTTATGACTAATGTATTAATCTAGTTATTAGCCTTAGTCCATTTCAGTAGGTACTCCTGACCGTGGTACTCAGGAGTCCCCTCCTAGACATGATGCAAGACAGGACTGAATTATTTGTATAAGCACAATCGTCCACGGTATCCGAGTTAATTATACAGGTCATGTCATGTCATGTAGCCGTCGCAACAGCTTATCAAGATATATCATGTCAGGTTATCAGGTCAAGAGTTCTTGTCAGGAGTGCGCCACTACGGGCCACTATCAGGTCATGCCATGTTTACTTGTCAGGAGTGCACTACGACGGGTCACTTTCGTGTTCAGGGTACATGTGCAAGACATCATAGTGCAAGCATTCAATCAGAAGACTCAAGTTGATCTGAGGTTACAAGACACAAGTTATCAGTAAAATCAAATAATGAAACATAGAATACAATCAATAGGAAGCCATGCGGCTCAGGTGCATGCGGCCGAGGAGGAATTCCATGTGGAAGCAGCTCATGCGGCTGAGGGTGGCGGGATCCATGCGGCCAGGAATGGCTCGGCCTCATGCGGCAGGTGGACGTGCGACTGCGGAAGCAAGAGGCGCATGCGGCTGAGAGCAAGTGGGACTGCATGCGGCTCAAGAAGTTGAGCCTCATGCGGCAAGAAGAAGACTGCAGTATATGCGGCTCTCAAGGGAAGGGGGGTTCCCATGCGGCTGGGATGAGCCAGGGTACATGCAGTCGGGTCGGGTCAAGTGAAGTCCCATGCGGCCAGCGGGGATCGGCCCTTATGCGGTTCAGGGTCCAAGGCCCATGCGGCTGGAGGAAGGAGGCATATGCGGCTCTCAAGGGAAGAAAGTCTATGCGGCTCAAGAGGAGCGGAGTATTATGTGGCTGGGACGAGCTAGTTTATGCGGCTAGATGAGTTCAGCCCTCATGCGGCTCAAGGTACTTCCAGCCATGCGGCTGAAGAGAACACTTGCCGCATGAAATATTCATGCGGTCAAGTCAAGCACAGTTCATCTTCTCCAAAGTTCCGAGAAGAAGAACACCATGAGAGCCAAGTTCTCAAGCTCCATAACTCCATCATCCGGAGCCCAAATCCGAACTTCCATAGGTCAAAACGGGCAGAATGAAATGCTCTACAACATAGAACCATCAAAACTCATAAACGACAAGATTAAGTCGATCAAAACCTAAGAAATCCGAAAATAAAGTAAACTTAGATCAAAAGAATCTAGCCATGGAAAGTGGAAATGCTAAGTATTAAAGTAAGTTAAAACGCTGCAAGGAAGAGAATGAAGTAATAAAATTGGAGTTCCTCCATGAAGTAAGTTGCACTTGTCTAGACCTCTCTCTCCCTCTCTCTGGTAGGTGAAGAGGTAATGGAGGAAGGAAGAAGAGTAATGAAGAGAGAGAAGGAAGTGGGGTTAATAAATGGTAGTGGTGGTGGTAGGTAGGGGGTTCACCCCTTGGTCCATGATGAACCAATAGCAATCCCAAACCAAACCAAGCCAACCCGAACCAAGAATAAACCAAGCCAGGGAGGAAACTAAGCAAGAAAATCATGCAATACAAGAATAAATATATACACGTATTCCAGAATACGTAATACGAACCACAGGCCTTACAACTCTACCCACCTTAAAAGAATTCCGTCTTCAAAATTTAATTAAGAGGCTAGAGAGGCGAGGACAAGCTATATTAATCATAAGCAAGCTATAACTAGGCAAGCAATCATTCATTCAAGTAAGGAATCGAAGGCATGAGGCATAAGGAAGACATTATACCTCACGAGTCAAACAAGCCGGGATATCGCGATCGGATATCATCCTCACGCTCCCACGTTGACTCACCCAAAGAGGGATGACCCCAAGCAACTCGGACTAACTTGATAGTCTTGTTCTTGAGTGTCTTCTCTCTCCGGTCCAATATAGACACGGGCCTCTCCTCATACGAAAGGTTGGTACCAACAACCAATTCCGAATGATCCAGGACGTGGCTCGGGTCTGGAATATACCATCGTAATTGGGATACATGGAACACGTCATGCACCTCGCTTAGCGACGGCGGGAGAGCAAGACGATATGACACATCTCCTACTCGCTCCAGAATGTCAAATGGCCCTATATACCTAGGACTAAGCTTTCCTCGTGCGCCGAAATGAATGACGCCACGGTTAGGCAAAATCTTCAGGAATACATGGTCACCGACGAAAAACTCGAGAGGGCGCCGATGAGAATCGGCCCAATGGCGCTGGCGATCTTGGGCAACTCGAAGATGATCTCAGACTCTTCTGACCACCTCAACTGTCTGAGCAATTATTTCTGGGTCGAGCATCTATCTCTCTCCGACATCATCCCATGCTAGCGGGGATCTGCACTTCCTACCATACAGTGCCTCGAACGGTGCCGTTTGGATACTGGCTTGGAAGCTGTTGTTGTACGAGAACTCCACCAGGTGCAGGTGATCTTCCCACGAACCCCCGAAGTCAAGTGTGCAAGACCGCAACATATCTTCAAGAGTCTGGATTGTACGCTCCGACTGACCATCTGTCTGCGGATGATATGCTGAACTGAACTGGAGATGAGTTCCCAAACTCTCCTGCAGGCTACGCTAAAAGTGTGACGTGAATCATGAATCTCGGTCCGAAGTGATACTGACTGGCACTCCGTACAACCTGACAATCTGCCTGAGGTACATCTCTGCTAACTGAGCTGTCGACTGACCAACTCTGAACGGGAGGAAGTGAGCTACCTTCGTGAGCCTGTCAACTATAACCCTAATTGTATCTCGACCAGCTGGAGATCTAGGCAATCCGGTCACAAAATCTATGGTCACATGCTCCCACTTCCATTCTGGAATCGGCAAGGGCTGAAGAAGTCCAGCGGACCTCTGATGTTCAGTCTTAACTTGTTGGCAGACCAAACAACGAGAGACAAACCGGGCTATCTCCCTCTTCATGCCATTCCACCAAAAGTACTGATGGATATCGCGGTACATCTTCGTACTGCCAGGATGGATGGAATACTGAGAATTGTGCGCTTCCGACATGATCTCCTGTCTGATATCTCCACTGGGTACACAAAGACGATTACCATGCCTACGTGTACCGTCTTCATGAATGCATAACTCTGGTCTTCGTCCTGCCTCACACTCTGCTCTGAGTCGCTGAAGCTTGGAATCTGCTGACTG
This sequence comes from Iris pallida, assembly GCA_029216955.1. Classification (NCBI taxonomy): domain Eukaryota; kingdom Viridiplantae; phylum Streptophyta; class Magnoliopsida; order Asparagales; family Iridaceae; genus Iris; species Iris pallida. The sequence goes on from JANAVB010033815.1 coordinate 9,127,455, forward strand.
CGCCATCCGGATCCTCTCGACTATGGTGGACTGAACTTGCATGCTGGCCATCAATGCCACACTGGAAGGGAGAACAACTTCTATACCCATCTTCTGAAGATCTGCTAACAGCTCTGGTTACGCTGTTAGGAAATAAACTCCGGCTCTCTTGCTCAATACATCTGCAACGACGTTGGCCTTTCCGAGATGATACTGCAAGTTGACATCATAATCCACAAGAAGCTCCAGCCACATCCTCTGACGCATGTTAAGATCCTTCTGGGTGAAAACATACTTCAGGCTCTTATGGTCGGTGAAAATCTCCACCCTATCTCTGTACAAATAGTGCCTCCACAACTTAAGTACAAACACTACTGCTGCCAGCTCCAAGTCATGGGTTGGGTAATTCCTCTCATGATCACGAAGTTGTCGTGACGCATAAGCTATTACCTTCCCATGCTGTATCAGAACACATCCTAAGCCTCTGCCTGAAGCATCACAATACACGGAGAACCCTTCGGTTCTATCTGGAAGCGCGAGAATGGGAGCCGTCATTAAGCCTCGCTTCAACTGTTCAAAAGAACTCTGACACTCTGCTGTCCAAGCAAACTGCGCATCCTTGCGGGTCAATTGGGTCAATGGCGCTAAAATTCGAGCAAAATCTAAAATAAACCGTCGATAGTAACCGGCCAATCCAAGAAAACTGTGAACCTCTGTGACTGTGCTGGGCATTGGCCACGACTCAATGGCCACGATCTTCTGGGGATCCACTTCTACTCCTCCTCGAGTGATGATGTGACCCAAGTACGAAATGCGATCGAGCCAGAACTCGCATTTACTGAACTTGGCATACAACTGGTGCTCCCTGAGAATCTGAAGAACCACACGGAGATACTGCTCATGCTCCACTTCACTCTTGCTGTAGACCAGGATGTCATCCAAGAACACAATCACAAACTGATCCAAGTAAGGCATGAAGATGCGATTCATGAGATCTATGAATACAGCCAGCGTGTTGGTTGCTCTAAATAACATAACAAGGAACTCCCAATGCCCATATCTCGATCTAAAAGCTGTCTTCGGGATGTCCTGCTCTCTGACTCTGATCTGATGATATCCTGAGCGCAAGTCGATCTTTGAGAATACTGCTGCCCCTTTGAGCTGATCAAACAAGTCATCTATCCTCGGAAGAGGGTATCTGTTCTTAATTGTCACTGAGTTCAAGGTACGATAATTAACACATAACCTGGATATATCATCCTTCTTTTTCACAAGAAGCGTCGGGGCTCCCCAAGGCGATCCACTAGCACGAATGAATCCCTTGGCTCGAAGTTCTTCAATCATCTTGTACAAGATCTCCAATTCTGAAGGCGCCATCCGGTAGACTCTTTCTGACACTGGGGCTATTCCGGGAATCAAGTCTATGGTGAACTCGATCTTCCGCTCTGGCGGCATACCTGGAAGCTCTTCTGGGAAAACATCTGGAAACTCTTCGACTATCCGGGGCAACTGTACTGCTGCTACCGCCATCCGCAACACTGGAGGAGAAGGCTCAACTGTGCCTCTGGAAAATGAAAACTCTGGCTTCCCTGGGATGCTAAAAACAACCCTACCAATATGGCAGTCTATTCTAGCATACTGGTTCCTCAACCAATCCATCCCTAAGACCACATCATAATCGGCCATCGAGAACTCTATCAATCTAGCGGGAAATTCCTTACCGCTAACTACGATCCGACACGAGGAAAATATCCTATCGACTCCCACAAGTCCGTTACCAGTAAGTATATTAAGCCTTACTGATAATGACTCGGGCTCCAATCCTATCCGTGTCGCAAATCGTGCAGACATAAAAGAATGCGATGCACCAGGATCAAATAAAGCTGAAGCTGGAAAGGAGTTGACGAGAATAGTACCTGCCACTACCTCTCATGGTGCCAATCCTTCCTCCACGGTCATCACCATAGCGTGACCATGCCCTCGGGGTGCTGGTCCCCTCTGCTGAAATCCTCGCTGCCTGCTCTGACTCTGGGCTTGGGCCTGAGTATGCTGCTGGGGGTTCTGCTGCTGGAACATCTGGGACTAAGGCGGCAAGGGCCTCGACAATGGATACTGCTGCTGCTGGACCGGAGCTGGTCCTCTCACCGAAGAGCTAGAAAGGTTGGATGATGATGAACCACCCCTATTCGGACAAGATCCAACCTTATGGTCTGCTGCTCCACAAGCCAGACACAATCCCTGTGCCCTGCGGTACTCTGCCACTACATGGCCTGGCTTCCCACAATGAGAACATCCCACTGCGGAAGCCTGTTTCTGCTTCTGCTGCTGAGGGTACGTCGGGGCCGAATGCTGAACCGACATCACGGAGGCCACCCGCCTCGGAGCTCCAATAGTCAAAGCCCTTGCTGCCGGGGCTGGGGCTGAAAACTGATTCATCTGGCCGTGGGATCTCTTCCGACCTCCGGCCCTATCCACAATCCTCTGAGAGGTATACTCATGCCTCCTAGCTGCTCTCAAGACTGCATCAAAAGTCTGATGCTCAAACTGCTCAACCGCCAATAGAATCTCCAGGTGAAGCCCCTGCTGAAATCGCTGGGCTCTATCATACTCGGTTGCCACCAAGGTGGGAGCAAACCGACTGAGTCTCAAAAACTCGGCCGCATATCCATCGACCGTCCTGCCCATCTGCTTCAGATTGGTGAACCTCGTCTGTAGATCATACCGAGCTACAGCACCAAAATACTTGGTCTGGAATCTCTCTCTGAACACCGCCCAAGCAATGGGTGCTGCTAATCCAACGGCCTGCGCCGCCCACCAGCTGCGGGCAAGATCAAGCAACTGCAAGCGCACCACGGCTACCTTCTCGTTCTTTGGGGTCCTGGCTGCTTCTAGAATCACCTCTGTGTCCTGAAGCCAAGCATCTGCAGCGATAGCATCTTCACTACCGTCGAAGAAGGGAGGGTTCAAGCGCTTAAAGCTGTTGGCCGTGCTGTTACCCTGATGACCTCCCCTGGTCAAAGCATCCGTCACTGCCTGGTGTAAGGCATCTCCTCGACGATCTTGGGAAGCTATCAAGGTCCTGACGAGTCCTACCAAATTGCCATCATCAGGCTCGGCAGGCTGAACTGGCTGGACTGGTGGCTCTCCGTCAGAAGGCACGACTCTGGAGGCTACTCCGAAATGCTGGGCTTGATCTCCTGGTTGCTGCTGATCCGCGAGAAGTGCTCCGTCTTGCTGACCGACGGGTCCAGGAATGATGCCGCTGAAGAAGACGACATGGGGAACAATAAGGAAGGACCAGGACAGATCAACGATACAAGCATATGATCAGGACAAGAATCCAGGGATTCCAAAGATAAGAGCAGAGATCAAGGGCGAATACTGATTGAGACATCTATTCGGTAAACCCTCACATATCTTGATTTACAAGACCTGCATGGGCCACCACTTAAGCCATGTCACGCCCCAGAACCAGAATACTGGAGAGCGGGGGCAGACATAGCCAGCTGCGTATATGAAATGGATTCCATCTCGCTATACGGTCACGGCTGTCTAGATACATGAGGGTTTACTACAAGCCAACAGTCTCCTATGGTCAAGAACAAGCCTAGTGTCTCAATCACAAGCAAGTAAGTAAAGTCACAAGATGTATGATCATTAAATATACAATAATAAGGCATCCCAAATATTACATATTCAGCTGATCATGAAGCTAGTCGTTAAAAAATGTTAGGACTAGCAAGAGTTTTAGTCATATATGATCAACCCTAGGATCTGTCAATCATGTTACAGCCCGTAGGCAGACAGTAAGTAAGTACAATCGAGCTAAATAGGTGCTCGTCGGCTAAACGCCTCAAAAGAATATTTTTATAATAGAGTGAGAGAGCCAAAAATAACCCACTCGTTGCCCTGGTTACGCCTGGTGGTCACCATCGGGCTGGAAAGTCGGTAGATCTTCTGGAGCTGCTCCAAAATCTGGCCATACAAAACCAGCTGGGTCAGATCCCAGAAAGAGCAAGTGCCACAAAGGAAGCTTCACTTAGGAACTAAAACCAGCAATTAGCACAGAAGATAATAATATATAGTAAAACTGGAGAAAATATAACATCACGAGGATATACGGTAAGATAACCATTGGACCATTCAGATAACCAGGTTACAATCCTTAAACCAAACAAGGACCGGATTGTAACCCTTCGTCTGAACCGAACTTGGTTTCTTCCTTTTATCCGCAAGATAATACAAAAAAATCAGGACATGTAACAATCTTGTACAGGATCAAGACTAGACAGATTATTCTCCATTCAACAATCACGGCCAAGCAATAAGTACGGCTTGATACTTTAACTAACTAGGGTTATCACAGGCCTAGTTACTAGCAAGATGCAGTGAGATTATTCCACAGCCACAAGCCCTGCAGACCATCCAGGTTATCTAGGTCGAAAATTAGGGGTTGAATTCAGGTGGGTACATCGTCCAGGAAACGTATGTACCCTTAGGTAGCTTGAAGGGTGCAACACATGACAGTGTGCTGGAAATATGCCCTACTCGACGGTAGGCTACAGATCCCAGGCGCGCCCAGGTAACGGGATTGCCTTTAGCTGGGAGATCTCTTTATGACTAATGTATTAATCTAGTTATTAGCCTTAGTCCATTTCAATAGGTACTCCTGACCGTGGTACTCAGGAGTCCCCTCCTAGACATGATGCAAAACATGACTGGATTATTTGTACAAGCACAATCGTCCACGGTGTCCGGGTTAATTATACAGGTCATGTCATGTCAGGTAGCCGTCGCAACAGCTTATCAAGATATATCATGTCAGGTTATCAGGTCAAGAGTTCTTGTCAGGAGTGCGCCACTACGGGCCACTATCAGGTCATGCCATGTTTACTTGTCATGAGTGCACCACGACGAGTCACTTTCGTGTTCAGGGTACATGTACAAGACATCATAGTGCAAGCATTCAATCAGGAGACCCAAGTTGATCTGAGGTTATAAGACACAAGTTATCAGTAAAATCAAATAATGAAACATAGAATACAATCAATAGGAAGCCATGCGGCTCAGGTGCATGCGACCGAGGAGGAATTCTATGCGGAAGCAGCTCATGCGGCTGAGGGTGGCGGGATCCATGCGGCCAGGAATGGCTCGGCCTCATGCGGCAGGTGGACGTGCGGCTGCGGAAGCAAGAGGCGCATGTGGCTGGGAGCAAGTGGGACTGCATGCGGCTCAAAAAGTTGAGCCTCATGCGGCAAGAAGAAGACTGCAGTATATGCGGCTCTCAAGGGAAGGGGGGTTCCCATGCGGCTGGGACGAGCCAGGGTACATACGGTCGGGTCGGGTCAAGTGAAGTCCCATGCGGCCAGCGGGGATCGGCCCTTATGCGGTTCAGGGTCCAAGGCCCATGCGGCTGGAGGAAGGAGGCATATGCGGCTCTCAAGGGAAGCAAGTCTATGCGGCTTAAGAGGAGCGGAGTATTATGCGGCTAGGACGACCGAGTTTATGCGGCTAGATGAGTTCAGCCCTCATGCGGCTCAAGGTACTTCCAGCCATGCGGCTGAAGAGAACACTTGACGCATGAAATATTCATGCGGTCAAGTCAAGCACAGTTCATCTTCTCCAAAGTTCCGAGAAGAAGAATACCATGAGAGCCAAGTTCTCAAGCTCCATAACTCCATCATCCGGAGCCCAAATCCGAACTTCCATAGGTCAAAACGGGGCAGAATGAAATGCTCTACAACATAGAACCATCAAAACTTAGAAACGACAAGATTAAGTAGATCAAAACCCAAAAAATCCGAAAATAAAGTAAACTTAGATCAAAAGAATCTAGCCATGGAAAGTGGAAATGCTAAGTATTAAAGTAAGTTAAAACGCTGCAAGGAAGAGAATGAAGTAATAAAATTGGAGTTCCTCCATGAAGCAAGTTGCACTTGCCTAGACCTCTCTCTCCCTCTCTCTGGTAGGTGAAGAAGTAATGGAGGAAGGAAGAAGAGTAATGAAGAGAGAGAAGGAAGTGGGGTTAATAAATGGTAGTGGTGGTGGTAGGTATGGGGTTCACCCCTTGGTCCATGATGAACCAATAGCAATCCCAAACCAAACCAAGCCAACCCGAACCAAGAATAAACCAAGCCAGGGAGGAAACTAAGCAAGAAAATCATGCAATACAAGAATAAATACGTACACGTATTTCAGAATACGTAATACGAACCACAGGCATTACATCATTAATTCTTTATTTGTGGCTGACTAATTTATTAAAAAAATATGTTTTAGCAATTTGATTACATAGTTATTCCTACTAAGATAGTAATAGAGAAATTGAGAAAGAAAATATTTTTATATTTATTGTTGATTTTTAATTATCATTAATTATTATTATTTGTTGAAAAAATTATGATAATGTCATTTGATTGCAGAGTATTTGTATCCATGTTGTCAAATTGAAATATCATGTGAGATATTGTTATAATAAGTTTCATTTTTTTTTCTATGCAGTAAAAACAATAAGAACAAATTTTTAATCTCAAAATTAATACAAATAACCAATAACATATAAATTATGTCTAAATGTATTAATTAAATATATTATTTTATTTTTAATATTATTTGGTTTTCCGAAAGCAAGAACTTGAATTTGTCAAAACCGTTGGCACCTGTACTTATTGTTATAAGAAGTCTAAAACCGATTCGGTCTCTCATCTTTTATTCATTTATTTTCTAGAGAAGCAAACATGCCTCCAACAATAAAATAATTTGGTGAATTTTTTATTAATTTGAACATTAAGTTTTGAGGGCACCACCTTTAGAGTTCGTCTCATGCATCAAAATTCTAAAGTCCGGCAATATATATATATATATATATATATATATATATATATATATATATATATATATATATATATATATATATGAAAATATATATATATATATATATATATATATATATATATATATATATATATATATATATATATGTGTGTGTGTGTGTGTGTGTGTGTGTGTGTGTATTAACAAAAATAAAATGCACAAATAAACCGCAAAATCGAATAAACCGAACCGAACCGATTTCATTCGGTTACGGGTAATTTCGGTTTCGGTTTAGCTTATCCGGTTTTCGGTCCAATTCGGTTTCCGGTTATTCGGTTCGGTTTAAATCGAATTAACCGAATGCTCACCCCTAGCAGCAACTACTGCCTCTTCTTTTCTTCCGCCTCTTCACTTTCCTCTTCAGCCGAGCGACCGAGCCTACCAAAAGAAATATATAAAATGGATGAAAAATCTGCAGGAGGAGCGGAGGAGTGGAGGACGGATTTCACAGAGCTGCTGTTGGAACTTGAAGAAAAGCAACTTGCAACTGCAAAGATAAGTTTCGAAATCAAATTAGGTCAAATTTTTTTTAGATAAAAAATAATGTTTCTGAAGGAATGTTATATTTTTATTTCTGTGATATGAATTTAATTTGTGAAGTCTTTAATTGTGAGATAGAAGGTTGGCTCAATTGTGAGATATAATACTTTATTGTATAAAATAGTAATAATTAATATAATATAATATTATTATCCTAAAAAAAAAATTCTCCTTATAATTGTGCCTCCCAGTGGATTGTAATCTTGGATCCGCCACTGTTCTATGTATGTTTTTCGAATCCCAACTTTAATAATTTACCAACAACCCAACTTTGTGCCCAACTTTGAAATACGAAAATTACAATTGTATGTACAAAAATTGTATTTTTTTTTTTATATAATTTAATCACAATGTCAACTTTGGGCCTAGTCCCATAAATAATAAAAGTAGTTCAGCTGAACAAATCGAATGAATCGAGCAAATCTAGTTCGGTTATGGGTAATTTCGGATCGGTTTCAATTTAAATTTTTAGAATTTTGATTTGTTGGATTTTGACTATTTCGATTAGGGCTGTAAAATGGACAAAGTAGTCCGTTGTCCGTACGTGTCCGGCTCGATAAATGGTTCGACCGCGGGTCGTCCGATTGATTAACGAACAAAACTTGGACATTTTTTTGTCCGTTTAAAAGTTGGACCCGGACACGGTCATATCCATGTCCGGTCCGAATTTGTCCGCGGACCGTCAGATAGTGGAGACTCCTTTTAGTTTTGCATCAATTATGTCATATCATTTTGGTTTTGCATCAATTTTTTGTTGTCCAGTCGATTTTCTTTAACATTTTACCATTATTTGTATTTTCTTTTAACTTGATTTTTCGTACCAACTATTAAGATAACTTTACAAAATAATAGCTTTTGGTAATATATTTAATTTGTCCGCGGACCGTCCGATTGAATTAAGAAACATTGGTTGTCCGTGTCCGTCCGGTCCGAACTCGAACAGTGGACTGTCCGTGTCCGTCCGTTCGAACATATTTTTATTTTCGGACCGAACACGGACAGTGGACTGTCCTCTCCGTGTCCGTCCGGTCCGTTTACACCCCTAATTTCGATTTGGTTAAACAGATAAAACAAATGCTCACCCCGGTAAGACGGACCCATAGTTCTTGAAACAGTCCGGGTCGGGTTACGGATGACTGAGCCGATTAGTGTTGTTCGGGTTCAGGTATTATTACATAAACCCGCCCGATTGGCAGCATTTTACAAAAGTATAAAGAAGTGAATTCGTAGCAAACCCTAGCTAGCAAAGCAAGAGAAGAACAAGGGAGGGGGGCAGCAATACGCAATAGGGAGATGACACAGAAGGGAAGTCTGTTCAAAGGGCAGAAGAAGAGCAAAACCATACCCCCAAATAGGCATGGAAAAGCCCCCTCCACTCGCAAAGGTACCCTACCCTACATTAGAGCATCTCCATCCCTATTGTGAGTTTGAAAAAAAATGGTTGCCACATAGGAATGACAATCATTTTTTTTTCAAAAATACTTCTCCGATGCAAATGTGAAATAAAGTGTGGAGTTGACATGGCAATGACATGGCAAAGACAATGTGAAGTTGGTTGTCTAGATCTAGACAATGCACTTCACAATGTCTTTATGTCCACATCATCATTTGTGAATAAAAATGTTTATAAAAAAAGTAGAAGAGTAAAAGTTGTCTTGGAAGTTGTAAAAAATTACTTTGTATTGTCTTCTCTATACTTTTGCATTGGAGATAGACTTTTTAAACTCATTGTCATTTGTGAATATAATCCTGCCACCTATATAAGACATTGTCTTGTGTCTCATGCCACCTAAGATTCACAACATAAAATAAGACAATAGGGTTGGAGATGCTCTAACAAATCAAGAACTCAACTCACATTTTTCTAATTCTTCTTCTTCTTATAATAGGGAAGAGGTTCGTTAAGCCCAAAAACATGACAACAGAGATGGAATCTGACCGGGTAAGATCTGCCTCAACTCAACACCATAATTTATTACTTTTATTCAACTAAGATATGTCTTCATCATAAACCATAAAAAGCCACCCACCCTAATTCAAAATGATGTGGGTAAATACTAAATAGGGCAGTGCCAGGGGGACACCACATGATGTGGCAGCCTATGGGTTGACGAATGTGTGGGACCACCGCATTAATGTTAACGGTGTTTTCACCGGTTCTGGGTATTTTTGAACCAATCGTTTATGAAAACCCATGCTGTTACGAGCCAATTCTATGGCTCTACAAGCCCTAAAGACTGCCTCCCATTCCTTCAGTATTTTGACAGTTATTACTGTTAATAAAGCTCAGGTAACGTGCTCAGGTGATTGCCAGCTAGGATTCCAGCTCACAGTTGATTCCAATCAGCCAGCTCACCTGCACAGTCACCAAATTAGATTGTTAGTTTGTTAGCCAAGCAAACAGTAGCTGCAGGAGTAATGATATAAATAAAATGTAATAGCAAAAAGGAAGGATACTGATGAATATGCAATTTTCCTTATAGTTGTAACTTCTTCTTCTTCCCCAAGTTTTATATAAAGTTTCCTCTTCCAAATTCTCCTGTTCTTCCCTAATTTTCCTCTGCAATCTCTGAATTCTTCATTCAATATGTCTCAATCCTCTCGAAATGCCAGGTCTTATGGGAAAGAGTCCCAACATTTTGGTATCAGAGCGAATGGATTCGCTCAATGAGGTCGGCGAGGAGCAGCAGTCTAGCAACAACTACCGGCCAGAATCAATGGTGGATCGACAAGCACAGGCTACGGGTCTGAGGGTTCAGAATTTGGAAGGTAAATTTCAGCAACTCACAGACATGTTTGAGTGTATGATGAAGGAAATGAGTAGATCTAGAAGGGAGACAGAGCCTCTCCTTTCTACTCCAATTCCTGCAAACCTTTGTTCTCCAATGGCCATGTCTGGAATCCCAGGAATGGAGTGGAACCCTGGTTATCCAAGCCATATTCCACAAAATTATCAACACCAAATTCCACCCAATTACACCCCACCATCTGTGACAAACCTTCCAATATCATCATCATTACCCCCATTGAATCAATCCGTGCCTCCCCCTTCTTTCAGTCCACATCCTTTCCAAGCAGTAGGAGGAATGAGTCCTGCCCCTACCAACCTATGGAATCAACAAGATAATACAAATCATACCTGGGAAAAACCCTCCCTGAGACTGAAATTGCCTGAATATGATGGAGGTCCTGATGTGGAGGGATGGCTCCTGAGAATTCATTATTACTTCAATTTCTATCACATACCTGAAGAGGAGAGAGTGAGGGTCTGCTCTGTTCAGTTGAAGGGTAAAGCTGCTCATTGATTTGATTGGCTCATTCAAATGAAGGGTGGACTTATAACTTGGGCAGATTTTTGCCAAGCCATTAGACTCAATTTTGGGCCCTCCCAATTCACAAATTATGCTATGGAGTTGAAAAGACTCACTCAAACTGGGCTAGTGGAGGAGTATGACTCTCAGTTTCAGAGTCTCTCCAAGAAAGTCAGAGGGACTAAGGAGCCTGATCTGTTTAGTCAGTATATAGGGGGCTTGAAAGATGAAATTAGGTATGAATTACTGGTGGCAAATCCTTCCACATTGCCCTTAGCCATACAGTGGGCAAGACTTTATGAAGCCAAGTTACTTTCTCTTAAGAGGGGATACAAGACTCAGTTGTATCCCAATAGAGCAGCACCTTTCCAAAGTTTTTCTCAGCTCCCCAGTCATGAAAATGACAAGAAAACTCAAAGTCATCATGCTGGCAACTCCATGTTGCCTGTGGACACCCCAAAAACTTATACCATCTCTCCTAAGGAGCTTGATAGAAGGAAAGGACTGGGTTTATGCTTCACTTGTGATGAAAAGTGGTACAAGGGGCACAGATGCAAGGAGAAGAAACTGTTCATGTTGATTAGTGATGTTGAAGAACCAGAGATAGAAGAACCAGAAGAAGTTTTCACAGAAGACTCAAAAGAAACACCACCACAAGGAACCTTTGCCATATCCTTACAGGCTCTCTAGAACATTGCAACAGTCAACTATGAGACTGAGGGGAAGCATACACAACAAGCCAGTGATGATATTAGTGGATTCAGGCTCCACTCACAGTTTCATAAATAGCAAATTCTGTGAGAGAATTGGGCTTCAGATTACTAACAAAGAAGGATTTGAAGTGATGGTAGCTAATGGAGACAAACTTCAAAGTCAAGGACTCTGTCAGAAGGTTGCAATTGACTGCCAAGGAAGAAAAATAATATTTGATCTGCTATTACTGCCCTTAACTGGCTGCCATGTAGTCTTGGGGGCCAATTGGTTGAGAACCTTGGGAAATATCTTATGGAATTTCGAAGATTTGATAATGAGATATGAAGATCAAGGAGTCAGTCACATTTTCAGAGGAATACAAAATCAGAGAGAAGCCTTGAATGAAGCCAACAACAAAGACTTGAGGTAAGGGGCTCAAATATACATCATCCAGCTATGTGCAGTACAAGCTCAACCACAAGAGGAGAGCAGCAATCAAGACTTGGTGCAGCTACTAGGTAGGTATGATCATCTCTTTGAAGAACCTAGAGAATTACCCCCTAAAAGACCTTATGATCACAAAATACCCCTACTGCCTGGATCATTACCTGTTTGTTGTAGGCCTTAGAGACAACCCTACATTCATAAAAATAAAATTGAAAAGCAGGTACATGATATGATTGAAACAGGAATCATAAGGCCAAGTAGTAGCTCATACTCATCCCCTGTAATTCTGGTAAAGAAATCTGATGGTAGTTGGACAATGTGTGTAGATTATAGGGCCCTTAATACTAACACCATTAAGGACAAATACCCTATACCCTTCATTGATGAGCTATTTGATGAGTTAAGTGGGGCCCACATTTTCTCTAAACTGGACTTAAGGTTAGGCTACCACCAAGTTAGAATGCAAGAAGAGGACATCCACAAAACTGCCTTTAGAACCCATGAAGGCCATTATGAATTTTTGGTCATGCCCTTTGGCTTGACCAATGCCCCCTCTACATTCCAGTCAATGATGAATGATGTATTTAGAGAGTATCTCAGAAAATTTGTGTTAGTTTTCTTTGATGACATTTTAGTCTACAGTCCTAAAGAAGAAGATCATTATGTGCATTTAGAGAAAGTTTTGCAGAAGCTTGATGAACATCAACTGAAGATTAAGAGGAGCAAGTGCCAATTCCTCCAAAGGCAAGTGGGATATTTGGGGCATGTTATCACTGGTCAGGGAGTGGAAGTGGATGCAGACAAAATTCAAGCAGTGATCAGTTGGCCTAAACCTACCACTCTCAAAGAATTGAGGGGTTTTCTGGGGTTGACTGGGTACTATAGAAGATTCATCAGAGGATATGGAAGCTTGGCCAAGCCTTTAACTGAACTTCTCAAGAAGAATGCATTCCTGTGGAACAGCAAAGCTCAAGAGGCCTTTGAAGCACTGAAGAAAGCTCTGACTGAGCCTCCTGTACTGTGTATGCCCAACTTCCAGAAGGAGTTCATCTTAGAGTGTGATGCATGTGGTGAGGGAGTAGGGGCAGTACTCATTCAAGAAGACAAACCTATTGCCTACTTAAGTCAAGCCCTGAAAGGTAAAGCTAAAGTCCTCTCAACATATGAAAAAGAAATGTTAGCAATACTCTTGGCTGTAAAAAAATGGTCTCAATACTTATGGGGAAGGGTCTTTATCATCAGAACAGACCATAAATCCCTTAAGTTCATGTTAGAGCAGAGAGTATATACTGATGCTCAGTACAAATGGATACTCAAACTACATGGATTCCATTATAAAGTGGAGTATAAGAAGGGGAAAGAAAATATGGCTGCAGACAGTTTATCAAGGAGGGGAATAGCAAGCCTATCTGTTGTCACTATGGTCAATGCAGGATGGATCACACAGTTCAAGGAAGAGATGAATCAGTCAGCTTACTATATTAAGAAGAAAGAGGAATGGGAACAGGGGAAGTTGGATACTGACAGGTACACTCTGATAGATGGGCTTCTCTACTATAAGAATAGACTTTTAGTTGATCCAGCCTCAAAATTTGCTTCTCTGATGTTAAAAGAACACCATGATGGACTGCAAGCTGGCCATTCAGGAGTTGCCAAGACACTGCACAGAATTAAGAAGGTATGCTACTGGAAAGGGTTAAAAAGAGCAGTCCAAAATTACATAAAGGCTTGTGATGTTTGTCAAAGAAACAAGAGTGAGAATGTTTCTCTAGCTGGCCTATTACAACCTCTACCAATTCCAAACAGAGTCTGGGAAGACATCTCCATGGATTTTATAGAAGGACTCCCTACCAGCTATCATAAAACCACCATTCTAGTGGTAGTGGACAGGCTCACTAAGTATGTGCATCTTTTTGCACTGGGACACCCTTATACTGCTGCTATGGTGGCCCAAGTATTCCTTGAAGGGGTGTTCAAATTACATGGAATGCCTAAATCTATAGTCACTGACAGAGATCCCCTCTTTACCAGTCAGTTTTGGAAAGAATTTTTCAAGCTACAAGACACCCAACTCAAGTATAGCACAGCCTACCACCCCCAAACTGATGGGCAGACATAGATAACAAACAGATGTGTGGAGGGATATCTCAGATGCTTCTGTGGTCACAAGCCCAGAGAATGGAGTAAGTTTCTTGCCTGGGCTGAATACTGGTTTAACACAAATTGGCATTCTGCAATCAATACTACCCCATTTGACGCAGTCTATGGTAGGCCTCCACCCCATCTACTTACTCATGTGCCAGGACACAGGAAAGTGAAGTAGCAGGGAACCTGGAGTCTAGGGATCATGCCATACAATTCCTCAAAGACAACTTGACCTTAGCTCAAAACAGAATGAAGAAGTTGGCAGATAGCCATCGAACTGACAGGGAGTTTATAGTTGGGGATTGGGTTTATTTGAAGCTACAACCTTATAGACATGTTACTGTTGGACAGAGAAGGCCCCAAAAGCTCTCCCCAAAATATTTTGGCCCTTACCAAATCCTTACTAAGGTTGGGGCTGTAGCATACAAGCTTGCCCTTCCAGATGGATCCCAAATACATCCAGTCTTTCATGTTTCCCAATTGAAGAAAACTCTTAGTCCCACCCTTACAGTGCATCAGGAGAACCCCACTTATACAGAAGAGATGGTACTGGAGCCTCATTGGGTGTTGGAAAGGAGGTTGGTTCAAAGAAAGAACAAGGCAGCAGTGAACTTGCTAGTGCAGTGGCAGGATTGTTCCCAGGAAGAAGCCCAATGGGTTTCCTATGAGGATTTCATTAAGAAATTCCCTCATTTTGACCTTGAGACAAGGTCAAATTGAGAGGGAAGCATTGTTACGAGCCAATTCTATGGCTCTACAAGCCCTGAAGACGGCCTCCCCTTCCTTCAGTATTTTGATAGTTATTACTGTTAATAAAGCTCAGGTAACGTGCTCAGGTGTTTGCCAGCTAGGATTCCAGCTCACAGTTGATTCCAATCAGCCAGCTCACCTGCACAGTCACCAAATGAGATTGTTAGTTTGTTAGCCAAGCAAACAGTAGCTGCAGGAGTAATGATATAAATAAAATGTAATAGCAAAGAGGAAGGATACTGATGAATATGCAATTTTCCTTATAGTTGTAACTTCTTCTTCATCCCCAAGTTTTCTATAAAGTTTTCTCTTCCAAATTCTCCTGTTCTTCTCTAATTTTCCTCTGCAATCTCTGAATTCTTCATTCAATGTCTCAATCCTCTCGAAATGCCCAAATGCCAGGTCTTATGGGAAAGAGTCCCAACACATGCTTGTTAATTTTTTTTTTGAGGCATTGGTTTAGGTCGGCTCAAAAACCTCCCAAAACCGGTGTAATGTAATTTTGGATGTCTCTATAGACGCCCAAAATTGGTGGATTTTGAGAGGTTTTATTATTTTATTCCATTTATATTCTTACCAAATATATATAATTATAACTACTAATACCCTCCCTATTTAATTTTATTATTGTAAAAAAAATTTCAGAACCGCTCGTTAGTGTATTACCAATCATGGACTGGTTTAAAAGCCGCTACTTAAAAACCACCCAAAACCGGACCCCTTATAGCAGCTCATAACCGATACTCTAAAAACACCTCATAACTTCTACCCCTACAATTGACAAGAGGGTCTGCTGGGCAATTGTAGGGGTAGCGGTTATGAGATGTTTTTAGAAGGGTCCAGTTTTGGGTGGTTTTAAGTAGCGGCTTTAAACCAGTGCCAAGTCATGCTTGGTAATTCATCAACGAGCGGTTCTGAAAGTTTTTTACAAGAATAGAATTACTTATATGTCCATATATAAACAAAAGTTCTTCCAAAGTTTCATTTCTGATGTCGAAGTATGTTTGATGTAGGATTCTTGAAGATGTCTTTATAGATGTGTATTGTACAGTATTCGACTTTGGCAATAACCAAATAGAATATAAATTACACTACACAGGTTTTGCTTGGCAATTGTTGGACTGGATGGTAGTTACCAACAATTGCTAGAAACACAAAAAATAAAAAAAATGATCGCCTAAATGAATGTTGGAGAGAAAGATTTTAAAAACTTACCAGATAAAGTAGCCATATTTTGGAGGATATAGAAGAGAAACAAAGATGAGAAAGAGAAAATATGGTAGGGTATTAGTAGTTATAATTATATATTTTGGTGAGGATATAAAAGGAATAAAATAATAATAATAACCCTCAAATTCCATCCATTTGGGGTGTTTATAAATACACTCAAAATTACACTACACCGATTTTGGAGGATTTTTTTAACCGACCAAAACCAGTGTCTTAAAAAAATTAACAAGCATGATTTTTTTTAAACACTTCATAAACGGCCAGCTCAAAAGCACCCCAAAATCGATGAAAACACCGTTACCAAGCAGACCTTTATTGTGTGTTTGGAAACTTTTTTTGGGAAGGAAAAAGAAAATTTGAGGGAAAAAAGTGAAGGAGAGTAGTAAAATGATGGTAACTTGTTTGGAAAATAGGATAAATAAAAGTGAAAAAAAATAATTTTTGGTTTGTTTGTGGATAAAAGTATAATGACTATTTAGCCCTTGGTTTTATCAAATCATAATTTATACTTACCTCTCTTAAGGGGTAGTTGGGTAAATTCTCCCAAAATTTTCTTATAATTTTTTTAGTGTGCCCATATAATTTTTTTTCTCAAATTCCTCTCCGCATTTTTCCTCTCTTCCCAATCACCATCACTTTTGATTTACCCTCCATTTTCCCCTCAACTTTTTCCTTCCCTCCATTTCCCCCTTCCCAAATAGTACCTTAGCATTATTGGGGTGAATATGTATCGGTAACATTCCAGACCTTGGCAAACGAACTGACTGCTACTATTATTGACACGTGCCCGAACATGAGCCATGCATATGTATGCTTGCTTGGACTGGAAACTATTGTGTTGGCCTTAGTTCAAGATATTCATGTGAACCTGCCCTGTCAAGAATGGTGCCTGCCTAAGATATGATGATAATCTGGTGCCTTGTAACATGACCGTCTCTCCCTCTTATGCAACTTATGTTGCGTGATTATACTTTGTCTGGTCTGTCTCCATCTGCCAACTCTCATATGTTTTATAAATGGGGATTACCTTAAGGAGTGATACCTTTGTGCAATTTATATTCCGAAGAACTTTCTTTAGTTCTTGATCATGGGGATTCATGGAAATCAACGAGGGATCACTACCTGATGTTCTAAATGACATTATCTATGTCCAGCTGCAGCCTTGTTTCTTGATGATTAGATGTTCTTGCTAGTTTCATCTAAGGAAGCATGTTGTATGTAGTGTGGTTGGAGAGAAGAGCCTTATGACAAAATCATAGCTGTGGATGAGATTGACGCCAATTATTGATTTAGATTACTTGATATGCATTTTGTTGGTTATGGACTGATCTCATTTCACCATCACTACTGCACATACATGTTTGTAGCAGAATAGTAAGTTACGAGGAAGCCGAGCATTGTCTTGTTGGCTAGATGCTGCTCATCTCTTGAGTATCTGCTCAGGAAACTTTATTTCACAGCCATGGTTGGATTTATTGATGAGTAGGTTAGAAGCTTTGTAAGTTATAATGATTGTGTTATGAGTCAATCGATTCGTTATAAAGATGAGGAAAAATATCCTTTAGTTATAAAGAAGAATCATACTGGTTAAGATTTAGAAAGGTCCAATTAGTCTTTATCTGCGTCAGTTACATCTGAGAAGAGATGGGAGGAAGTTATGGCTTGAGATGATCTCTTTGTCAAGTGTTTGTAACCCCGTAATGAATGAGGTAGAGCGTTTGAGTTTACCTGCTCTACACCTGTTCCAGTTTCACGAGGCTAGAGCTGTTTTAAGACCCCACCCCCCCCCCCCCCCCCCCCGCGGCTGGAATAGACTTCGAGTCGTCAAGCTTAAACTAGTTGCTAATAGAATATGTTGATCTTGGGATTGTCTTTGTTAGGATTTAACATATGTAAACGAGTGCTTAAGTTTGACATGTTTATAAAGTTACTTAAAGATGTTTTCCGTATAATGTTAACTTAAAGTTTGACATGTTGATCTTGGGACTTTATAAAGTTTCACTTAAAGTTACTTAAAGATACGGACTTTAAGTTTGACATGTTTATAAAGTTACTTAAAGATACGGGTGCTTAAGTTTGACATGTTTATAAAGTTACACCTAAAGTATATAACTCATATAATGTTAACTTTCTGAGAAGAGTTGATCCCTTCAGTCATAAACTAACATCCAAGTTACACTATATAGTACTAATTCAACGTTTTATGTGGCCCGGGCAGCCCAAAGTCCGCCTTGGGACCAGCCTCGTCAAACCTAGAGGTGTTAAGTGGGTTGGGCAAACCCGGGCCTAGAGTTGATCGGGCTTGACCGAGTCTGTGCCGGTATGGGTAAGTTTGGTCAGGGGAAACGGTCTGGGCCCGGCGGGGCATGGCTTTTAGCCTAAAAATCCTAAACCCAGTCTGGTCCATAACCTGGTTCGGACCGGGTCCGGTTCAGGTGCAACCTGGGTCAGGTTTGGCCCAATTATATATATATATATATATATATATATATATATATATATATATATATATATATAACAACAAAAGAATGAACAATGTTGGACTTGTGGTTAGCTAGTAAAGTTATAAGACTTGTATATGTAGTTATAACAACAAAACAATGAACAATGTTGGACTTGTGGTTAGCTAGGAAAGTTATAAGACTTGAGAAGTTTATGGTTCAAATTTTACAATAGTTGTTATATATATATATATATATATATATATATATATATATATATATATATATGGGTTGGATACTTGTTCCGGCTTCGTCTTTTTCGAGCCTTGTTTAATTAAATGGAGGGGTTTTAAATATATATATATATATATATATCCCAGTTACCCACCTTATATATGCTGATGACCTGCTAGTCTTCATCCAGCCTTCGACGGAGGGGTTGCAGACGCTTGCGACTATTATGGAAGATTTGAAGTCCTTTTCGGGTCTCCAGATGAACAGGGATAAGAGTAGGGTCTACTTCAGCTCCCTGTGCACCCGGAAGGAGGAGCGGGCTGATGTGCTGGGTATCGCGAGGAGTGATCTCCCGGTGCGATACTTAGGAGTGCCTCTCACAGTCAATTATGCACGGGATCAGGATTGTAATAGTCTGGTGGAGTATGTCCAGAGGAGAGTAGAAGGCTGGCAAGCAGCAGGTCTGTCATTTGGCGGTCGCATCGAGCTGGTCAGATCGGTGATCTCGGCTGTGGTCCATTTTTGGCTGCAGTCCATCCTTCTACCTGTGGCCACTATCCGACGAGTGGAGCGACTATGTGCCGATTTCATTTGGAGGGGAGGTATGCATGCGATCTCCTGGGACCAGCTCTGTCGTCCCAGGAAGGAGGGAGGAGTGGGGCTCCGTCCGCTGCTGGAGATTAGGGAGGCCTCTGCGCTTAAGCTGGCCTGGAGATTCATCATCGGGGGGTCTCTCTGGGCGGACTGGATGCACAGCAGATACGTGAAGCAGGGTAGTTTTTGGACTTGCGCTACTGACAACAACCACTCAGTCACGTTCAAGACTATCTTGAGACACACGGGGGTGCTCAAGTCTGCTATCCGGAGGGTCATGAAGGACGGGTCGGGCACGGACCTCTGGCGGGATCCTTGGATTGATCGGCGTTCGCTGTTGGACATCAAAGGAGCCCCGACTCATCAGGAGGACAGTCGTGGTCTGACGTGCAGGCGCATCATACGTAATGGGGAGTGGAGGCCATATTCGTATCGGTTCACTGAGGAGCTGGGTGGGAGCATTTATCTATTGTCATTGATCCGACTTTGCCTGTGGATCGGTGGATTTGGGAGCCGACTGGTGCATCTACCGGGACTGGGGAGTTCCAATTCCGTAGCTGCTACAACATGATCCGGCGAGCTTCCCCGTTGAGTTCTGATTACGTATTTGTTTGGTGCAAGGGTCTGGCCAGGAAGATGCAGTTGTGTGTCTACAAGCTTCTACTGGGCCGCCTCTTGACTAGAGATCGCCTGAGTTCGTTTGGAGTGCCGGTTCCGGATCCCACATGTGTGCTTTGCGGATTGGAGTCTGAATCTATAAAGCATACCTTCTTCGAGTGCACTCTGGCATGGCAGATCTGGTCGGAGCAGAGTCGTCTATTGGGAGTGTCCACCTCCGGAAAATGTGTGGGGGATATCATCACGGTGATCCGAGATAGCAGGGGTAGATGGCATGACTGGTTCCGAATAGCCAGAGTTCGTCTGGCTGCTGCGGTTTGGCATGTATGGCGGGAGCGAAACCGTCGGATCTTTGACGGGCTGGTCACCCCTCCAGTTGGCATTCTCCATAACATCGAGTTTGATGTAATGCTATGGAGATTTGATGAGTGATGAGTGGGAGTCCCACTCTGTTTGTATGTTGTAAGATTATGACTTTTCATTTGGATTAAAATTCACATTTTTTCCAAATATATATATATATATATATATATATATATATATATATATATATATATATATATATATATATTTTGGAAAAAGGGTAAATTTTATTCCATCATCTCAATAAGGTTACAACATAGAGATACAATCCCAGCTCAGGGGGACATTACTAGTACATCCGACTCAATGTTATGAAGTATGCCCACCAGTGGGGTGGATAGTCCCTCATAGATGCGCCGGTTCCTCTCCCGCCAGACATGCCAAACTGATGCAGCAAGTCTCAATCTAGCACGCCTAGCCCAGCTCTGCTCCTTGCCCCTGCAATCACCAATCCACTTAAGGATTTCTCTGAAGTCACGCTCCCTTCCAACCCCTCCCAAGTGTCTCCGGCTCTGCTCTGCCCAGATGCTCCACGCCACATGGCACTGAAAGAACAGGTGCCCAATGGATTCAGTCTCTGTCTCACATAAAACACACTTAGGGTCAGGGACAGAAACCCCGAACCGAAGCAATCTGTCCCGAGTAAGTAACCGGCCCAGCACCAGTTTGTATGCAGACAATTGCATTTTCCTGGCAAGCCCTTTCCCCCAGACAAAGTCGTACTCCTCAATATCATCGAAGTGAGTGCGGACAAGGTCGTAGCAGCTGCTAAATCGGAACTCTCCTGCACCCCCCGAGCGGCCGGGAGGGGCCCAAATCCAGACATCAGACAGTGCCGTCGGAGTGATCTGCACCTGTCTGATATCCTCCCCTAACGGAGCAGTGAAACGATACGCCTCTGGCCTCCAGACCCCACCACGGATGATGTGCCTACAAGTCAGACCTCTGTATGCCACGCCGTCCCTCTGGGGACCCAGAATCTCCAGGAGAGACTGGCCTGAGATCCACGGATCGAGCCATAGATCCGTCTCCCCTCCCTCCCTCATCCTCCTCCGCATAGCCGTCCGAAGAACAGGTCGGTTCCTCAGGATATGCTTGAAAGACACAGAGAAGTTGTTGTCAATTTCACATACCCAGAAGTTTCTGCCCCGGAGATACCGACTAGTCATCCAGGCCGACCATAGAGAATCACCCTGAAGGAACCTCCATGCCAGCTTGATCCCCGCCGCCTCCCGGACAGAAACAAGTGAGCGCAGACCCACACCTCCCTCTTTCCTGGGCCGACAGAGCTGCTCCCAAGAGATGGCATGGATCCCCCCATGCCAAATGAACTTGGCACATATGCCCTCTATCTTTCTGATAGTAGCCAAAGGAACCATAATCGATTGCAGCCAGAACAGAGCAATAGCAGAGATAACTGAGCGCACCAGCTCAATACGCCCTCCAAACGATAGGCCAGCCGCCTGCCAACCCTCAACCCTCCTCTGTGCAAAATCCACCAAACTCTGACAATCACGATCCTTCGCGTAGTTGACGGAAAGGGGCACCCCCAGATATTTCACCGGTAGGTCCCCCTTTTCCACCCCAAGCTCCAAGGCCCGCTCCTCCTTCAAAGTGCAAGAGCTGCTGAAGTAGACTTTGCTCTTGTCCCTGTTTAACCGAAGGCCCGATAGCTGTCCGAACTCCTCCATCACTGCCGCAAGCTCCCTCATCCCTCGCATGGAAGGCCTCAACAGGACCAAAAGGTCATCAGCATAAATGAGATGAGAGACCACCGGAGAGACCCTACTGTATATCGGTACAATCCTCTCCCGATGTACCGCGATGTCCATCAAACATGTGAAATACTCCATCACAAGGGTGAATAGGTAGGGGGAAAGCGGGTCCCCCTGTCGAAGCCCCCTGCTGCTACCAAAGAACCCGTAAGGGATATCCTGGATGAGGACCGAGAAAGTAGGAGAGGTGATGCACTCTCTGACTCTATCCACCCAAGTCTCGGAGAAGCCCATCGCAGCCATCAAATGACAGAGGAAGTCCCTGTTGACGGTGTCGTAGGCTTTCCTCAGGTCGAGCTTCACA
Organism: Iris pallida; assembly: GCA_029216955.1. Taxonomy (NCBI): domain Eukaryota; kingdom Viridiplantae; phylum Streptophyta; class Magnoliopsida; order Asparagales; family Iridaceae; genus Iris; species Iris pallida. The sequence continues at coordinate 9,149,752 of JANAVB010033815.1, forward strand.
CATGCCTTCATCCCTCCAGGCTTGTGGAACTCCCGAATCAGCTCATGAGCCAGCAGGCTATGCTCCGCAATAGACCGCCCCTTAATGAAGGCCGCCTGATTCCGAGATACCAGACCCTGCATAGCATCCTCCATCATCCTGCACATAAGATGAGTAATTATTTTATACAAATAATTACAGCAAGCAATCGGTCGAAAGTCAGCAAGAGATGTCGCCCCCTCCTTGGGCACAAGCGTCAGGAAGGTGTGGTTCAGCTCCTTCAGGAGCTTGCCCGTATCAAAGAACTCCTGAACAGCCGCAAGGACCGGGACCTTGAGGATATTCCAATGGCGCTTGTAGAAACCACTGGAGAACCCATCCGGCCCAGGAGCCTTGGAAGCATCAGCCTGCATCACAATCGTCTCCACCTCCGCCATCCGGATAGGGGCCATAAGAAGACTATTGCCGTACTCCGTAATCAGCGTCTTCGTAATCAGCTGCGGGAAAACCGAGGGATAGTCCGTCTGATGATAGAGCTCAGAGTAGAACCGGACAGCCTCCTCCTGGATAGCAACCTGGTCAGTCACAAGGCGCCCGTCCCTGCCAATCAGTCTCTGGATACGGTTCCGGTGCTGACGCGCCCGGATGACATCATAGAAGAATTTGGTGCAACGATCCCCATCCTTGAGCCAGGAGCATTTGGCCCGTTGGGCCGCACTAATCTCCTGCTGAAGCCTCAAGGTGTTGACCTCTGCAGCCAACCTCTTCTCTCTAGCCGCCATCTCCCCACTCATCATGTCGCCCTGAAGCTCTGACTGCAGGTCTCTCAACTCCGCCTCCTTCTCCTGTAAGGAAGTCCGGGGAAGTGCCCTCACCCAGTCTCTGATGGCGCGTTTGGCTTTCTTCAGCCTGTGAACCATACAAAACTGGGCAGTGCCGACCGCCTCCTGGCCAAGTCCTCCCGCCACAGTCTCCTCATAGCCAGCCGATAGGAACCAACTGTTGTCATACCGGAACGGACGGGCTCTCCATCTGGGACTCTCCACGAAGCGCACCAGGATCGGCGAGTGGTCACTGGTCCCCGCAGGGAGCCCCTCAGCCACAGAGGAGGGGAATAGGCGGAACCAATCACTGTTCCCCAAAGCCCGATCCAGCTGGCATGCCACCCTGCTCACCTCCGCCTTGTTGTGCAAAGTCCATATGTGCCCAATCCTCTCCAGGTCCCTGAGCCCTGACTGGAGTAGGCAAGACTGAAAATCTGAGAGGATCTGGTCCGGCACCGGCCGCCCCCCCAGCTTCTCTCCCCGGTATAGCGTAGCATTGAAGTCTCCCATAATAAGAAGAGGGAGATGTCGATGCCTCGCTAAAGAACTCAGCCTGATGATGTCCTGCCACAAGGTCTCCCGACGCCTCCTGTCATTGTGCCCGTAGACGGCTCCCAGTAAGAAGTGGAAACCCCCCTTGTTGGTGAAGGAGATAGCCACCAGCTGGTCAGACATGAAAACCTCCTCACCCTCCCAACTAGCTCCATTCCACCTAACCCAGATCCTCGCCATATCACAGAGACCAAGGTTGTGAAGCTGGACCCAGTCCGTAGGAGTTCTACGGGACAGAGTTTTCGCCCCCCGATCTTAGTCTCTAGTAATATCGAGATTTCACACTGCTCCTTCCTCAGCACCTCACTAATCTCCCTCCATCTCCCCAGAGAACACCCCCCCCGGACATTCCAGGCAAGGGCCGACATCTAAACCGCGGGTGGGGTCCCCTGAACATCCTCTGAAGGGGCACCCGGGGAGAGTGCAACCTCCATATCTCTGGTATCCTCAGCTCTATCCCCCTGTAGAAGGAGGGGCAGAGCAGGGGCCGCGGCCCCGTGTGGGTCCCCCTGTGGGGGAGGCTGTGCTAGTACCGTCACCCATTTAGGATTGACCTTCCACACTCTCTCTGTCCCACCCTGTCCGCTGTCCTCACTATGTGCCTCCGTAGCCTGGCGCTTCCGACTGTACACCTGAAGTGCTAGCGCGTCTATATCTCCCTGTCTCCTGTCCTCCTGCCCCATACTCCTAGTGGTCATGGTCCTCGTCCCCACATACTCAACCATCGCTCCAGTAAGAACCTCCGTCGGAGACCCCTTATCTTCACCCGAGATGGGGGAAGAGTCTGCCTCCATATCATCCTCCATCAAGCCCACCTGGTCCACAACGGGGGAGACATCAGCACCACCTGCCTCCTGCACTACCTCCTCCGGCACCACCTCAGAAGCTCCCCCACGTCTACACGCACTCGGGAGATGTCCGAAGCAGGCACATGCCGGACATCTGGGGGGGACCCACTCATACTCCACCTTCTGCATAGCGAACTGGCCAGAAGGTGTCCTGTACTTCAACTGCTCAGGCAGGTCCAACCTGGCGTCAATCTCCACAAATACCCGGACATACATCAGCCTAGACCTGAAAGCGGTGGCATCATCCGCCTTAATCGGCTTGCCAATGAGGCTGGCAAGTCTCATAAGAAGTGGGACACTCCAGAAGCGTACCGAGAACTCAGGAAAATGAACCCACACTGGCACAGCATTAAGCACCTCCTTCTCACACCTCAAGTCAGGGGTCCATTGCTTCAGAATAATGAGGCGGCCGTCAAACGTCCATGGCCCTCCCTGGAGTATCCGAGTCACATCTTCCGCCAACCCAAATTTAACGAAGTAGAAGCCGTTCTCCTTGGAGAAGAACTCCATGCTCCCCTTCGGCCGCCAGACTCTGTCCGCATATCCTCTGATCTGCCCGTAGAAGGGCTTGCTTCCCAACACATACAGTACTAACGTGTTCTCCCAGAATGCCGTCACCTTCGCCACTTCGTCGGCTGGGAAGTCGGCGCAGAGCTCACCCCCAATCGCCATAGGTGCAACGTACTCCATCGATGCCGGCGTCTTGGCGACCCCCACCTTGCATGCATCCGCCCAAGATACAGGCCGCGGGCCCGAACTCCGAGGAGGAGTCGTCGGAGGTGGCCTGGCACTCATGTTCGCAGCAGTAACTCTCCCTCCGATAACTGGGACAGCCGTCCCCGTCACCCCTTTCGCACGGGGCCGCCACGCAATCCTGGCGTGTCCCTCCCGTTCCCCCGAGTGTGCCTGTCCCCCCGATGGACCCGCTCTCTCCTGGCTATCCCCGCCCTCCTGTCCGATCCCTGCGAATAAGTTGTGCCTCTCCTAGCCTCAGGGATCTGCGATATTTGCCCTCCTCCTCGCCGAGCCCTCCGATTCTGGACCGTAGTCCAAACCCCCTCCTCATCCTCCAATCCCGACGATGTTCTTTGGGCGGTGAACACCATCGGGGAGCCCCCGGAGGCCACCGCCGTCGAACACCCTGCCGAATCCGTGCCCGGGAGGGAAGTCACCGCCCGTAGCCCGCCCCGGCCACCCCCCCTCCTGGGGAGGGTCGCCGGCCGCCGCCCGCCCCCGGGGGAGGGTCGCCGGACCTCCCCGGTCAACCTGCTGCGCTCCAGCGCCCGCGCGGACGCGTGCAACGGCTGCCGCGCCCTTCGCCGGCGGCCCGCCGCCGCCGACCGCCACATGCCGGTCGCCACCGACCGCCCCCGCCACCCCCTTGCCTTTCCCCCGGTCCGGGGGGCGGTTGGCCGCCTCCATGTCGCGATTAGGCGATGCCCTAGCAGAGCTAGGGTTTCCGATGTCTCCTGTAGCCGCCGCCATTTTAAATAAATATATATATATATATATATATATATGGGTTGGATTCTGATCGGGTCGAGCCTGGGGGAGGGGCAAACACAGTCCAACCCGTATCTAGTAGTCGACCAGGCCGGACTAAATCGTTGATCGGCCTTGGATCGGCCTTGCCGGGTTTGACTCGAGGTGTTATATGGCTGGGCGGCTCAAAGCCCGCCCACAATACACCTCGAGTCAAATTTGGGCTGGGCCGGCACAAGCCCGGTCAACGGTTCAGCCTGGCTTGACCTACTACTAGATACGCGTCATGCTGGGTGTGCCCCCGACACATAGGCCTGACCCGGTCGTCTTAATAGGTCAGGCCGGGTTTCCACCCACCCCTCCCCCCTCGGCCCTGTCAGAACTCAGAACCCTCGACCCATATATATTTAATAATAATAATAATAATAATAATAATAATAATAATAATAATAATAATAATTTAAGTAGCGAGTATCATAAGATTTGGACCATAAACTTTCAAAGTCTTAAAACTTCACTAGCTAACCACAAGTTCCACATTATTTTGTTGCAATAATGCTATGAAGATACTTTTCTTGACACATTTCATAGCTATACTGATGTGACAGTACATTATTGGATGTCAATTATTACCTCCTTTAAGGCTTCCCTTGACATCCAATAATGCACTGCCACATCAGTGTGGCTATGGAGTGTGTCAAGAGAAGTGTGCCCCCATAACATTATTTTATTTTGTTGTTATAACTACATATACATATTATATATACTAAATTTTTTGTTTTTTAAATAAGCGTGCCAAATTCGGACCCGGCCCGCACCTGAACTGGATCCAGCCGGGTTATGGGCCACCCTAGGTTTAGGGTTTAGACTAAAAGCTCGACCGCTTCTCCTGATCGGACTGACCCGGCCCAGACCCGGTCAACTATAGGCCCGGGATGGCCTGGCCACTATAGGTGAAGGTACCCAACCCCAAACTACCATGTGCAAGATAATGCCCACATAAGTCAAGATACTGCCTTCAAAATTCTATAGATAGATGGCACATGGTAGTTTGTTGATGATAGTACTAAACATCATGGTACCATATTTAGTAGTATCATCAACAAACTGAAGTTTAGTACCATCATCAACAAACTACCATGTGCCATTTATCTATAGAATTTTGACTTATGTGGCTGTTATGAGCTTTGCTAGACATTTGAAATTATAGGTGAAGGCATTATCTTGACTTTTTGTCGGTCCTTGCCTAATTCAAAATGAAGTTGGTATTATGTTTCAGTTTCAGCCAATGACATTTAAAACATTGGCCCATACTAACTGCTTGGGCTTGGGTATATTCGTTTGGACTGGAACTATTGTGTCGGCTTAGTTCAAAATATTCCAGTCCTCTGTCTAGAATGGGCGCATATCCGAGATATGAGCAAAATTTCCTGGTGCATACCAGTAGGAAAGGGAGGAGCTGCCTTGTAACACGGCCCTCTCCCCCTACCTATGCAACTTACATTTCAAGCGTTTGCCTTTTAGTCTGTCTGCCAACTCTAGTATAGTTTATAAATGGGAATTGCCTTAATGTTAGGAGTGATCTCTTTGTGCAATTCATGACAGCCTTATTGATACATTTGTGCAATTTTTGCCATTTATCATGAGTTTATTTAGAACATCCACGGTGGAAGAGATTTCAAGTGCTACATTTTAACTTTAGTTAAATTTTGTAGCACTTGAATGCTGTAGTGGACACTTGTTCATACTTTTGAAAATTGCTAGAAAGCTAAGAGACACTTCATATTTGGAGCTTGTCCTAGCTCCGCTACATTAATTCATGGGGCCCACCAATTACCGTTCTACCAAACATGGAAGAAAAATAAAGAGGAAAAAGAGAAAGAAAATTTTACCAAACATTAAAGGAAAATAAAGAGAAAAATATGGAATGATGTTAATTTGGAGTATTTGTTTGGTTTGTACCATTGTCTCAATATCAAAGAGACGCTCCAAAAGTAATAGTTTACACAAATTTTAATAATTTGGAGTATATGTTTGGAGTGTTACCAGTGTGGATACTCTCAAGTCTCATACGGTGATACCTAATAGGAACATAAAGTTGGGGTTGCCCTGTTCCAGGATTGTCGCTAATTAAGTACATATGTGAACTTGCATAACAGCCTATAAAAGCAAGCTTATAAATGGGAATTGTCGATAATTAAATATCATTATTAATTCTATTATATATCTTTCTGATTTGTCTGATTTATGATGATTAGGAGTTGACCAAGTTCATCAACCAATGCAACGAGATCAAAGCTGCAACGGTCGCCAGCAAGGAAGGTGGACAACCGGAAGCTGCAAATACCTCGAAAAAGTAGGAATTTACGAAGCAGTTGATGACATTGAGTTGGTGACGAGTATGCAGATTTCAAGCTGGAAAGAGAGAAGAATAGTGCTAGATAGTCTGTTTTTGTAACTGTCGTCATTATATTGGGGGGGGGGGGGGGGGGGCGGAATTGCGATAATCAATTTGTTATGTGCGACGATTATACATTAATTTGCAGGCATACTATTGTTGATATTTCATTAATGGGGCATGTTCCTGTGGAGATTACTGGTGATTGTAAGTTATGCACACCATTTTGCTGATATCCTTGGTTCTGGCCTAGTTTGCCTGCTGCTCGAGCTCATGGATTCATTCCTGCGTGGACTTCGGTCAGTCGAGTATGAACCTGGTCAAGACTCTAGGTCATGGTTTCTGCAAGCAACTGTGACATGTCATTTGGACAAACTGGCGAACAAACTGAAGCATAGGTACATTCTTCTTTGTTGTGAGACTTAGGGATGGCAATGTCCCCCCGAACCCGACGGGGACCCGATTATTTTATCCGATGGGGACGTGTTTGGGGATTTAAAAAACGGAGATGGGGGCGGAAATGGGGATTAAAATAATTTTCCGGTTGGGTTCGTGGGCGGGTATGGGTATAGTACTTCCCGTCCCGGTAAATCTCCGACTCCGATTACTTATACGGTCATATCCATATGTGCAATCCATTGGAAATGGTATGATTCATGATCTATCTAATAGTATATTTTATGAAAACCATGTGTTTATTAACATGCCTTGTACTTTTTTTTGGAATGAAAATAATTTTTTAAGCTTATAATGTACATAAAAAATTGTTAACGGACGAGAGACGGGGACGACAAAATTTGGCTCGGAAAGTGTTAATGGCGCGAGGACGGGAACGAGAATGGGGACGGGAAATGCATTGTTTAGCGGGGACGGGGATGGGGGTAAAAAATTAAACCCGACGGGGAACGGAGATGGGGGTTCAAATACTACTCGGAGATATGGTCCCGGCTCCTACCCGTCCCGTTGCCATCCCTAGTGAGACTTGCTTAGTAGAATATGGTGATGCATGATCGTTGGGATCTCTGCCAATGTATGAAACTAATTATAGGTGAGAATTTCTAGATGTTAGACCTTTTATGCATCCAAGCAGAAGTTCTTTCATGTACCAAGCCTCTTAACTGGGGGTGAGTCCTTCGGTTTATTTGGTTTTAACTGAATGTAAATAGTCAAAATCGAATAAATCAAAAGTCAAAATCTAAAACTGAAACCGAGTCGAAATTAATCACAACCAAACCTGGACTGAACCGAACCTATAATTGATTTGAAATTGGAATTGTGGTTAAATCATATAAAAGAAATACAATTTTTATACGTACCTTTGTTGTATTCAAAGTTTGGACTAGTCGTTAAATTATAATGTTGAACTTTAAAACACATACATAGAATTATTGTTTTCAAAATATACAAATATTTTTTTTTACATGTTTAATCATAAAATATGCATAAAATTGAGTTATTTATATAAATGCGTAACTTTTATATTAAAACCGAATAATTTTTTTTTAGTATTTTCAAATCGGAATTGAACCAGAAAATTTCAAACCGAACCGAATAATTTCTTTAGTATTTTCAAATCAAAATCAGACAATTTTTTTAAAAATCAAACCGAATCTCTTATGTTGTTGGTCGAAAACGAATAATGCTTACCCTTACTCTTAATGCTTTTTGGTAGGACGTAGGATCTTCGCTTTATCTGATCTTTGAGGCTGGGTACATGGTAGTTAATTGACTATTTTATTGTGTAAAGTTTGACTTTGATGTGGTATGTATAATAACCGTGACAAAGCTCGGCTAGTATTGTAATATTTATATAAATTTTGTAAAAAAAAAAATTTGATGCAAGTACCTCTTGGTTTAAGTTATGTCTTCTATGCTTTTGGAACAGTATAGCCTTTCTTTTTTGTTATTTTTTTAAATGTTCGGCGACATGTACAAAACTTTGTACATGCTGTATAGTATGTCTTTTGGGCCAATTGTACCAAATTTTTTATCATTATTATAAATGAAAAGAATAATATGCCTCCGTGGTTCGATCTACTGATCTTCTGCCACCCAGCCATAGTCTTATACGTCTCCTCGGTAACCACAAGAATCAATCGAGTATTGTTAGATGGAGGTTCTATGGAGTTTTTGTTAGATGGATGACACGTAACACATTTTAAAGTATATTTAATAAATTTGTGCTTTGAAAATGATTTGAGGAATCTTTCAATTTACTACTAAAACATCCTGGTAGCATAGACCCTTGCTTCTGCAGGTATTCATTCCACAAAAAACGAATACTGTTCATTCAAACTAGTCATCAACATTTTTTTTTGTTTCTGTTTTCCCAAATCCAAAACCTTACAGAAATAAAATCCGCATATTTTACATAAATATTGAATCTTTAATAAATCTTACCTAAAATGAGACATTTACAGTAGTACTCGCTTGTTGGGTAATCAAGAAAGACCAAATTGATTTGAGATGTCATGTCTTGAACATTGATCTAGATTTTTTTTTTTTTTTTTTTTTTTGCTTTCTGAAACATCAGAACATAGAGATATGCAAAAGGTGATTTGGAAGAAAAGAGGTAAAGAGGAGATTAGTATGCTTTATCAACAGGGCGGCTCTAGCAAAACGGAAACTCTTTTTGGCCGCGGGGGGGGGGGGGGGGGGGGGGGGGGGGGGGGGGGGGGGGGGGGCGGGGTTGACCGCGTACGTGATTGCTCGCGGATGTGTCCCCCCCCCCCCCCCCCCCCCCCCCCCCCCCCTTCCACCCTCCCACCCATTGGCCCTCCCCTGCACCACACTGGATCCATCCCGTCCCCGTCCAATGAGCGTGCGACACGCTAAAACTGCGGTCCAAATCCGCGGACAACGTAGTACTGCTCCTAGCAAAAATAGAGTCGTGGACGATCTTGAAAATGAGGCCTCTATACAAAATTTTTGGAGCATTTGTAAAATTTAGATGGCCTTTATAAAACTTATGGGACCTTTGTAAAATTTGGAGAGTCTATATAAATTTTGGGGCCCTAGGCCCATGCCTAGGCAGGTATCTTAGCAATTGTCAACCAATTATTACAACTCTTCCTTTGCGTCCTTATTTTGCTATGTGGAGAGAGAGAGAGAGAGAGAGAGAGAGAGAGAGAGTTTGGTTCCCTTTTAGGATCGTGACCAACCCGGAACTGCCCTAGTTTTGGGCCGAGTTATGGACCACGGTTTGACCCCAAAAAAGAAAAGAAAAAGCCTATAGGCTAACACTAACAGTTTAAAATAAATGAGAAAAATAAGAGAACACCCCCAACGTAAGGCGTATTAATTTGTTAGAAGAAATAAATTTTATTAATATGGATAATTTAAGTAACATGAATTAAATTTTATATTCCATATGAGTTGGATGGCATTGTGGGAGTTCGAGTCTTCAAGTTTTCGAGTCGATCCATAATAACAAATACCACAAAGAAAATTTGAAGATTGAAAATCAAAACACAAAACACAATCCATATCAACAAATATGTCTGACAAGAATAGCATATATCATGAAAGAAAATGACAAGGAAAAAACAGTAAATACTGGAGAATTATTGCAGCTAATTCTTCAAACTGATACATGATAATTTGGTTACCTTGTCAGTTGGTCGATTCGTAATCCACCATCCAAAGATAAAAATCCAAGTATCGCTTTTACGCTTGTTATACCAATATTTTATATTGCACATTTTTCTTTCATGTTATACTTGTTGAATCTATACCATGTACGTGAGAGATAGGTCTTGCTCGTATTCTTGTACCATATTTGATACTTGATATTTGTCACTTATTACATATTTCATACTTGTTACTTGATTCACTAATCGTACATGATAGTTGTTAGTCCCGGGGCTTGATCTAAGAAGGAAAACTGATGCAATCGAGATCTGAGATGTCACACAAAAACTTTGCAGTGATCAAACTCAAGATCTACGATGATACAATAAAAAATCAAATGGCCAGATTACAATATGAAGGAGGAAAATAGATAAGAGAAAATCTCTCGTTCTTCCTTGCAAACGTGTTGCAATTGGGACAAAACGAGTTACAATAATTTAGAGAAAGAAGAGATGAAGAAGAGTTGCTGGGGTGTCAAAACACCGTTGCTCAAAGCAAGATTTGCCCCACACGAATTGCTTTCAGGAACCAGCAAGTTGAAGAACTTGTGAAACGCTCGAAGTCACCTCTGTTCTGAATCCTCGGATGGACTTGCAATGGCGGCAGCAGCTTCCTCTCTTTCTCTCTCTTCTGACTTGTACTTTCGTCGTAGTCCACAAAGGAGGCCAGAAGAGAGTATATATAGAGAGAGGGTAGAAACCCTAGCCGCCTCTTCAGTTATGGAAAGATGAATCAAATCTCACAAAGATAGCAATAAATTAATTCAAATCCCACAAAGATAGCAACGAATTAATTCAAATCCCACAAAAAGTGGATCTGAATTAATCGCATTGAATCAGTCTTTCCATAACTGACTTGTAGCCTGCACAGTCAGCGGAGCCCTCCATGCGACAGCAGCAGCAGCAGCCTGGCTGCATGAGCCGCATGGACCGCATGGATCGCAAGTGCGCCAACAAAACGCCATATTATGCCTCATGAGCCCATGAGCCCGACCCTGAGTCCGAGTCCGAGTCCGAGTCCGAATCGCTAAGCCCCTTTGGGACTTAGCTCCAAATGGAATTAATCCAAGAGAATGACAAAAGCATTAATGCTTAATCTTTGGAGCCTTATTCTTACCTCCTAGTAAAATCACCCACATGGTTCCCTCCTTAGGGTCACCACCCCATGTGCATCCCTCAACAACACAACCAAGTATATATGTTGGGATAACTCATGGTGCATTTCCGATGTGGGACTAAACTTTTACAAGGCATGTTGAGAGCAAGCTCTCTCCATGTAAAGAAAGCACCAACAATCCCCCACATATCACAACATATATATGTGTCCAGGGTTGAGCGTTTCCCACAGTAACTGTCCATTTTGCATTAGGATAGATGTCGCTGACGACTTGAATCTTCCCGCATGGGTTAAATAACAATGTGATACAAGAATGGACTACGCCTTGAATTCTGCACCACAATTGTAATTCTTCCCACTCACAAAGTGTAGTTACGTGTGCTTCTGGCAGCACATTAAAGGCCCTGTGCCAGCCTGGTTTCAGTGTATAATTTTGGGCGTCTACAAGTTTACCCTTAAGAGACGGCCTGATTTCTCTTTCCATACACTATAGGTGAGTTCTTTTTAAAGAGACATGACATGAAGCCTTACGCTTCCTTGCGGTGCTACGCTGCTATGACATGGCCTGAAGCCGAGGCATTACCCCTACCTGGGAACCTCATCGTAGTGTCATACTACTGTAGCATGAGGTCTCAGCCTCTTTGTAGTGCCAATCTACTCAGCATGAAGCCTAAGGCTTCCTTGCGGTGTTACGCCGCAACGACATGGCTCGAAGGCCGAGGCTTTACCCCTACCTGGGTACCTCATCGTGGTGTCGTGCCACTGTAACATGGGGCCATCCTACCCTTTGTAGTGCTGTCTACAACTATTTAATTACGTCATACAGCATTAGGCTACCTGCCTATTTGCGGTGCTACGCCGCTATGACTTGGCTTGCAATGCCGAGGTATTACCCCAGACCTGGGAACCTCATGGTAGAGTCACCCCACTGTAGCATGGAGTTTCACTCCTTGTAGTGCTGCTCTACCGTGCTTCCTGTAAAGCACACCAGGCATTCACTCTGCCTGAGAACTCATTAAGGTGTTTAAGCCAACCTTCCACAGGATCTTATTTTTTTCCGCAGAAAATACATAGTAGACAACAGTGGTTATGGGTCCGTATCCCTTCCATGTTCCAGAGAACAAGTACCCACTGTTACCTGACAGTTTTCCAGTCAGTGATCCTCCTTTGAACCAAAAGTTAGATGCCTAGTAGATTTCTCTTTGAACTAATAGCATAAAACTTTATGGTAGGATTACAAAGACACACTATCAGAATGCCTTCAAGCCCATTTTACAAGCTGTATCATTGACCAACTGGCGCTTGAGGCCCTTTGTGAACGGATCTGCCAGGTTCTTCTGACTCCGAACATCAATCACTGTAATTATACCTCTTTTGATAAGATCGTGTACTGCCCTGTGCTTCAACCGCACAGTCCTTTTCTTCCCGTTGAAAAGGTCATTTGATGCCACCGCCGCAGTCGCCTGGTTGTTACAGTATATCGGTATCGCCGGTATCTGAGCCTCAACCATGGAAGATCATACATGAGCTCCCGAAGCCATTCTGCTTCATCTGCTGCAGTTTCAAGTGCATAGAATTCAGATTCCATGGAGGAACGAGAGAGTATAGTCTGCTTCTTCGACTTCCACGATATAGTAGCTCCATCCAAGGAAAAGACATATCCACCTGTGGATCTCTCGCTTTCCACCTCTGAACACCAGCTAGCATCACTGAAGCCTTCCACTACTGTCGGATACCCGTTGTAGTGCAGTGCATATGTCTGAGTCTTCTTGAGATATCTTATCACCGTTTCACAGCTTTTCAGTGCTCAATCCCTGGGTTGCTTGTGAACCGACTCAGCATTTCCACGGCGAAAGCTATGTCAGGCCTTGTGGCAGTGGTTGCGTACATTAAACTTCCGATAATGCTAGAATACTCCAGCTGTCTGACGCTTTCCCTCGAGTTTGGCTTCAGCTTCTGATCACACCTGTATGGCGTATCGATCCCTGGAAGATCCTTATCCCCATAGCATGTGAACATCTTCTCAATGTAGTGAGATTGTGACAGTGCTACTCCAGTGTCTGTTCGGATGATCTTTATGCCCAAGATGACATCTGCATCCCCCAAGTCCTTCATACTGAACTTGGTTGAGAGAAACTTCTTTGTCTCCGTGACACAGCCTATATCCGTCCCTAGGATTAGCATGTCGTCCACGTACAGACAAAAGATGACTCCTCTTCCATTAGCGAACTTTGTGTAAACACATTTGTCCGTCTCGCTGACTCTGTAGCCGTTTGACCTAATAACTTTGTCAAACTTCTCATGCCACATCTTGGGAGCTTGCTTCAAACCATATAATGATTTTACCAACTTGCAGACTTTGTCTTCAAGACCTTTGACGACAAATCCATCTGGCTGTTGCATGTAAATCTCTTCGGTCAGCTCCCCATTCAGGAATGCTGTCTTTACATCCATCTGATGTATCACCATCTTATGTATAGCTGCTAGAGCGATTAACATTCTGATGGTGGTCATCTGAGCTACTGGAGCGTACGTGTCAAAGTAGTCTATCTCATGTTTCTGAGAAATCCCTTGGCTACCAGTCTGGCCTTGAACTTGTCAATAGTTCCATCTGCCTTCATCTTTTTCTTGAAGATCTATTTACATCCGATGGGATTTTCTCCTTCAGGTAGATCTACTAACACCCATGTGTTATTGGAGGTGATAGAGTCAAACTCGTCATTCACTGCCTCCTTCCAGAAGATAGCATCTCTGGTCTTCATCGTCTCATCATAGGTAAGCGGATCTGCTTTGATAGGTGATAAAGTCATCTCCGAAGTCTTTGGGTCTCCTCGCTCGCTTTGCTGACGGCTCTGCGAGTTCTGGTACAAGAGTTGTTTCATCAACAACCGCTTCTTCTTGGACTACTAGCCTATATGAGATTTCAGTCTCATTTGCACCTACATCATTTTCCGAAATGTCCGAAAGAATAATATTTTTGTCTTTTGCAAACTTGTCTTCAAAGTATTCAGCATCACGAGATTCGATGATATGATTTGACTCAATCAAGAAATCTTCGAGCATCACTTTTCTCGGCATACCCCAAGAAGATTGCCTTCGTAGTCCTTATCCCCAGCTTCTGAATCTTCGGATCTGGGAGCTTCACATACGCCAGACACCCCCACACTCGAATGACATTCAAGTTTGGTCTGACTTTGAACCAGAGTTCATGAGGAGTTACGTCCGAAGTTGCATATGGCACTCTATTCAGTATAAAAGTGGCCGTTAATGCAGCTTCTCCCCAGTAGCATTTTGGAAGACCTGCAGTAAGCAACATCGAATTCATTATTTCTGTTAATGTTCGGTTCTTCCTCTCTGCTACTCCGTTGGATTGAGGAGAATATGGAGCAGTAGTCTTGTATATGATTCCATGTTCTTTGCAGAACGATGCGAAGTCATGAGACCTGTACTCCCCACCTCGATCACTTCTCAACCTCTTAAGTTGTTGTCCAGTCTGCCGTTCAGCTTCGGCCCTGAACTCTCTGAACTTCTCGAAAGCTTCGTCTTTAGTCTTGAGCAAGTAGACGAACGCGTATTTTGAGAAGTCGTCGATGAAGGTTATGAAATACTTCAACCCGGCCTTCGTGGAGAAATGTTTAAAGTCACAGATATCGGAGTGTACCAACTCCAGAAGATCTGTGCTCCGATTGACCCGATAAAAGGGTTTTCTTGTGATCTTCGTCTGAGCACACACTTCACACTTCTCCACCTTATCCCCACATTTGGAGATAAGTCCTAGACTAGACATTTTGTTAATTCTTTTACAATGAACATGTCCTAGTCTATTATGCCACAACTCAAGAGAATAATCAGAATATGCAACTGCATTAATGTCATTAAACTGGTTGACAAGCTGAATTTTAAACATTCCTTCGATTTGATAAGCCTTCCCGAAGTATGTTCCCTTCTTGGACATCACCATCTGACCAGCATTGATGTCCATCCTCAAGCCTGCATCGCAGAGCAGGCTCCCAGAGATCAGGTTCTTGGCAATCACTGGAACATGCTTCACACCTTGAAGTGTCAGAGTGTTCCCAGAAGTGAGTTTCAGTTCCACAGTCCCGATCCCCAGCACTTCAGCTTGGGCCTGGTTCGCCATGACAACCTTCTCAGATATCGGCTGGTACGTGACGAACCATTCCTTGCCAGAACAGACATGGCATATCGCACCAGTGTCTATCCACCAGTCAGAGTCAACCCCCACAGTTGTGATCTGTGCGATCATAGCAACAATGTTAGAAACCAATGAAACCTTACTAGGCTCACCTTTCTCTGATTGTTTAGGCTTGGATCTGCATTCACTCTTGTAGTAGCCTTTCTTGCCATAATTGAAACAAGTCACGTGGGACTTGGACTTCTGTTGCTTGAATGAAGGACCCTTCACTTTTAGATTGGTGAAGTCTTTCTTCTTGTGACGAGAAGCCGCCTGCTTCCCTTTGTGATCTCTCGTCTGCACTAGATTGGCCTTAGCCAACTTTTTGGACAGAGTGTCCATCTTCTGTTGGGAACGCATCTCGTCCTCAACATGGATCTCTTGTAGTAGATCTCCCAAGCTAATGTCTAGCTTCTTTCTGAGCATCCTTGCATAGAAGGTACTCCATCCAGCAGGAAGTTTTGAGACGATCCCTCCAATGATAAACTTGTCGGGAAGGGGTATCTCTTCGTCTTCCAGTTTCTGACGCAGCTTCAGAAATTCCCTCACCTGTGGCAACATGGACTTCTCGTCTTCAAAGAGCAATTTGTGATATTTTTCAACCACAAACATCTTGCTCCTGTTCCTGTCTTCTTTATACAGTTGTTCCACAGACTCCCATATGTCTCTGGCAAATTCCTTCTTCGAGTAGGATTCTGCCAGGGAATCCTCCATAGCATTCAGGATGAGAAGCCTGCAGATGCTATTTTCCCTTCTCCATTTGGCCTGGAGTTTGGTAGCCGCATTGATTGTGGCGGCAGACCCAGTGTCTGGAACAGAAGATTCTTCCTCCAACAGAACATGATCAACGTCTTTGAGTTGAAGAGTTAGATAAACCTTCCTCTTCTAGACTTGATAATGCTCCCCATCGAACTTTTCCAACTTGCAGAAGTCCGATTGGAGAAGCGAAGCATTAATATTTTCCATCTAGAAGGATCTTGTTTTGAGATTGTTAGTCTCGGGGCTTGATCTAAGAAGGAAAACTGATGCAATCGAGATCTGAGATGTCACACAAAAACTTTACAGTGATCAAACTCAAGATCTACGATGATACAATAAAAAACTAAATGGCCAGATTACAATATGAAGGAGGAAAATAGAGAAGAGAAGATCTCTCGTTCTTCCTTGCAAATGTGTTGCAATCGGGACAGAACGAGTTACAATAATTTAGAGAAAGAAGAGATGAAGAAGAGTTTCTGGGGTGTCAAAACACCGTTGCTCAAAGCGAGATTTGCCCCACATGAATTGCTTCCAGGAACCAGCAAGTTGAAGAACTTGTGGAACGTTCGAAGTCACCTCTGTTCTGACTCCTCGGATGGACTTGCAATGACGGCAGCAGCTTCCTCTCTTTCTCTCTCTTCTGACTTGTATTTTCGTAGTAGTCCACAAAGGAGGCCAGAAGAGAGTATATATAGAGAGAGGGTGGAAACCCTAGCCGCCTCTTCAGTTATGGAAAGATTGAATCAAATCCCACAAAGATAGTAATAAATTAATTCAAATCCCACAAAGATAGCAACAAATTAATTCAAATCAACAAAATTAATTCAAATTCCATAAAAAGTGGATCTGAATTAATCGCATTGAATCAGTCTTTCCATAACTGACTTGTAGCCTGCACAGTCAGCGGAGCCCTCCATGCGGCAACAGCAGTCTCATGAGCCCATGAGCCCATTACGCCTCATGAGCCCATGAGCCCGAGCCCGAGTCCGAGTCCGAGTCCGAGTCCGAGTCCGAGTCGCTAAGCCCCTTTGGGGCTTAGCTCCAAATGGAATTAATCCAAGAGAATGACAAAAGCATTAATGCTTAATCTTTGGAGCCTTATTCTTACCTCCTAGTAAAATCACCCACATGGTTCCCTCCTTAGGGTCACCACCCCATGTGCATCCCTCAACAACACAACCAAGTATATATGTTGGGATAACTCATGGTACATTTTCGATGTGGGACTAAACTTTTACAAGACATGTTGAAAGCAAGCTCTCTCCATGTAAAGAAAGCACCAACAATAGTTAGTGAGAGTTTGATGGGAGAATATAACTAGTACGCATGTCATCAATTCTACTGAATCAAATCTCTTCATGTCTTGAATGATATCAACAATACACCACACATATAATGAACTGATAAATTTTATGACCGTCTACATGCAGAAAGTATATATTCTAAAGCATACAGTACACGAATTTCTGATTTGATACATTCTTGCATGATCTTCTTGCATCCATAGTGGTCACATATTGATAATAGTTCCATGTTGTACTTTCTCATATATATAAGTTACTTTCCATACATGTATTCATATATCTTACTGCGTAATTACTTGTGTAAATGCTTATTTTGCTCTAATCATGACTGGATAACGTTAACGGAGTTAAACATGGACATGTCTGCTTTGGAGATCAATGAACCGATAAATAGTTTATTTAGATTCTTTAGAACCTTAAATACAATCTTTTATGTATTTAGCGGACTTGTTCGCGAGGTTGTACCTTGATTGTACCTTCTCTTGGAGTGGATTAGTTTGGACTTGTAGTTATTCCTTGTTCTTGTCATTTTCTCTATCATAGTTGTTGTTATTGTGAATGAGCTAGAAGTAGTACATTGATTTTGAGAATACTTATTATGGTATATTGATTTTGAGAATACTCGAGGTGTAGACAATATACTAATGCCGATGTTGCAGTGCAGGTTGGGCTTGACCACGTACTCATATCCCGGAAAATGAGAGATCGTGACAAGTTTTTTGGCGGTCCATGTAGGTTAGTTTTTGCATGTAGTACCTAAGTTAATCATACTACTATGGTGTGACTGAGTGATAGGATTCAGGAGATATAGGATATTAGGTGCTAATTTACAATTAGGATTAGGTTTTTTCCCTAGGTTCTTATTCTCTTCCTTCTATGTCATAACCTACAACTACTTTTTGTCAGTTTTGCATCCAGCTTGACTTCCGTAATTATTGAAAATCTTTTCTTCCTTTGATTTTAGCATGTCTAGGACTAAATATACCCCAGTACTTTACATCTATTTGCTTGTAATGATTTTGACTGATTTAGTTTAGTAAATGCTATATAATTTAAAATATAGATATATAATGATGTTGAAGATAATCACTAGTAAATAAATTTTTGAAAGTTCCCACATTGGTAGTATAATGACTTGTGTTTATTTATAATAGAGAAGTATGATGGAATGTGGGTGATTTTTTTTCTTAGATATTAGATATTTATGTTCTATATTAATTAGGAAAAAATGATGCCTATATCTGACTATAAATTTGTTGAGGACTATAGACCTAAGTTGATTTTGAATTGTAAGGACAATTTTTTAAAACGGTTCAGTTGTAAGTCCCATGTCCAGAATTTTAGGATTTTCTAAACTTTTATTCTTTCTTCTAAAGATAAACCTACCAATTGTTTATTATTTTAAATGCTAGAGTCCAAATTTATTAGGTTAATAAAATAAATAAAAAATATTATGTCATCTAAGGCATACGACACAAACAAAAAGAGAAGTTGATGATGATGGCAATCAAAGCTTTGTTAATTTGAGTCTTAGTTATTTTATGTAACATAATTAGTAGTTAGCAAAAACAAACCAAACCAATTGAATAAACTGTACCAAGATTTACAGAAAGGCAGTATAATGTTCGCATACTAACAATATACTTGTCAGATGCAAAATTCTTCCAAATAGTCCAAATGTATAACTGTATCAGGATTTTACATAGAGACATTATAAAATCAGCACTACAGTATATTGTGTGGAAACCTTTTCTACTTAGCAACTCTCTGTTATTCAGATTTTATATATACACTATAGTGTAATATACTGTTTGTGTATATAAAATTTCATATTTGTTCTGTCTTTCCAATTTTATATATACAATACAATTATGCTCTCCCAAAATATTTGGGTGATGCCATCTCCCATTATGTGGCATCTGACATGGCAGCTGACATAACAGCTGACATGGCAAATTTTAACCCAAAACATTAATTACCCAATTTTTTTAATGTTAATGTTAATGTTAATATTAATGTTAATGTTAATGTTAATATTAATATTAATATTAATATTAATGCTTTAATTTTAATGTTAAGATTAATTTTAATATTAATATTAATGTTAATTTTAATGTTAAGGTTAATTTTAATGTTAAGGTTAATCTTAATGTTAATTATCATGTTAATTTAATATTAATTTTAATATTAAATTTTGCTATGTCAGCTGCCAAGTCAGCAACCTTGTCATATGTCACATAATGGAAGGTGACATCACCCAAATATTTGGGAGCCAAATAGTATTTTGTATACAATATACTGACAGTATATAATGTGGAATTTTTTTCTATTATGCAACTCTCTGTCATTAAGATCTTATATACTGACTGGGTATAAAAAGTTACACATTTGCTCACTATCTTTCTAGTTTTATATATATAGTATACTGCCAGTATATTGTGTGAACTTTTTCATATCAAGCAGCTCTCTGTCATTCAGATTATATAGATGGTATACTGACAATATACCATTTGTGTATATATAGTTTCACATTTACTCTATCTTTCCAGTTTTATATATACAGTATACTGACAGTATACAGTATACTGTGTGAATTTTTCTTCTTCTGTCCAGCAGCTTTGTCATTCAGATTTTATATATAGAGTATACTCTCTGACTGGGTTTAAAAAGTTTCACATTTACCTTTTGTCTTTCTAGTTTTTATATGTTGGAGTTTTGGTTTTTCCTTTAGAAAACTTTAGTCCCACATCGGAAAAAACAAAGAGATTGTATCTCTATGTATTAGCTTTGCTATTATTGGAGATGCACATGTGGTGTGGAGGTGCACATGGGTTTGTCATATGGGATTATTTTTCTAATGGGAAAAAGGCTAAAATCAACAATTAAAGCATTCATGCTTTTTGCTCTTGGGAAATTTATTTCCATAGGAGCTAAGCCCCGTAGGGGCTTAGCGACTCGGACTCGGACTCGGACTCGGACTCGGACTCGAACTCGGGCTCATGGGCTCATGAGGCGTAATGTGGCATTTTGTTGGCGCACTTTGCACTTAGCACGTCAGCATCGTCGCCTAGAGATCTCCCTTAGTTTTTCCCTATTATTTCCATGTATTTGAGACTAGTAGACTTTCTATCATTCTGGAATGTAATAATTCAGATATTGTACTTTACTCTGGTTGGGACACATTTATATAGATGCTGTGATTGTACAAAATATAACAAGTGATTCATTACAACCATGCAGTACTATTCTCGTACAACCAAACCGAGGCAAGTACACTGACTTGACTTGTACTTTATTTTCTGTCTTACCTTCATGTGCCATGTTCTCATATCAGACACGAGATACACACGATTGCCTTGTACCATTGTTCATTGCTTGTGAGTCATTGTTATTGCGGGGATTGGAGGAAATATTAGCTTTTGTGTGACCACACCCAACATAGGTAATTGTGGATAGCCTAATTGTACACTTCACGTACGATGAAGCCGTACCTTGTAGAATTGATTGACTCATTGACTCATTGATTGATTGATTGCTCCTAAGCTGGTCACACATTAGTTTTAATATTTCAAAATTATCACAATTGCATATTGATTGTCGTGATTCATTGCCTTGTACATTGATAGCCGTATTCATTGTCTAGCATATTGATTGTCATTCATTGCCTGCAGTTTTACATTTCATTTCTGGTACCGTAGCTTCACTTTCATTTCATGTTCTAGTATTTGGTATTCTGGTTTTACCTTGTACTCTAGATCACAGATTACATTGTATATTGTCTGGTCAGGGTTGTACTTTGCTCTTTTCCTGATAGGATCGTTGCAGGTGAGTGGGAGATTACATGGAGCTGGTGATTACTTGGATATTGCAGCTTTTTCTTTTATTTTATTTTTTGGAGATTGTATTGTAGATATTCATTATTGTATATTATTTTATTTGACCGGATTTGTCTCCGGCTGAGTTTGTATTTAAAACACTTGATGGATAGTGGTAATTTTCTGGGAACGTTATAAAAGCTATGTTTTGTTTACATTATATTATGACTTTGAGTTTTCCTTAGTATTGTACAGCTTACTTCGTCGTGTCCATCGATGAAGGCTGGGCGTGTCCGACTTGCGCTGCCGTGTTGCGCAAGCCCAGGTGCGCGCCCAGGTTGCGCTCAGGTTGCGCTTGGGTACGCTGGGTTGCATGGGTTGCTCGAGTTGCGCGGGCACGCTGGTTGTGCTGCGTGCACCGTGTGCGCAGTGCGCGCAGTGTACGCAGTTCAGTACGCGCTCTGTCGCGCAGAGTACAAGGAGCGTTGGGTGCGCGCAGTTGGCACAACTTGCAGCAGAACGTACGTTTGCATGTTCTGGGCGGTTGCTACATGTTCGGGGTGATTTTTACCACGTCCCTAACTTTGTGGCAACCGAACAGTTGCTGCAGGGCCTATATAAGGCATCCTCTCTCTCTCAAGGCTGGAGATATAGAATATACAAGAGAGAAGCCACCACAGAAAGTTTACAAAGTATTTTTTTAGCACAAGTAAACAGAGAATTCAGAAGTGTTCTTTAACACAGTTCTGATCGGAATTTGCTTGCGAATTCCAGCAGCCTTCGAGAGAGAGGAAAGGCGCCGCACCAGCATTACTTTTGTACAGGAGTTCGTATCCATCCGAGGAGTCAGAAGAGCAAGAGTGTTCCAAGTTCTCCGACGAACTTGCTGGTTCCTGGAAGCTGTTCGTGTAGGGCGAATAAAGCTTTGAGCAACGGTGATTATTCACCCCAGCAGGAGTTCTTCCATCATTCGCCAGTCATCTTCTTTATTACTGCCAGTAATTCTGATTGTATCTTCTTTTTAGAAGTTCTACAATCGATTGCTGTTGATTACGAAATCTTTTTAGATTCTCGTAATTCAGAATTACCTTCTTTGAAGTGTTGATTTGAAACAATGTCTTTACAATTGTTTCATTTTCTCAGTTTTCCATCGAAAAATTGTGCCCCGGCACTAACAATCTCAAAGCTTTATTGCTACGATGGAAAACATTAATGCTTCACTCCTCAATATTGACTTTTGTAAGTTAGAAAAGTTTGATGGAGAGCATTATCAAGTCTGGAAGAGGAAGGTTTATCTCACTCTTCAACTCAGAGACGTTGATCACGTGCTTCTTGAAGAGAAACCAACTGTTCCAGATACTGGGTCTGCTGCCGCGATCACTGCGACTACTAAACTTCGGGCCAAGTGGAGAAGGGAGAATAGCATTTGCAGGTTGCTTATCCTGAATGCTATGGAGGATTCCCTAGCAGAATCCTATAGTAAGAAACCAATTGCCAGAGACATATAGGAGTCTCTGGAGAAACTGTACGAAGAAGACAAGAACAGGAGCAAGATATTTGTGGTTGAAAAATATCACAAATGGCTCTTTGAGGACGAGAAGTCCATGCTGTCGCAGGTAAAAGAATTTCTGAAGCTGCGACAGAAGTTAGAAGACGAGGCGATGCCCCTCTCCGACAAATTTATTGTTGGAGGGATTATCTCAAAGCTTCCCGCTGGGTGGAGTAAGTTTTATGCAAACATGCATAGGAAGAAGCTTGAGATCAGCCTTGAAGATCTCTTGCAGGAAATTTATATTGAGGACCAGATGCGGGCTCAACTCAAGGTGGACGCACTGTCCAAGCAATTGGCTAACGCCAATCTGATTCATACCAAGAAACCAAGAGGAAAGCAGGCGGCTTCCCACAGCAAGAAGAAGGACCCTAACAATCTGAACGTGAAGGGGACTTCCTTCAAGCGAAAGAAGGCAAAGTCTCAGATGCCTTGTTTCAAGTGTGGCAAGAAGGGCCACTTCAAAAGTGAATGCAAAGCAAAGACCAAGCAATCAGAGCAAGGAGAGCCTAGTAAGGTATCTATGATCACTGACGTTATTGCTATGATTGCGCAGGTTGATGCGGTAAGGACTGACTCTGACTGGTGGGTAGACACTGGAGCCTCCTGCCATGTCTGCTCCAGTAAGGAGTGGTTCACCACCTGCACACCTACTTCTGAAGTGGTTATGATGGCGAACCAGGCACAAGCTGAAGTGCTCGGGATCGGGACGGTGGTGTTGAAGCTGACTTCTGGGATGTCTTTGACGCTTCAAGGCGTGAAGCACGTACCTGCTATCGCCAAGAACCTGATCTCATGAGGCCTACTCTGCAACGCAGGCCTCAGGATGGACATCAATGCTGGCCAGATGGTGATGTCTATCAAGGAAACATATTTCGGGAAAGCTTTTTATACCGAAGGAATGTTCAAAATTCAGCTTGTAAATCAGTCCAATATAATTAATGTGATCACTCCTTCTGCTTATACTCTTAAGTTGTGGCATAATAGGCTAGGACATGTTCATTGTAAACGAATAAACAGAATGTCTAGTCTAGGACTTATCTCCAAGTGTGGGGGTAAGGTAGAGAAATGTGAAGTTTGTGCTCAAACAAAGATCACAAGGAAACCCTTTCCTCGGGTTAATCGAAGACAGATCTTCTGGAGTTGGTACACTCCGATATCTGTAATTTCAAACAGTTCTCTACAAAGACCGGGATGAAGTATTTCATAACCTTCATCGATGACTTCTTAAAGTATGCGTTCGTCTACTTGTTGAAGGCTAAAGACGAAGCATTCGAGAAGTTCAAGGAGTTCAGAGCCGAAGCTGAGCGGCAGACTGGACAACAACTTAAAAGAATAAGAAGTGATTGAGGTGGGGAGTACAGGTCTCATGAATTCACATCGTTCTGCAAAGAACATGGAATTGTCAATGAGACTACGGCTCCGTACTCTCCTCAATCAAACGGAGTAGCAGAGAGGAAGAACAGAACGTTAACAGAAATGATTAACTCAATGTTGTTGACTGCTGGCCTTCCTAAGTGCTACTGGGGAGAAGCTGTATTGACGGCCACTTTTATTCTAAATAAAGTGCCTCATGCAACTTCAGATGTTACTCCTCATGAACGCTGGTTCAAGGTCAGACCTAACTTGAATGTCATTCGAGTGTGGGGGTGTATGACATATGTCAAGCTTCTAGATCTGAAGATTCAGAAGCTTGGGACAAGGACTACTAAGACGATCTTCTTGGGATATGCCGAGAAGAGTGATGCTCGGAGATTTCTTGATATTGAGTCAAATCATATTATTGAATCTCGCGACGCAGAATATTTTAAAGACAAATTTGCAAGGCACAAGAATATTATTCTTGCGGATGTACCAGAGAACAATGAGGGTGCGCAGAAAACTGAAGTCTTCAATAAAGATGTGGTCCAAGAAGATGTTGTTGTTGAAACAACGATTGAACCAGAACAAGCTGAGCCGTCAGCTAAGCGTATGAGGAGGCCGAAGGACTTCGAAAGTGACTTTGTCACCTATCATGTGGAAGCAGATCCGCTTACATATGATGAGGCGATGAAGACCAGAGACGCGGTTTTCTGGAAGGAGGCGATTGACAATAAAATTGATTCCATCACCTCAAATAACACTTGGGTGTTGGTTGATCTTCCTGAAGGAGCGAAACCCATCGGATGCAAATGGATCTTCAAGAAGAAGATGAAAGCAGACGGAACTATTGACAAGTTCAAGTCTAGGTTGGTAGCCAAGGGATTTTCTCAGAAGCAGGGGATTGACTATTTTGACACATATGCTCCAGTAGCCCAGATGACCACCATCAGAATACTGATTGCTCTCGCAGCAATACATAAGATGGTGATACATCAGATGGATGTGAAAACGGCTTTCCTAAATGGCGAGCTGACCGAAGAGATATACATGCAACAACCAGAGGAATTTGTTGTCAAGGGTCTTGAAGACAAAGTCTGCAAGTTGGTAAAATCTTTGTACGGTCTTAAACAGGCTCCCAAGATGTGGCATGAGAAATTTGACAAAGTTATAAGGTCAAATGGCTACATGGTCAGCGATACGGACAAGTGTATTTACATAAAGTTCGCTGATGGAAGAGGTGTGATCGTTTGTCTGTACGTGGACGACATGCTTATCCTAGGTACATATATTAGCTGTGTCACGGAGACAAAGAAATTTATCTCGAGCAAGTTCAGTATGAAGGACTTGGGAGAAGCTGATGTGATCTTAGGGATCAAGATCATCCGGACAGACACTGGACTAGCGCTGTCACAGTCTCATTATATTGAGAAAATGATCACTCGTTATGGGTATCGGGATCTTCCAGGGATCGATACGCCGTACAGGTATGATCTGAAGCTGAAGCCGAATTCAGGGGAAAGTGTCAGGCAGCTGGAGTACGCAAGTATAATCGGAAGTTTGATGTATGCTACTACTGCCACAAGGCCTGACATAGCTTTCGCCGTGGAAATGCTGAGTCATTTTACGAGCAACCCAAGTGTTGAACACTGGAAAGCTGTGAAACGGATTATGAGATATCTCAAGAAGACTCAGACATATACACTGTACTACAGCGGAGATCTGTCGGTAGTGGAAAGCTTCAGTGATGCCAGCTGGTGCTCAGAGGTAGAGAGCGAGAGGTCCACAGGTGGATTCATTTTCATAATGGATGGAGCTGCTATATCATGGAAGTCGAAGAAGCAGACTATGCTCTCGCGGTCATCCATGGAATCTGAGTTCTTTGCACTTGATACCGCAGCCGAGGAAGCAGAATGGCTTCGGAAGCTCATGTATGATCTTCCAGTAGTTAGGGCGCAAATATCGACGATACCGATATACTGCGACAACCAGGCGACTGCGGCAGTGGCATCAAATGACCTCTTCAACGGAAAGAAGAGGACTGTACGGTTGAAGCACAGGGCAGTACACGATCTTATCAAGAGAGGTGTTATTACAGTGATTGATGTTCGGAGTCAGAAGAACCTGGCGGATCCGTTCACCAAGGGCCTCAAGCGCCAGCTGGTCGATGACACAGCTTGTAAAATGGGCTTGAAGGCATTCTGATATTGTATTATTGTATTCCTACCATAAAGTTTTATGCTATTAGTTCAAAGATTTATCTACTAGGCATCTAACTTTTGGTTCAAGGGAGGACCACTAATCGGAAGAATATCAGGAACGGTGGGTACATGTTCTATTGGGCATGGAGAGGTTACGAACCTATAACCACTATTGTCTACTGTTGTTTTCTGCAAAAAACGGTTCCTGTGGAAAGGTTGGCTTAATTGCCTTAATGAGTTCTCAGGCAGAGTGAATGCCTGGTGTGCTTTACAGGAAGCACGATAGAACAGCACTACAAGGAGTGAAACTCCATGCTACTGTGGGGTGACTCCACGATGAGGTTCCTATATGTGGGGTGATGCCCAGGAATAGGATAAAGCCTCGGCTTTGCAGGCCAAGTCACAGCGGCGTAGTACCGTAAATAGGCAGTTAGCCTAATGCTGTATATTAAAATAAAAAGGGGTGTAGTCAGCACTACAAAGAGAAGGATTTCCTCATGTTACAGTGGCAGGACACCACGATGAGGTTCCCGGTACGGGACAAAGCTTCGGCCTTGCAAGCCATATCGTTGCGGCGTAACACCGCAAGGGAGCCTAAGGCTTCATGCTGGGTAGTTTGGCACTACAAAGAGGCAGTTGCCTCATGCTACAGTAGTATGACATTACAAAGGTTCCCAGATGTGGGGTGATTTCCAGGGGGGTTAATGCCTTGGCTTCGGGCCATGTCATAGCGGCGTAGCACCGCAAGGGAAGCGCAAAGCGCTTCATGCCATGTCTCTTTATAATAAACTCACCTATAGTGTATGGACAAAGAGATATCAGGCCGTCTCTTGAGGGTAAACTTGTAGATGCCCAAAATTATACACTGAAACCAGGCTGGCACAGAGCCTTTAATGTGTAGCCAGAAGCACATGTAACTACATTATGTGAGTGGAAAAAATTTCAGCTATGATGCAGAATTCAAGGCTTAGTCCATTCTTGTATTATAGTCTGATTTTTGACCCATGCGGGAATATTCAAGTCGTCAGCGACATCTCTCCTAATGCATGATGGACAGTTACTGTGGGGAACACTTATACCCATATATAGAGATATGTGGGGGATTGTTGGAGTTTTGGTTTTTCTTTTAGAAAACTTTAGTCCCACATCAGAAAAATAAAGAGATTGTATCTCTATATATTAGCTTTGCTATTATTGGAGATGCACATGTGGTGTGGAGGTGCACATGGGTTTGCCATGTGGGGTTATTTTTTTAATAAGAAAAAGGCTAAAATCAACAATTAAAGCATTCATGCTTTTTGCTCTTGGAAAAGTTATTTCCATAGGAGCTAAGCCCCGTAGGGGCTTAGCGACTCGGACTCGGACTCGGACTCGGACTCGGGCTCATGGGCTCATGAGGCGTAATATGGTGTTTTATTGGCGGACTTTGCACTTAGCACGTCAGCATCATCGCTAGGCGCATAGTACGCTTTAGTTGCGCTCATTGCGTGAGCCACTTGCGCTGCCAAGTTGCGCAAGCTCAGTTGCGCTGCTCAGTTGCGCATGCCCAGTTGCGCAAGCCCAGTTGCGCTACCCAAGTGCGCTCCCAGGTTGCACTTGGGTACATTGGGTTGCGCTGGATTACTCGGGTTGCTCGAGTTGTGCAGGCGCGCTGGTTGCGCTGCGTGCGCCGTGTGCGCAGTGCGCTCAGTGTGCGCAGTTCAGTGTGCGCTCTGTCGCACAGAGTGCAAGGAGCGCTTGGTGCGTGCAGTTGGCACAACTTGCAGCAGAACGTGCGTTTGCATGTTCTGGACGGTTGCTACATGTTCGGGGTAGTTTTTACCACGTCCCTAACTTGGCAACCGAACAGTTGCTGTAGGGCCTACATAAGGCATCCTCTCTCTCTCAAGGCTGGAGATATAGAATATACAAGAGAGAAGCCACCACAGAAAGTTTACGAAGTATTTTTTTAGCACAAGTAAACAGAGAATTCAGAAGTATTCTTTAACACAGTTCTGATCGGAATTTGCTTGCGAATTCCAGCAGCCTTCGAGAGAGAGGAAAGGCGCCGCACCAGCATTGCTTTTGCACAGGAGTTCGTATCCATCCGAGGAGTCAGAAGAGCAGGAGTGTTCCAAGTTCTCCGACGAACTTGCTGGTTCCTGGAAGCTGTTCGTGTAGGGCGAATAAAGCTTTGAGCAACGGTGATTATTCACCCCAGCAGGAGTTCTTCCATCATTCGCCAGTCATCTTCTTCATTACTGCTAGTAATTCTGATTGTATCTTCTTTTTAGAAGTTCTACAATCGATTGCTGTTGATTACAAAATCTTTTTAGATTCTCGTAATTCAGAATTACCTTCTTTGAAGTGTTGATTTGAAACATTGTCTTTACAATTATTTCATTTTCTCAGTTTTCCATCAAAAAATTGTGCCCCGGCACTAACATTATATATATAAAACATTTTCTATCCAGCAGCTCTCTGTCATTCATATTTCGTTTATACACTGACAGTCTGATACTGTATTAAAATTGGAGTGAGTTCCGGAACTAAATTGCCTTCAAGAAGGAGACCAAGATGCATCGAGTGTTTGATTTCTTGCACTTATCTTTAAATTGTTCTTTGTATTTGTTCTTTGTGTTGTATATTTTTAGAAGTCATATTCATCTTTTCCACCTAAGGTTCCTACAACAATGGCTAAGGCTCATATTAGAGTTTCTATTTGTGGTGGCAGGAAGTAGGAGAGTAGCAGCAACAAAGGTTATGGTTAGGTAGGGTTCCAGCTTGGACAAGGATGGTCAGGATATGTTGGAAGAGGGTGGTGGTGGATCTAGGGTTCGATTTAGGATTTCGATGAGAGTGGCAGCTGCAAACATATAATGTTAAGAAGGTAAAGAAGAGAGGGCCCGTTTGGTTTGTATGATTGGACAATGTAATGTAATTGGTATTACGTTGTCAATCTAACTCGGGTGTTTGGTTGGACAAAAAAACTTAGATGTAATGTAATCGCAATTACAAGTTTGATTTCATTACATCAATATCTTCTAAACTCAAATACATCATAAAACCTATGTAATCGTAATTACATTACAACTTAAATGGAAGGTTGGTATGCTATAATTTGGTCATTTTGTCCTTTTTGATCATTTTTGGTCTTTTTTGTTTATTTTTTCTCCTTTTTGTTAGCTTTTAGTCCTTTTTGCTCGTTTTGGGCATTTTCCTCAATTTTTGTTTTTCCATTTTAAGTCGTTTTTGGTCATTTTTGCACATTTTTATCGGTTTTGGTCGATTTTGTACGTTTTTGCCCCTTTTTGACCGTCTTTGCACCATTTTTATCGACTTTCAACATTTTTTTGCGAGTTTTTCACGTTTTTATCGTTCTTGGCCGATTTTGTACATTTTTTTACCATATTTACAAAATAATTTATTGTTTTGGGCTGCTTTTGGCTATTTTTGCACCATTTTTATCATTTTATCGATTTTGTACATTTTTTGCTGTTTTTTTTATGTTTTAATCATTTTTGGTCGATTTTGTACGTTTTTGACCATTTTTTTTAAAAAAATTTATTATTTTGGGTCGCTTTTGGCTGTTTTAAAATTATTTTTGGTCGTTTTTTGCATGTTCTTGGCCGTTTTTTTTATCACTTTTGTACTTTTTTTTATCAATTTTGGTCGATTTTGTACGTTTTTGCACCATTTTTATCTTTTTTTTATTGATTTTGTGGTTTTTTCACCTTTTTTTTTATCATGTTTGGCCGATTTTGTACGTCTTTGATTATTTTTACAAAAAAATTATTGTTTTGGGTCGCTTTTGGCTTTTTTTTCACGTTTTTAATTGTTTTTGGTCGTTTTTGCATGTTCTTGGCCATTTTTGGTACTTTTGCACTTTTTTATCGGGTTTGGTCGATTTTGTACGTTTTTGCAGTATTTGTATTTTTTTTACTTTTTTTTATCATTTTTGATCGATTTCGTACGTTTTTGACTATTTTTACATATTTTTTTATTAAATTTGGTCGCTTTTGGATTTATTTTTTTTTACGTTTTCTAATTGTTTTTTGTCGTTTTTGCACGTATTTGCCGTTTTAGGCCGTTTTTATACGTTTTTATTGTTTTTGGTCGATTTTGTACGTTGTTATCGTTTTTGGTCGATTTTGCACGTTTTGTTTTACCTTTTTACACTTTCTTATCATTTTTGGTCGATTTTGCACATATTTTTTGTTCTTAACTTTTTGCACTTTTTTTATCGCTTCTCACGTTTTTGGTCGTTTTTGTTGTTGTTGCTCGTTTTTTGCCCGTTTCGTCATTTTGGGTCTTTTTTTGACTTTTTTAATCATGTTTGGTAAATTTTGTTTACTTACTTATTTTTAATTTTTGGTCCTTTTTTTTCCTTTTTGCTCGATTTTGTCGTTAATGTTCATTTTTTTCTATTTTTGCTCGTTTTTGGTCAAATTTTATCATTTTTGTTCTATTTTGCATTTTTGTTGCATTTTTTGTCCTTTTTGGTTGTTTTCGTTCGTTTTTGCATTGTTTGTTGTTTTCGTTCGTTTTTTTGGTCGTTTTTACAAGTTTTGTTTCTAACCTTTTTGTCGTTTTCGTCCTTTCTTGTTTTTGGTATTTTCTATTTTTGTTGTTTTGTCGTTTTTGCTCTTTTTTATCGTTTTGGGTTGGTTTTTGTTTTTTTTATCGTTTTTGGTCTTTTTGCCCATTTTTATCGTTTTTGTCATTTTTCATCATTTGTTGTTTTTGGTCTTTTTTGTCGTTTTTTGCTCGTTTTTTTATACTTTTTGGTATTTTTTCCGTTTTGGTTGTTTTAGTCTTTTTTTCATTTTTTGTCGTTTTTTGTCAGTTTTTGTTTTTGGTCATTTTTGTGTTTTTTTTCCTTTTTTGATCATTTTTGAATTTTTGTCGTTTTCTATTTTTATCGCTTTTTCGTTGTTGGTTGTTCTTTTCGTTTTGGTCGTTTGTCATTTTTATTTTTTTGTCATTTTTTGTCTTTTTAGCAGAAGGACAAAACAATTTTTTTTCCTTTATTTATTTATTATTTAATTGAAATTTTAATTTTATTAATTTTTATAGTTATTTGAAATTTTTATTGATCTACTTTTTTTTAATGTTGTATTTAAAAAAATATTAAAGAAACTCAATTACATTACGTGGTAAACCAAACATATGAATGCAATTGACATTACATTACATGGTTTGATTACATGTTTCAACCAAACATAGTAATGTAATTGTAATTTCGTTACATTACAAACTCAATTACATTACAAATCCATTTCCATTACGATTACTACATTACAGTGAACCAAACGCAACATGGGTGACTAAAAACAGGCAAATACCTATTACTTCTCCAATATCCAATATGGGACTAAAAACAAGCATAATACTAAAACAATACAATAAAAATCTTTCCTACAAACACAAGTAAATCAGACAAATAGATACATGATGGTTAAGCTTCAACCTGTCATTTCTTTGTTGTGAGTCCTTGAAAGTCTTTTTTCCTAGGGATAAGTTGTTGGAGTTTTTCCTTGACTTGTAGGGAGCTTGCTCTCAACAAGCCATGTAAGTTTAGTCCCACATTGGCTAGAAAAACTCATGGGTATCTCAATATAACTCCTCTTGAGGAGTAGAGAGATCACATGGGGTGGTGACCCTAAGGAGGGGACCATGTAGGTGATTCTACATTGAGGTAAGGATAAGACACCTATTAAAAGCATTCATGCTTTTTGGCCAAGCTCAATTTAATTCCATATGGGCTAAGCCCCGAAGGGGCTTAGCGACTCGAACTTGGACTCGGACTCATGGGCTCATGTGGCATTTTGTTGACGCACTTAATGTGGCATTTTGTTGGCGAACTTTGCACTTAGCACGTCAGCATCGTCGCTAGGCGCATAGTGCGCTCGTTGCGCGAGCCTCTTGCGCAGCCGTTCGTGCGCCAGTTCGCACATCCAGATGGCACGCCAGTTGGCGCAACTAGATGGCGCACGGTGCGTACGTGTTGTGCAAGTGCGCGCAGGCGCGATTGGCGCAGGTGCGCGAGTGTTACGCAAGTGCGCACATGCACGATTGGCACAGGTGTGCACGTGTTGCGCAAGTGCGCGCAAGCACGATTGGCGCAGGTGCGCACTATGAGCATCTTGTACAGTTGCGCACGCATGTTGGGCGCTGGGCGTGCGCATACATGTGTGCAGTGGCGCAATATGGTGCTCGCGTGCAGTAGTGCTCAGCGGCGCTGTTCGTACAAGACGTGGCTGAATCGTTTCGTAACGTGCGATAATGGATCCGATAATTTCGGATCTGACATTCAAACGTCGTGCACGTTCCGGATCTGGGCAGTTATATAGAGGCCTTATATATGAGTCTCTCTTCTCTCTCAGGGGTTAGAATTTTTCACGAAATTTTTCATAAAGAGAAGAGAGAGCTCCTGCGTTGGCGCCACTTGAGAGTTCACATCTTTCCTTCCGAGGAGTTTGTCACGATCCGATCCCCAATATGCGAATTGAAAATGAAGACAAGCAAAAGTATTCAACATCACAAAGGTTTGTTTATTACAACTTTAGGAAAAGTGAACTAATTAGAAAAGGGTGCAACTAGGACTCTCGGTTCCTCTGTCCTCATTCAGCTAGGTCCTTAGAACCCAAGTCGGGCCCATAATAGGAAGTGTAAGCCAGCTCATCATCGTCGCAGTCACCTAAAAATATTGTCTCCAGTCAGGAGGGAGCAAGACACACAAATCCATTCCAGCATTTTATTTAATAATTAAAAGATGAGACAATAAGCAGTTTATAATAGAAATATGATTTTCTAAATAATAATAATAAAACAGTTATGCAGTAAAAACTCTGAAAAATGGAATGATACAATCTAGCTACAGTAGTGTTTAGAGCACGTAACAGCCTGTGGCTGGCTAAGGTTGGAGGCAGTAAGTATTCTAATGAACATGGTCCGGCTTCGGTCCAAGTGGGTTGGGCTTCCGCTATCCACAGTGATTCAGTAAGGGGGCTTTGACCACAGGTGTTAACGTTACTCCCCCAATCCCCGAGTCAATGATTCAGTAAGCAGTCAAGTCAATGATTCAGTAAAACAGTCGGTATGATCCGAGAGGGATCCCGTGAGTCAGGTGTCGATACAGTACTCTATCATGCAATGAAATTAATTATTAAATTAAAACACGAGTTTAGATAAGTATGCACTTGCCTTGATTTTTTTCGATGCTGTAGGTGACGACAGGAAAATGGATCTCAGACTTAGGTCCTGAACTCTGCTTCCCACGCTGATGAGGTCGAGGGTCCGGTTCTGAATCTAAGTCCAATTAGCCTATATAATACATTAGGTTAATTATGTAGCTAAAATATTATTAATGTTACCTAGATGTATATATAATACACACATTTATTATAGAAGGTAGACAGTTAATTAGTTATGGGCTTATATAGTGTATATTTAATTATAACAAAAGAATTTAGACATATATTAATCAAGCTACTAAGTAGATGTTAAATTAACCAAAGTGAAGGGGCTATTTGAAAAAGTTACTTTTTCTAATACAAAGCTTCCTGAGACAACAAGAACCAGGCAACCCACTATAATTTGTATGCATATATACATATATATAATCTAATTAAAAGAAAGAAGGGGGACTTATTTGTAATAATCACCATTAGGTGTTTCATCTCACGATTGGAAGAGTTAGAAATATACTATTAGTTTAAGGGTGTTCATACAAATTAGCATGCTCTTCCTTTTAAGAAAAAGGAATGTGACAGAGAGCTAAAGAGGGACCACATGCATTTGTGTTGTCCCCTTTCCTTCTCTTAACGTGCACAGTGCTACAAAATCTTGTAAACAGTGAGCTTTCTTTAATAACTAGCTATGGGTGAGCTATAGGTAAAGGCATGGGAACAAAGCCATTTTAATCAAAAATAGAATATTATAAATAATTATTTTTTGGGAAATAATATAAATAATTACTCTCTGGTATGAAAAATCCATATAAAATATATTTTTGATATAAAACCTTTTATAGTCCAAAATTTACTTATAGAAAAATATTAATACCAATTTATTATCAAATTCATTTCTCTTATTAAAATAACCAAAAGTGACAAATAAGCTTTATATAAACTCGTTTGCCATATAGTCATCCTAATAATATATTTTGCTAACAGATTAATAATACACCTAAAATTCATTAATAATTTCTAAATCCTATAATTCTCTTTAATTAGCAATTAGCAACCTTACATTAATTAATGAATCTACACATAATACACAAGTAACTAATCAATATAATTTAACTATTAAACTATTTAATTAATTAATCCATACCACAAATACACTAAAATAATTATTATAAACTAACTATTCCAATTGACAAAGCTTTATTCTGTCAATTGGTCGGAACATGAATTGGGTTCTGACAGAAAGAAAAGAGAGTTTCTGGAACAAAAACTTACCGGAACGAAAAAGGAGCACCGAGGGGATGCCTCGGACTCGGAACGAAATATCGAAAAACCGACGGAAGGTCGGACACGGGCACGGGTGCACGCACGGAGCGTGCGGACGCACTGGAGGCCACGGTGCGGTCGGCGCTGTCGCGGGAGCGACACGGGAAGGGGTTCGAAAGGTGGAGGAGTGGGGTCTAGATTCGGTGAGGACGACGAGACGAACGCGACGGTGGTCTCGGATTTTGATTTGGTGGAGGGAGGAGGAAGTTATGGATTTATTTGTGAAGGTTTTGGGTGAGAGCGAAAAGTTTCTGTGAGTTTCTATTTCTGCAGAATGAGCTTACGAGGGAGATAATGGTGAGGGAATTAGTGTTAGGGGATTACGTGCGGGTAGTGGGGCTAAAAAATAGGATCTGAGAGGAATGTTTCTCATAAGTTTGAAATTTGAACTTCAAGGGTTGGAAATGGGCTTGGGCCAAGGTGTTGGGTCAAGACTAGGACTCAAACAAAACTAGCTAAAAGGCTCACAATTAAAAATAATAATAAGCATGCATATATTAATTATTTACAAATCATGGGCTTCACAACCTTCCCTCCTTAGAAAATTTTGTCCTCGAAATTTCAACCAATAATAAAAAGAGGGGATAGAACATACCTAGAAAAGATGTGACTACTTCTCTCTCATCTCGTCCTCTCGCTCCCAGGTAGCCACGCTTGGGGAGTGGTGACGCCAAGCTATCTTGACTAGTAGAATCACCGCGTGCCTCAATCTCTTCTCTATACGATCTACTATCTCCATTAGCTGCTCTGGCACGGTGAGGCTTGGTCCAATTTCCAGCTCTGAATGATCTACAACGTGGCTCGTGTCCGGTACGTAATGCCTCAGCTATGATACGTAGAAGACGTTGTGCACGCCTTTGAGACTGGGTGGGAGAGCCACTCTGTATGCTACCTCTCCGATTCTGCTCAGTACCTCAAATGGACCGATGTAGCGGGGACTCAGCTTTCCAGCTTGGCCGAATCTGATTGTGCCCCTGGTAGGTGATATTTTGACAAATACCTGATCTCCGGCCTCAAATTCTAAGATTCGACGCCTGCTGTCCGCCCAATATTTCTGACAGTCCTGTGCAATCCTTAGTGTCTCTCTAATCATCTTCATCTTCTCGGCTGCATCTGTAACCATCTCTGGTCCCAACAGGACTCGATCTTCAACATCGTCCCATGCTAGTGGAGTACGGCAACTGTCGACCATATAAAACCTCAAAAGGTGTCATCTGAATGCTGGCCTGGTAGCTATTATTGTAGGAGAACTCTACCAGGTGTAGGTGATCTTCCCAAGATCCACCAAACTGCAGGACGCATGATATCAACATGTCCTCAAGCAGTCTGAATAGTCCGTTCGGACTGGCCGTCGGTCTGCGGGTGGTATGCCGTGCTAAACTTCAGCTGCAGTGCCCAAGCTCTCTTGCAGGCTCTTCCAGTAATGTGAGATGAAACGGGTATCTCTGTCGGATATGATGCTGACTGGAACTCCATGAAGTCGGTATATATTCGCATATAAAGAGCTTGTGAGCCTCTCGGTGGATAAACCAACGTTGAAAGGAATAAAATGGGCAGACTTAGTCAGTTTGTCCTACTATTACCCATGTAGCATCCTTCCCTCCTTGGGATCGGGGTAATCCTGTTACAAAGTCTATAGTAATATGCTCCCATTTCTACTCCGGAATAGGAAAGCGGTTGCAACAAACCTGCTGGTCTCTGGCGGTCTGCCTTCATCCTGCTGGCAGATCAAACATCTGGAGATGAACTCTGCCACGTCTCGCTTCATTCCAAGCCACCATACATGGGTCCTCATGTCCTTGTACATCTTGTTAGCTCCCGGATGTATAGAATGTTGCGACTGGTGCGCCTCCTTCATCAGCTCATTCCTCAGTTCGCCAGTAGGTACGCAAAGTCTCGTGTCGTGCCTCAATGCTCCATCTCCAGCTATGGAAAATCCTTCGAGTGTTCCTGCTAGCACTCGATCTCTTAACTTTCATAGTATCTCATCTTGGAATTGAGTCTCCTTGACTCTGCTGATCAGACTGGACTACACTTGAAGCTGCATCATAGGCGAGTCCACGCCTGGTACAACTGCTTCTTTCCCAAGCTTCAGCATGATTTCCTCTGGTAGTACGATCTCCAAACCGAGCTTCTCCATGTCTTCCAGCAAGTGACGGTTCTTTGTCAAGAACATAGCCATCGGGTACCTGCTAAGTGCATCAGCGATGACATTAGCCTTACCCGGATGGTACTGCAGATTGATGTTCAAAATCCTTCATAAGCTCCAGCCAGTCGCCTCTGGTGCATGTTGAGCTCCTTCTGAGTGAAGACATATTTAAGGCTCTTGTGGTCTGTGTATATGTCTACCTTCTCGCCATAGAGATAATGCTTCCACAACTTCAGGACGAAGATGACTGCTACTAGATTCAAGTCATACGTCTGGTAGTTCTTTCCATGATTGCTGTAATTGCCGGGAAGCATAGGCAATTACCTTTCCATGTTGCTGTAGCACACAGCCCAATCCTTTGCCCGAAGCATCACTGTATATAGAGAATCCACCTGATCTAGATGGTAGCGTCAAGATAAGTGCAGTTGTCAACCTTCTCTCCAGTTCCTCGAATGACGCCTGGCATGCTTCAGTCCAGACAAACTCTTCGTTCTTCCTGGTTAGCTTCGTCATTGGCTCCGCAATCCTCACGAAGTCCTTCACGAACTTCCTTTAATATCCTGCTAAGCCCAGGAAGCTTCTGATTTCTGCAACTGAGCTGGGGGTTGCCCAAGATTCCACTGCTGCTATCTTCTTGGGGTCCACAGATACCCCTTTCTCCTGTGATAACATGTCCAAGAAAATCTACTTTATCTAAGAAAAATTCACACTTGGAAAGCTTACCATATAGCTTCTCCTTCCTCAGAGTCTCCAAGACAATCCGCAGGTGCTTCTCATGCTCTTACTGGGTCTTTGAGTAGATCAGAATGTCATCAATGAAGACGACAACAAACTGATCCAAGTACTCATGGAAGACCTTGTTCATGAGATTCATGAACACAGCTGGGGCATTAGTAAGACCGAAGGGCATGACCAAGAATTCATATTGTCCATACTTGGTGTTGAATGCCGTCTTCGAAATATCCGCCTCTCGAACCTTGACCTAGTTATATCCTGACCTAAGGTTGATCTTCGAGAAAACCTTCGCTCCGCTCAGCTGATCGAAAAGGTCATCGATCCTGGGCAGAGGGTACTTGTTCTTGATCGTGATGTTGTTCAATGTCCGATAATCTATGCACATCCGCACGGTTCCATCCTTCTTGGGCACGAACAAAACTGATGATCCCCAGGACGAAGCTCTATCTCTGATAAATCCTTGGGCCTTCAGCTCATCTATATGGTCCTTCATCTCCTTAGCCTCCTTGGGGTTGACTCTTTAGCTTCTCTGTGAAATAGGGGATGAGCCAGGTACAAGATCGATAGTGAACTCCACGTCTCGATCAGGGGATAATCCAGGTAAGTTATCGGGAAAGACATCTAAGAATTCCACTATCAGGGGATGAAGGGGTCTGGAATCTTCAGTGATGGATGTGTAGGAGACACACTCCAAACTCTCTGGTGCTCGAGCTACTTCAAATTCAGGTCCTCCAAGTGGACTAAAGATAACACAACCCCGATGACAGTCTATCAGGACAGTGTTGCTTGCTCAGCCAATCTATTCCCAAGACTACATCGTAGTTAGGGAGAGGCATAACAAGTAAGGGTGCTAGAAAGGTATGACCGGAAATGGTGATGGGGCAGGTACAAGTCTCTGTGATGGGGATCGGTCCCCTCCAGGTCATAACTCTACAAATCATCTTACTACACCCTACATCTATATGGTATACAGTAACAAATTCCGAAGATATAAAACTGTACGAAGCTCCATAATCAAATAGGCATAAAGCTGGATACGAATGTAAATAAATGGCACCTGTGATAACATCTCCTTCAGTTTCTGGCTCAGCTTCCGGCTCCTCAATGGCCAAGGCAAACGCTTGTCCAGGCCCTCTGCTAGTTGTGGCGCTGCTGCTTAGTAGGTAATAGACCTCTCTACGGTCCAGCTGTAAACCCCCATAATTTATAATTAATTTTTCTATAAATTAATTAATTTTTGTTATGTCTTTCATTAGATATGAATTTATTTGCTACTAATGTATTAGTATAATTAATGTATGTGTATATATATATTATTATATGTGTGCATGTTTGTATTTCTAATAAATAAGGTATATAATTAAATCTAGGATTTTAGGAATTTAATTGTATTTTTTGTTATAATTTTTGCTAGCTAAAAGAATATATATATATATATATATATATATATATATATATATATATATATATATATATATATATATATACACACTTAAGTTTTTCGGGAAAAAGAAAGGAAAAATAATTAGAAAAAAAGAGAATTAGAATAGAATTAGAATTAGAAAGGAATTAGAAATAGAAAAGAATTAGAATAAAGAATAGGAAAAAAAGAAGAAGAAGGGTGAGCACAGCCGCTCACTTAAGTGAGCGGGCCCACCAACTGCAGCAGAGCAAAAAAAAACACCCCCCCCCCCGCGTGCGCGTGAACTTGGGATAGTGGGAATCGGGTAATCCGAAACCCATTAGCATTAGGGATTGAGAGCAACTTGGTATATATATATATATCTTTTTCCACAAGCCTCAAAATCCTAAACTTCCAAAACAAAAATTGAGGCTGATCATACCCTCTTCGCCTACGAATTCGTTTCACCAGCGACGGAGCTTTTTGCGCGACGAACGGAGCATCGGAAGTCAGCCCCGCGTCACCCACGGAGCAGTTTTCCCGTTCAAGGTACCCTACTTCCCCACGGCGTAACTTTTTACTCGTAGCACCTATTTTCGATCCGTAAGATTTTCTGGAAAGTAGACTTGACTCTCTTCGAGATCCTCCGGTGGATTTTGAAAACAACCCATCGACTTGCTCGAAAAATCGGGACGAAGTTGAACAAAAATCTGTTTTCTGTAATACTAAAAACTGTTTTAAAACGACAACTTGTCGGCCAATTTTCTTGCTGTGCAGTAAAGTACTGTAGGAACTAATTGAAAACAGTAAAAGACAACATAACCGAGATCGCAACGCATCTTTTGGATCGTCGTTTCGATTAGCATGTAAAAAGTAGATTGATGTTGAAGTTGAGGAAAAGCCTGTGTTAAATTATAATAATTTTCTGAATTTTGTCCGATATAACATGCGCCCCGACAAACCGGGCGAACGTGGTTGCTACGCTATATGCATCGAAAGGCGCGTATGGACGTTGCCGATGTGTGGGAACTGACGGAAACTCAGTTTCGTCGTGTGTGCGCGACGAAATCAGTCTGTATCCGTCGAGCTACCTCCGTATCGGCATTTTGCAAACTTTGTCCTAACTTTGTGTACAGTCGTTGATTCGAGACAAAACTCGTGCCAACAGGTCCGAATCAAAATTCTGGTCCTGTGTGCCAAGTTTGGTTCGATTCTGAGAAAGTCAAATCGAAACCCCTTTTTGGCGGGCCCGCGACCCACTAAAACGGGCGATTTTGTGCACGGCTCATCGGAATACAAAACTGGACATACCGTTGAGTTCCTCTCCTCAAACTGAATCTGTAGACATATAGTTTGACGACTTTAGAGACCATAGACTTTGGCACGCATTTCGGTGCAAAGCGGGTCCAACGGCGGACATCGTTTTGACCCAAAATTACGATTTTTCCTCTGTTCCAGAATTAGACTTTTGGACAGGCATTTACTAGGTATATCTTTTACACCGAGTGTATTTTTTATATTTGTTTCAGCGTCCAGAGTTGTTTGGAGATTGTGATGTTTCTTGGCTGACATTGTGATTACTTGGACTTGCCACTTTGCACCATCAGGCAAGATACCTTGCCACCCTACTCTGTGATTATTATATTTCTTATTTTTAGTTGTTATTTTCAGCATTTTCTATTTCTTGATATTTAAATTGTGCGTCCAAGTCACACTTGTGTGCAAGCGACTCTATCGGTCGTTTACCTTGCCTTATTTATTTCTCTTGCTTTGACTTAGTCTAGTGGACCACCCAATGATGTTGAGGTATTGGTATATCTCATACGGCCTTGACACTTATTGTATCACATGATATGAGTCACATGTAGGACACGTACCCGCATAGTCGGCTGGCCACCGATACGTATGGAGCGTACGACGGATAGGAGTAACAGCCAATAGTATTGCATGTTAGAAGACTTGGCGGTTACTAGAGGTTCATATCAGTCATGGAGATAATGGTACTAGGCATTGGGTGGGGAGAACAATACCTGACGTATGGGCTTCTTTGCACTTCCCTGATTACCTGTGTGCTCCTCCAGAGACGCAAGCTCCAGGCGCCCTCTGACGTTTCCCAGAGCGTTATGGACGTAGCCCCTTGCACATGGTGCCCTCTGACGCTTCCAGAGCGTTATGGACGTAGGCCTCTGGTGCCCTCTACGGGAACTATGTCGATCCCATTTACAGCTAGGGCTCATGCGTCGAAGGATTGTATCTCAACTGCATATTCACAGTAGAATGGTCAGGGACCCGATTACATGCATACCTTTTTCTCTTATTATATTATCACAGTTTATATGGCATAGTGTTTTCTTGTATCTTGCTATGTCCCCTGAGGACCTGGTTATCTCTCCAGGTTTAGACGATTTTTCACAGGAGTACGGAGCGGCGTTGGAGCTATTCCTACATAGATGACGAGGCAGTCTTTCCTGATGTCTAGTCTATTCTTTATTTGAGACATTAGTGGACATTATTTTGTGTCTCATTTCTTTCTATTTGCGGAGGTTGGACTCCGATCTTGTGAGACTATTTTTTTCATAGCTGTTTGGAGTGAGTATGTTCACCCGGCTATCTTTTGATACTTTTACTTATTTATTTAGGACTCTATTATCTTCTGTGTTGAGCTGTGATGAGATTAGATTATATATTGCTGGCCTGTGGTTATTTTATTTATAGCTTATGTGCATATTTGAGGATTCCATATATTAGAGTATTCTTCGTATATGTGCAGCTGGCATGTTCACGTGCTTGGTCCTATGTATTTTGGGACTGGGGCGTTACATATTTTTGTGGTGGCCCATGCAGGTCGACGTTAATATTGTTGGGTTACATGACTGTGCCCAACAAAGCCTGCATATAGGAATAGGAATATCTCATCCAGAACTACTTCTACCTCTTGACTTCCAATCTTTTCGAAACTTCCTTGATTATTCGATTTACTTCATATCTAATCTTCCTAATATCAACTTATCTTCCTCGTGCCAACAGTATGCATTTAAGAAGCGGACGCACTTCTGCCTTGGCCCTCACATCTGGTGAAGAGGCTACTCCGGAGGGACAAAATCCTCCAATGACTC
This sequence comes from Iris pallida, assembly GCA_029216955.1. Taxonomy (NCBI): domain Eukaryota; kingdom Viridiplantae; phylum Streptophyta; class Magnoliopsida; order Asparagales; family Iridaceae; genus Iris; species Iris pallida. Next base: position 9,191,657 of record JANAVB010033815.1, read on the forward strand.
CAGCGACACCATACCAGCCAGGACAGTCGCAGCCTACTACGACACCGACGACGGAGTATCCAGAGATCGCAGTACCCGCAGGCAGCCAGGATGGACAGACCACTACCATGCTACCGGAAGGGAGTGTACCACTGCCTCCACCACCACTATTCCCTCAGCAGTTTCCCCCACAGTCGTGACCTCAGATGCCTCCACCACCGACTGATGGGAGCCCTACTACTCAATTTATCTATGCCATGATGCAGGCTCAGTGGCAGCAGACTGAGCTGATGAGACAGACGATAATGGCAGCAATGGCTAGACCTCCACCACCACCTCCAGCACCAGCACCGGCTCTGCATCCCTTATGAAGGCTCTATCAAGAATTTTACAGATATGAACCCCAAGGCCTTTAGAGGGACGGAGAAGCCATTAGAGGTGTCACAGTGGCTTATTAGTACCGAGAAGCTACTGAAGGCATCCCAGTTGCCAGCTCAAGATTGGATGACAGCAGTGGACCTACTGTTGGAAGACAATGCTCACTACTGGTGGAAGGCAGAAGAGAGATGATTAGGCACTGGGATCACCTAGAAGCAGTTCTATGATGCATTTTATGAGAGATTCTTCCCTATTATGTTCGAGACGGTCTCTATGACCAGTTCCTTCATCTGAAACAAGGAAATATGACAGTTGATGAGTATGACTCAGAGTTCAATCGCCTGAGTCGATTTGGTGCGTGATTGATTTCGACAGAGTTAGAGAAGGCAAGGAGATTTTACCAGGGGCTTGCACCAGAGCTCAAGTCTTATACGACTACCCAGTCTCGAGTCTCCCATTCAGCTGTCTTGGAAGAAGCTCGTGCTCAAGAGATTCTTTGCAAGGAGCAGCAGCAGACATCGAGGCACCATACCCCAGCAGTTACACCAGCTCGAGCTACTCAGAGTGGACCTATTAGGAGAGCCAGACAGTTCCAGCAGAGGCCCTCACCTTATCAGAAGCCCGTTTGCCATTACTGCGGGAAGCAAGGACATCTCCAGAATGACTGCAGGACTCGTCTTGGATTATGCTTGAGATGTGGATCCAATCAGCACATGTTCAAGGACTGTCCGGAGCAGCAGGCGATAGTACAAGCTCGGCGGAACCCGAGGCCCACAGCCCCAGCTCTTCCAGCACCACGGCCCGTAGCAGGAGCACCTCGTCCACCATTGCCTCCCCAAGGCGTACAGTACAAAAAGGCCAGAGCTCAGGGCCCAGGATAGAATTATGGACAGGTATTCTCACTTGCTGTTGAGGATATAGAGACAGAGGCAGAAGTTATAGCAGGTATGGTTTTAGTTGCATCTTTTCCTGCTATTACCTTATTTGATACTAGAGCCACACATTCATTTATAGCCACTAGTTTTGCCACTAGACATAGCATTCCCATCATACCCTTAGCTAGAAATATTAAAATCCTCACTGGAGGAGGAGTTGTACCTGTTAGTGGTGTTTGTAGATGTTGTCATGTAGTGATAAGTGGCAGAGAGATGATGGCACGACTTCTTGTATTCCCTATGCCGACATTTGATGTGGTTCTTGGAATGGACTGGTTGAGCCAGCATTTCGCTCTCATAGACTGCCATAGGAGCAGTATTATCTTTAGACCATCGAATACGGCAGAGTTTGAGTTCACCAAAGAAGACGGAGAGAGTTGTGATAACCCACATCGGGGACTCATATGATGATGCATGACACCCCTCAGCACCCTATTATCACCGAGTTCGAGGATGTATTCCCTAAGGAATTGCCAGGACTACCACCTGACCGAGATATTGAGTTTTCTATTGAGCTTATTCCCAGAGCCGAGCCTATTTCATCTCGAGTATATCGTCTGGCATCCAAGGAGTTGGTAGAGATGAAGACGCAGATTGATGACTTATTAGAGAAGGGATTTATTCGTGCCAGTACGTCACCATGGGGAGCACCCGTTCTTTTTGTACCTAAGAAAGACAGGACAGTGTGCATGTGCATCGACTATAGAGCATTGAATGCAGTGACGGTGAAGAACAAGTATCCCTTGCCGCGTATAGACGATCTATTCGATCAACTGAGTGGAGCAAAAGTATTCTCCAAGGTTGACTTACGATCAGGCTATCACCAATTGAAGGTTCGGAAGGAAGACATTGCAAAGACGGCCTTTCGATCGAGGTATGGACACTACGAGTTCTTGGTCATGCCTTTCGGTTTGACCAATGCTCCCGCAGTCTTCATGAATTTAATGAACAAGATATTTCACCAGTACTTGGACAAATTTGTAGTAGTCTTTATAGACGATATCTTGATTTACTTCAAGAGTCAAGAGGAGCATGAGCAGCATCTACGGATAGTTTTTGGAACGTTGAGGAATGAGCGACTTTTCGCAAAGCTTAGCAAGTGTGATTTCTTTCTCAAGGAGGTATCATTTCTTGGTCATATTGTTATGGGTGATGGTATATCAGTGGACCCAGAGACGATCACAGCAGTCAAATCATGGCCCGCTCCCACATCAGCTTCTGAGGTGAGAAGTTTTCTCGGACTTGCGGGTTACTACCGACGGATTCGTAGAAGATTTCTCTCGAATAGCGGGGCCTATGACTCGATTGACTTGCAAGGATCAGGAGTTTGTATGGACAGAAGAGGGTCAAGCCGCATTTGACGAGTTGAAGAAGCGATTGTACCACAACATCGATCTTGACACTACCATCGGACCCGGAGGATTTGTGATCTACAGTGACGCATCCGGGAAGGGATTAGGATGTGTATTGATGCAGCACGGGCATGTAGTAGCATATGCATCGCGACAGTTGAGAGTACATGAGAAGAATTATTCGACCCACGATCTAGAGCTCGCAGCGGTTATCTTTGCTTTGAAGCTATGGAGACACTACTTGTACGACAAGAAGGTTGATATCTACACTGATCATAAGAGCCTCAAGTACATGTTCACACAGAAAGAGTTGAATATGCGACAACGACGTTGGTTGGAGTTGATGAAGGATTATGAGATCGAGCTTTATTATCATCCGGGCAAGGCTAATGTCGTGGCAGACGTATTAAGCCGTAAGCCCATGGCACACTTTTTGACTACGCAGAAGGAGTTGAATAGAGACTTAGAGCAGCTTGGTATTGAGGTAGTATTGCTGGGAGCAGGTGGCGTATTAGCCAACCTCCAAATGCAATCATCATTGGTAGAGCGCATCAAGGCAGCATTGCCTAATAATGCTAGATTTCGATGGCTCAGAGAAAGGACTGAAGCGGGAGAGCAGACGGGATTGAGGATCCACCCCGATGGGTGTCACGACCCACACCCGCCTTTCGAATACGAAGTGTGTCCAAGCCCAGCCTACGCCGCAGTGTCGGCGGTAGTACGCTGTCTAAATACAAGTCACGACAATCTAGAATCACATGGTAAACTAAATCTCATCCACAGAATAATCGAATCAATCAAGATCAATGAAATACCAAAAAAACTGAATAATATAACTGAATATATCCAAGATTCAATGTCACGTCCGATGGACACAAATCCACTACCAATAGATGAAAAAATAGAAAAATACAAGAAATAAACCAACTGAGGACAACTTGCTAACCAAGTAACCTCAACTGCAAAGCACCGTGATCTGAAGCTAACTCAAATCCACTCGTCTGCTCCTGACTCAAACTCGGCTAACCTGAAGAGATCATCAGGTCCTCAGAGGACTAGCAAGATACATAAAAATGAGCCTTTCTAACAGTTTATTATGCATGGAGAAAATACAGAATAAACAAATAAAACAGAGCACTGAATAAAGCACGAAACTATACACTGTCTACACATAGATGAACTGCTGAACAAGGACGAAAGAACTCATGTCAAGACGAATAACCAACTCGAATACTCAAACCCTCGTCCCTAGTGTGGACTCACAAGTTAGCATCACCCTCACCCCTAGTGTGGACTCGCAGGTGTAAACCATATACTACTAACCCTCGTCCCTAGTGTGGACTCGTAGGCTAGCATCACCCTCGTCCCTACTGTGGACTCGCAGGCGTAAACCATATACTACTAACCCTCGCCCCTAGTGTGGACTCGCAGGCTAGCATCACCCTCGTCCCTAGTGTGGACTCGCAGGCGTAAACCATATACTACTAACCCTCGCCCCTAGTGTGGACTCGCATGCTAGCATCACCCTCGCCCCTAATGTGGACTCGCAGGTGTGGACCAATAACTACTAACCCTCGCCCCTAATGTGAATTCGCAGGTTAGCTTCAAGATTTCAAGACAAGGAGGTAAAGCAGTTCAGTTCATAACTTCTCGACCCATGGCACGACTCAATCAAGGCACAAGTGAACACGACCAATAAAACACAAAGCTAACTGTGAACACGGTCTACAAAGTGATGATACAAATATACAAGCAGGATATGAAAGATACATGTCAATAATATGAGCAAAACTGAATAATAATAAAAAGACAGTGCATGTAAATAAAGCTGTGTAGAAAGACAAGGTATACTTGCCTTAGGTCCTGAGCTGCTGGTACGGGTCAAAATCCGTATCAAGTCTACGTAACCTGTTATATGAATTTGATGGAATCAAGACACAATGTTTAAGAGTACAAACTAGCTTATTTATTTAGTTATTTAGGCTTCTAGGTTTATTCTCATACGATGTTTACCCCAATTATATCCATTAGCTACCACATTAGTTCCTAGGTTTTCCTTCCTATATCCAACTACCCTATATGATCTCTCCATATGTAACAATATCTATACACACACACAAGGGAGTAGTCCTGTACACAGGTTTTCACACTTCTGTACACTGTTTGCAGGTCATACTAGACCTCTTGTTGTTCCTGGCAACCTCCAAATACTAAGCCCTTTACCCACAGGGAATTTCCAATCACTGCTAACATATTTCTATACTGTTATGAGTATGTACCCCGAGTCACTTCCCTTATACTAGAATCCTGGTTACACAGGAACCATTGTGTACCTACTGAGTGTATTCAGGATTCCATTTACAGGTTGGTGTCTTAGCTACAATACTAGGTACACATGACAGTCCCTAGAACAGAACCACCCATTTACATGTCCTGCTACCTGTATCATAGAGGTTAGGCCAGGGGCTTAATAGCTAAAAGTAAAACTAGTATAAGCCTGTACCTAGGTATACAACTTCTCATACTGTCCATCAATCCTCTACCTGTCCTATATTGTAAGCTACTCAGATACTCATGGTCCACACTGACATTAGAATGAATCTGACAATGTACATACTGGAACCCAAAGATTATAATGTACCTTAAACCAATGTCTAAATGAAAACAGGAAAACAGGAAACCAGTTCTAGGGAAGTTTACTTTGCATTCATTTCTATCACAGTTGGTATTCAAAATAAGAGGCTCAGATATCCCTACAATCAGAGAGGATATGCCACAGGAATGGCCAGGACATCCTCAAATGAACCCTCCTGTGGCAGTATCATGTTGGATACTCGAAGTATGGAAAAATTAATTTATCAAATTGTTTCCTACTTAGGTATCAGTATGTAGCATAAATGAGGTTGGCTCTAACCACATCAGTAACAAGGTCTTAACACTGGTAGTTTAGGGGTGATGGTATTGGTACCAAGTAAGGTTATACGAGAGGACTCTAAGGTCAAGTGCCAACTGGTACTAGTAGGCTAGCACCAAGGAAGGTCCCTAGTTCAGTATCCCTGGTACAAGGGTAAAGTTATTGGTCAATATCAAAGGCCGTTTCAATTCACTGAAAAGTGCAGGTCCCTGTGTCCTGTTAATAAGGTATAGGCAATACTTCACAATCTTAAGGTTTCAGTTGTGTGGTAACCTGGAGATTGTACACTGGAATAGCCTATTCTAATCTGGCTTTAGGTAATATGGTATGCAGTGTACTTGTTCTAACACTGGGTTAACATAAAGTAAGCCAAGTTCTGGTACACCATATTATGGGTAGGCTTTGTTACAAAAAGGGGTGTTACAACCCAAACCCACTGAGTCGACATGAAGGCTCCCTTGTCACACATAGGGTTGGCAAGGACTGGCTTCACTCTGTGACAAGATCTTGGTTCAAGATCTTCCCATGAAAAGGACTGTTGGTCATACCCAGCATAGGGTCGTGTACCAGGGACAGGTTATGTGTGTTAGTTTTGATATCACAATCTAAAGCTTGGTGTCAGATGCTCTACATTTATTTACTTGTGCAAAACTCGTGTATAAGGTCCTCTTTAATTTGTGTACACTCTGAGATCCTGCTTTCCTGTGTCATGCCATTGCTAAGGTACGACCTCTAAGGTGTCCTATAGATTAAGACATGGCTGGACATCCTATAGATTCCTTGATAGGATCTACCCTGCCCTCAGGACAACAACCAAGGGTTACACAACCTCTTGTCATCCTAGTACAAAAGACAGGTACTCCCATAATAGTCCATGGTCATCTCATTCTCCTTTTCTATCTCTATACAAGTACAGGCTTTACTCATGCCTATGATGCCCAGGTTCTTGCATGACCATCAATCGAACACCTACCCTTCTACTCTTGTATTAACCTATAACAGTTTCTAGCAATGCTTAATAGCTCTAATGGATCAATTAATGAATTCAATACTATGAAGGTCAAGACATTACCTGTCGAATGGTTGGTTGATTCAAACTCCAACTTCGAGTAGTCCCTCGAGGCAGAGCAGGAACAATCTTGCGGCAGGGAAGACTAGGGTTTGCTCGTAGAGAAAAGGTTGCCTGATCCCTCCATATTTATAGGAGAATATCAGATTAATTTAAGGGAAGATTTGGAATAGAGGATATTGATTTGCTCCTATCAGAGGATTTCCGAAATTTGAATTCAAAACAGGCCAGAGTTCAGTTTAAATGGTAGTTGAGAATTTAAATCTCAACTTTTTATTTAAGTCCCTGCAATTTCTGTATTTCCCTTTTGGTCCCTGTCAAAACATTTATGCACATTGAACCTCTATTAATATTTAATGTAAATCAAAAAGGATATAAACATAACAAATAGCATGATATAATCTTGATAAATAAATTAAAAAATAATTGGTCAAGGGGTTGACAATGGGTCATTGCGATGTGGTGATCACATTTATGTTCCCAATGGAGAGCTACGGCAGGAGCTGATGGCAGAGGCTCACAGTTCGACTTACTCCATTCATCCCGGAGGAACTAAGATGTATCGTGACTTACGAGAGTATTATTGGTGGCATGGAATGAAGCGAGAGATAGCTCGTTTCGTTGCCAAGGGCTTGGTATGTCAACAAGTGAAAGCGGAGCACCAGAGGACGGCCGGATTATTGCAGCCGCTACCTATTCCCGAGTGGAAGTGGGAGCACATTACTATGGATTTCATCACGGGTTTTCCTCGGAGTCCTAGGGGACGTGACGCAGTGTAGGTGATTGTGGATAGACTTACAAAGTCAGCCCATTTCTTACCTTTTAGAGTGGGCCAGTCGACAGAGGTATTGGCAGAGATGTATATGGAACAGATTGTGAGATTGCACGGTGTGCCTGTTAGTATTGTGTCGGACCGCGACTCGAGATTTACATCTCATTTTTGGAGGAGCATGCAAGAGAGTTTGGGCACCCGATTGAACTTTAGCACATCATACCATCCGCAGACAGACGGCCAGTCAGAGCGTACCATTCAAATGCTAGAGGATATGTTGAGAGCATGCATGCTTGACTTTAGCGGTTCATGGGAGGACCATCTTCATCTTGTTGAATTTTCTTACAACAATAGCTATCAAGCGAGCATTCAGATGGCTCCGTTTGAAGTATTGTATGGTAGAAAGTGTCAGTCTCCTGTTTGTTGGAGCGACATAGGAGAGCGACAGCTATTGGGTCCCGAGTTGGTCTTGAGCACAGTGGAGACAGTAAAGAAAATTTAGGGCCACCTGCGAGCAGCGCAGGATCGTCAGAAGCAGTGGGCAGATAATCATCGTCGACCCTTGGAGTTCAAAGAGGGTGACCATGTGTTCTTGAAGATATCCTCCACTAGAGGCACGATTCGATTCGGAGGACGTGGCAAGTTGAGTCCAAGGTACATCGGGCCTTTCGATGTCTTGGAACGTGTTGGAGAGGTTGCCTATAGATTGGCCTTGCCACCGTCGCTAGAGGGAGTACATGACGTATTCCACGTATCTCAGCTGAGAAGGTACGTGGCGGACAGTAATCATGTGCTTGATCACTCCGAGATCACAGTTGGACCGAATTTGTCGTACGAAGAGCAACCAGTAGGTATCCTCGATCGCCGAGTGAAGGTGTTGCGGAATCAATCTATTCCATTGGTTTGCGTGGCATGGAAGCATCACTCGTCAGGGGAGTCTACTTTGGAGCGCGAGGACGACATCCGAAACCGCTACCCGCATTTGTTCGAAAACGAAGGTATGTCTTGCAGTTAAGCTCTTAAATTACTAACAATTCCCTTGCATTGCATTCGATCCCCCGACCTTAGTTTATTTTCGAGGACAAAATTTTCTTTAAGTTGGGTAGGATGTAAACCCCCATAATTTATAATTGATTTTTTCTATAAATTAATTAATTTTTGTTATGTCTTTCATTAGATATGAATTTATTTGCTACTAATGTATTAGTATAATTAATGTATGTGTATATATATATTAGTATATGTGTGCATGTTTGTATTTCTAATAAATAAGGTATATAATTAAATCTAGGATTTTAGGAATTTAATTGTATTTTTGTGATAATTTTTGCTAGCTAAAAGAAAGATATATATATATATATATTTATCTATAAATAATATATATATATATATATATATATATATATACTTAAGTTTTTCGGGAAAAAGAAAGGAAAAAGAATTAGAAAAAAAAAGAATTAGAATAGAATTAGAATTAGAAAGGAATTAGAAATAGAAAAGAATTAGAATAAAGAATAGGAAAAAAAACAAAAGAAGGGTGAGCACAGCCGCTCACTTAAGTGAGCGGGCCCACCAACTGCAGCAGAGCAAAAAAACACACCCCCCCTCGCGCGCGTGAACTTGGGATAGTGGGAATCAGGTAATCCGAAACCCATTAGCATTAGGGATTGAGAGCAACTTGGTATATATATCTTTTTCCACAAGCCTCAAAACCCTAAACTTCCAAATGAAAGTTGAGGTTGATCATACCCTCTTCGCCTACGAATTCGTTTCACCAGCGATGGAGCTTTGTGCGCGACGAACGGAGCATAGGAAGTCAGCCCCGCGTCACCCACGGAACAGTTTTCCCGCTCAAGGTACCCTACTTCCTCACGTCGTAACTTTTTACTCGTAGCACCGATTTTCGATCCGTAAATTTTCTGGAAATTAGACTTGACTCTCTTCGAGATCCTCTAGGTGGATTTCGAAAACAACCCATCGACTTGCTCGAAAAATTGGGACGAAGTTGAACGAAAATCTGTTTTCTGTAATACTAAAAATATTTTAAAACGACAACTTGTCGGCCAATTTTCTTGCTGTGCAGTAAAGTACTGTAGGAACTAATTGAAAACAGTAAAAGACAACATAACCAAGATTGCAACGCATCTTCTGGATCGTCATTTCGATTAGTGTGTAAAAAGTAGATTGATGCTGAAGTTGAGGAAAAATCTGTGTTAAATTATAATAATTTTCTGAATTTTGTCCGATATGACGTGCGCCCCGACAAATCGGGCAACGTGGTCGTACACTATATGCATCGAAAGGTGCATATGGACGTTGCCGACGTTTGGGAACTGACGAAACTCAGTTTCGTCGTGTGTGCGCGACGAAATCAGTCCGTATCCGTCGAGATACCCCCGTATGGGCGTTTTGCAAACTTTGTCCTAACTTCGTGTACAGTCGTCGATTCGAGAGGAAACTTGCACCAACAGGTCCGAATCGAAATTCTGGTCCTGTGTGCCAAGTTTGGTTCGATTCTGAGAAAGTCGAATCGGAACCCCTTTTTGGCGGGCCCGCGACCCACTCAAACGGGCAATTTTGTACACGGCTCATCGAAATCCAAAACTGGACATACCGTTGAGTTCCTCTCCTCAAACTAAATCCGTAGACATGTAGTTTGACGACTTTAGAGACCATAGACTTCGGCACGCATTTTGGTGCAAAGCGGGTCCAACGACGGATATCGTTCTGACCCGAAATTACGATTTTGCCTCTGTTCCAGAATTAGACTTTTGGACAGGCGTTTTCTAGGTATATCTTTTACACTGAGTGCGTTTTTGATGTTTGTTTCAGCATCCGGAGTTGTTTGGAGATTGTGACGTTTCTTGGCTGACATTGTGATTACTTGGACTTGCCACTTTGCACCATCAGGCAAGATACCTTGCCACCCTATCCTGTGATTATTATATTTCTTATTTTCAGTTGTTATTTTTAGCATTTCTTATTTCTTGATATTTAAACCGTGCGTCCAAGTCACACTTGGGTGCAAGCGACTCTATCGGTCGTTTACCTTGCCTTATTTATTTCTCTTGCTTTGACTTAGTCTAGTGACCACCCATTGATGTTGAGGTATTGGTATATCTCATACGGCCTTGACACTTATTGTATCACGTGATGTAAGTCACATGTAGGATACGTACCCGTGTAGTCGGCTGGCCACCGATACGTATAGAGCGTGCGACGGATAGGAGTAACAGCCAATAGTATTGCATGTTAGAAGACTTGTCAGTTACTAGAGGTTCATATCAGTCATGGAGATTATGATACTAGGCATTGGGTGGGGAGAACAATACCTGACGTATGGGCTTCTTTGCACTTCCCTGATTACCTGTGCGCTCCTTCGGAGACGCAGGCTCCAGGTGCCCTCTGACGTTTTCCAGAGCGTTATGGACGTAGCCCCTTGCACATGGTACCCTCTGACGCTTCTAGAGCGTTATGGATGTAGGCCCCTGGTGCCCTCTATGGGAACTATGTCGATCCCATTTACAGCCAGGGCTCATGCGTCGAAGGATTGTATCTCAACTGCATATTCACAGTAGAATGGTCAGGGACCCGATTGCATGCATACCTTTTTCTCTTATTATATTATCACAGTTTATATGGCATGGTGTTTTCTTGTATCTTGCTATGTCCCCTGAGGACCTGGTTATCTCTCCAGGTTTAGACGATTTTCCACAGGAGTACGGAGCGGCGTTGGAGCTATCCTACATCGATGACAAGGCAGTCTTTTCTGATATCTAGTCTATTCTTTATTTGAGACATTAGTGGACATTATTTTGCATCTCATTTCTTTCTATTTGTGGATGTTGGACTCCGATCTTATGAGACTATTTTTTTATAGCTGTTTGGAGTGAGTATGTTCACCCGGCTATCTTTTGATACTTTTACTTATTTATTTGGACTCTATTATCTTCTGTGTTGAGCTGTGATGATATTAGATTATATATTGCTGGCCTGTGGTTATTTTATTTACAGCTTATGTGCATATTTGAGGATTCCATATATTGTAGTATTCTTCGTATATGTGCAGCTGGCATGTTCACGTGCTTGGTCCTATGTATTTTGGGACTGGGGTGTTACACCAGCTCCAGTCCTGATGAATGAGGTTGGACAGTCCTTTACTTGGTGGGTGGCAGACCCACAAGCAAGGCAGTATCCCAGCTTCTTTCTACAAATGTTTGCGGTGTGACCAGGCCTCTTGCAATAGGCGCAGATGATTATCTTCTGTTGCTGGTACTGGGGTGCCTTGTTGGGTGCTGTTGGCTGCTGATGATGAGAGGGTCTGTTGTTGGGCCTCTTGAAGTTGCCCTGATGATTGCTGCTGGATCCTGGGTGCTCTCTCTTGGTTCGAGTAGACGAACTGGCCTCCACATCTTGGGCCATCTTCAGCATCTTGTCATAGGTCTTAGCTTCATTGGCGGCAACTAGAGTGCGGATCTCCTCTCGCAATCCGTGCCGAAACTTCTGGGTACGCTCAACTGGGTCTGCTACCAGGTGAGGTACAAATCTGTCGAACCGGTTGAACTCGGCTGAGTACTCCTCAATTGTACGATCCCCTTGCTTCAGGTCATGGAACTGCCTCCCCATAGCTTGTAGGGCAGCTTTCGGGAAGAACTTTCTCTTAAACTGCTTCTTGAAGGAACGCCAAGAGGTTCCTCCAGTCTGGAATCTGGGCTCATTTCGGTACCATATACTGGCCAGATGTCGAAGCTGTAGAGCTACAGCCTCTACCATAAGGTCGGCTAGGATTCGAGCAACGCTGAGGATGCGCTCCATGTCATCCAGTCATTCGTCCGTATATACAAGGCCTTCAGTTCCCTTGAAAGGCCACGGATCCATCTTCTTGAAGCTTTCGATATCCCCAACTTTCTCCTGGATAATTGAGTGTCATTCAGAATTATATTTCTTCAATGAAATATAAAAGATTATCAATTCCACTTTTCTTACCTTGACAGGCCCTGGTTCCTTCTGTGATGAGTCGAGTGCTGCCATGGCAACATTGTAGGTATTCTCCATGCCCTCCCTTATGATCGCGGTCTGCTCGCGATCCACTTCTGCTTGAGCCCTCTGGGCCTCAAGTACTCCTCGTAGAAAGCCTACGAGCTCGGTGGGGTCCACTGCCACTGATGGAGCAGCTGGAGGATTCTCGTCAGCAATCGAGAGCGTAGGTGTCGGGAGAATCGGTGCAGCTGCATGCACAGTGGCGGTATATGCAGCACGGGGAGTCCATGCAGCACGAAGACGGGTACTGGACTGCACTGGAGAGGGGTCTGACTGAGCCTGGATAGGTGTATTCCCGGAGGAAGAGACCTCTTCGTCCGCAGGCCCTGAGCGAGTCGTCTTTCCTTTCGCCATCTTCTGAAAGGTTTGGGTACACACATAAGCAAGGGATCCTAATAAATCCATAATCAAGCAAAAATAGATATTACTGTATGTAATTTCGGCCCTATGATGTAACAGGGTAAAAATCATCTAAGCGTTCTAGTTGTTTCTATAATCTGTTTTCTTAAAGTCTCATCTAACCTAGGTCAAGTTACAGAACTGCATGTTGGTCTAGACTGTAGAACCGATTGTAGGAACGAGTTGTAAAGCGCAATACTCTAGAGGGGGGTGAATAGAGTAGGCAGCAGAAATTAACTATTTAAAAATATTAGTAACAAGATCACAGATAATATATCACAGATATGTAAATGAAAAGTAGAGAGTAGAGAGCAAACGCAAACACAAGGATGTATACTGGTTTCCCTCTTGTGAGGACTAGTCCAGTCGGAAGAACTCTAGCTTCCAGTTGAATCCACAATGGAAAATCACCACAAGTTTTCATCCGAAGTTCTTGCAACTTCTACAACGCGAGCTTTGATCCGAAGTACTCGACCAACTTCAATTGTGAAGTGTCTAACTTCAATCAAGCCTCTGAATACAACCACTCTAAAACTTCTAGACCGTACCGCACTGGCAAATCGACTAGAGGATTGTAACTGGCTTGGGATTTGAAAATAAATAGCTCAGAATACTTTGGAAGAAGTAGTAGGCTTATAGAGAAGAGATATGAAAGTGAATGAGTGTGTTGAAATGATCGAAATCCTTTTCTATTTATAGTTTTTCCAAAGACAGAATTCTGACAGAATTCGGGCAGAATTCGGACAGAACTCTATGAGCAAATCTCGGTGGGATCCGTAACTGCAGGGAGACCAAGTTCAAAAAGCAACGTTCACTAACCGAACTCTGGCCGAACTCTGGCCGAATTCGGGCCGAACTCTGGCCGAATTCTGTCCGAGTTCTGTTGGAGTTCTGTCAGGGTTTTACAAATTTGTTTTTGGGCTTTTTGAAAAAGTCAAACAGTTAGGAAGTAGTTTGGGCTTTTGTAAGTGGGCTTGTTTTTAAAATGAAAGAATATTTTGAAAACATTTCTTAGGTAGCCTATTTGCCAGTACGATGCAGTGTACATCGTATTCCTAGACTCAATAAATGTGAAAAATATATTGATAAAATAGGAAAACCAAGAGCCCTTTGATGACGCCTTTCTTAAAATATTTGAGCAGACTTGAAGACGCCTTTTTCCTTGACGGCGGTCGTCCAAAGATAAACAGATCTGGAAATCTGAATTAGGCCCCGATGCGAGGTCCCGGATAGGTCGTTAGGCGGTTCAGAGAAATCTTCTTGTATAACGCCGTCTTTGGCCCATCAATAATTCTCCATTGCATATGTCCTGGTTTGATCATGTTTGATCATGCTTACAGCATGTCTACAAATACATGTTAGACAAACAGAACAATATAATACAAGCATAGCAATATGATATATAACATTTAGGACAATGCTAATATTAGGACAATGCTAAGTTTAAGTAGCAACATAATAGTGATTACATGAATATTAGTGATGTCGTTATGTTAAACTTAATTGATTAGCCATATTCAAAAACATGATATAATCATTGGGCTAACATAGACTAAGTTGACCAAACCAATTTACAGAACTGCCCTGCATGGGTCACCACTAAAAAAATGTCACGACCCGATCCCAAATATAATGGGTCCAGTCGAATCATGGCCAGCCTGCACCGTTGTGAGACGGCGGCAGTAAGCTGTATCAAGCAGTGAACACAAGCAGTACAAATGTCTAAACGAAAAATAAAACATTTTATTAAACATTCTGAAGTACAACTAAAGTCGAATTGAAAATGAAGACAAGCAAAAGTATTCAACATCACAAATGTTTGTTTATTACAACTTTAGAAAAAGTAAACTAATCAGAAAAGGGTGCAACTAGGACTCTCGGTTCCTCTGTCTTGATTCAGCTAAGTCCTTAGAACCTAAGTCGGGACCATAATAGAAAGTGTAAGCCAGCTCATCATCGTCGCAGTCACCTAAAAATGTTGTCTCCAGTCAGGAGGGAGCAAGACACACAAATCCATTCCAGCATTTTATTCAATAATTAAAAGACGAGGCAAGAAGTAGTTTATAATAGAAATATAATTTTCTAAATAATAATAATAAAACAGTTATGCAGTAAAAACTCTGAAAAATGAAATGATGCACTCTAGCTACAGTAGTGTTTAGTGCACGTAACGGCCTGTGGCCGGCTAAGGTTGGAGGCAGTAAGTGTTCTAATGAACACGGTCTGGCTTCGGCCCAAGTGGGTTGGACTTCCGCTATCCACAGTGATTCAGTAAGGGGGCTTTGACCACAGGTGTTAACGTTACTCCCCCAATCCCCGAGTCAATGATTCAGTAAGCAGTCAAGTCAATGATTCAGTAAAACAGTCGGTATGATCCGAGAGGGATCCCGTGAGTCAGTGTCGATACAGTAATCTATCATGCAATAAAATTAATTATTAAATTAAAACACGAGTTTAGATAAGTATGCACTTGCCTTGATTTTTTTTCGATGCTGTAGGTGACGACAGGAAAATGGATCTCAGACTTAGGTCCTGAACTTGCTTCCCACGCTGATGAGGTCGAGGGTCCGGTTCCGAATCCAAGTCCAATTAGCCTATATAATACATTAGGTTAATTATGTAGCTAAAATATTATTAATGTTACCTAGATGTATATATAATACACACATTTATTATAGAAGGTAGACAGTTAATTAGGTATGGGCTTATATAGTGTATATTTAATTATAACAAAAGAATTTAGACATATATTAATCAAGCTACTAAGTAGATGTTAAATTAACCGAAGTGAAGGGGCTATTTAAAAAAGTTACTTTTCCTAATACAAAGCTTCCTGAGACAACAAGAACCAGGCAACCCACTATTATTTGTATGCATATATACATATATATAATCTAATTAAAAGAAAGAAGGGGGCCTTATTTGTAATAATCACCATTAGGTATTTCATCTCACGATTGGAAGAGTTAGAAATATACTATTAGTTTAAGGGTGTTCATACAAATTAGCATGCTCTTCCTTTTAAGAAAAAGGAATGTGACAGAGAGCTAAAGAGGGACCACATACATTTGTGTTGTCCCTTTTCCTTCTCTTAACGTACACAGTGCTACAAAATCTCCTAAACAGTGAGCTTTCTTTAATAACTAGCTATGGGCGAGCTATAGGTAAAGGCATGGGAACAAAGCCATTTTAATCAAAAATAGAATATTATAAATAATTACTTTTTGGGAAATAATATAAATAATTACTCTCTGGTATGAAAAATCCATATAAAATATATTTTTGATATAAAAACCTTTTATAGTCCAAAATTCATTTATAGAAAAATATTAATACCAATTTCTTATCAAATTCATTTCTCTTATTAAAATAACCAAAAGTGACAAATAAGCTTTATATAAACTCGTTTGCCATATAGTCATCCTAATAATATATTTTGCTAACAGATTAATAATACACCTAAAATTCATTAATAATTTCTAAACCCTATAATTCTTTTTAATTATAGCAACCTTACATTAATTAATGAATCTACACATTATACACAAGTAACTAATCAATATAATTTAACTATTAAACTATTTAATTAATTAATCTACACCACAAATACACTAAAATAATTATTATAAACTAACTATTCCAATTGACAGAGCTTTATTCTGTCAATTGGCCGAAACATGAATTGGGTTCTGACAGAAAGGAAAGAGAGTTTCTGGAACAGAAACTTACCGGAACGAAGAAGGAGCACCGAGGGGATGCCTCGGATCCGGAACGAAATGTCAAAAAACTGACGGAAGGTCGGACACGGGCACGGGTGCACGCACGGAGTGTGCGGACGCACTGGTGGCCGTTGTGTGGCCGGCGTTGTTGCGGGAGTGACACGGGGACGGGCTCGGAAGGTGGGTAAGTGGGGTTTGGATTCGGAGAGGACGACGAAACGAACGCGACGGTGGTCTCGAATTTTGATTTGGTGGAGGGAGGAGGAAGTTATGGATTTATTTGTGAAGGTTTTGGGTGAGAGAGAAAAGCTTCTGTGAGTTTCTGTTTCTGCAGAATGCGCTTACGAGGGAGATAATGGTGAGGGAATTAGTGTTGGGGGTTACATGCGGGTAGTGGGGCTAGAAAATAGGATCTGAGAGGAATGTTTCTCATAAGTTTGAAATTTGAACTTCAAGGGTTGGAAATGGGCTTGGGCCAAGGGGTTGGGTCAAGACTAGGACTCAAACAAAACTAGCTAAAAGGCTCACAATTAAAAATAATAATAAAGCATGCATATATTAATTATTTACAAATCATGGGCTTCACAGAGTTCGTCCATGAGCAGATTGGCAGAGCGTTCCAGAGTTCTTTTGAACTTGCTGGTTCCTGAAAGCTGACCGTGTGGTCGGATCTAGCTTTGAGCTGCGGTGTTCTAAACACCCCAGCAGGCTTTCTTCTATTACGAAAATCTTTTTAGATTTTTCGTTCATTGCTTTTATGAAAATCTTATTAGATTTTTTGTTCACAGAATCCTCATAGGATTTCTGTTTGCACCTTCGTTGAAGTGCTGCAATCATTTCACAAGAGTTTTCTTCTGACATCACGCCCAGGGAATAACAATCTCAAAGCTAGATCAGAAGATGGAAAACTCTCGTGCCTCTCTCATCGATACCAGCTTTAATAAGTTAGAGAAATTCGATGAAGAACACTTTCTAATCTGGAAGAGGAAGATCACCCTTAATCTTCAACTCGTAGACATCGACCATGTGTTGATTAAGGATGAACCGACAATTCCAGAAGGTGGTACTGCAGATGCTATTGTTGCCGCACATGTTAAGCATAGCAATTGGAAGAAAGAAAAGAGCATATGCAAACTGCTGATTCTCAATTCTGTAGAAGATTCTCTGGCAGAGTCATATTCCAAGAAGGTGAAGGCCAAAGATATCTGGGAGTCTTTGGAAAAACTTTATGAAGACGACGAGAACGAGTCCAAAATGTTCATCGTCAAGAAGTACCACAAGTGGCTCTTCGAAGACGAGAAGTCGATGCTGTCTCAGGTGAAGAAACTTTTGAAGTTGCGCCAGAAGCTAGATGACGAGAAAATGCCTGTCGTCGACAAGTTTTTCGTTGAGGGATCATCTCGAAACTTCCTGCTGGATGGAGCAATTTCTATGCAAGAATGCATCGAAAGAAGCTGGACATTAGCTTGGAAGATCTCCTACAAGAGATCCACGTTGAGGACGAGATGCGATCTCAATAGATTCCAAACAACGGGCTAAGGCCAACTTGGTACAGACAAGGGAGTTCAAGGGGAAGCAGACGGCTTTTCATCATAAAAAGAAGGACTACACTAATCTGAAAGTGAAGGATCCTTCGTTTAAGCAACAGAAATCCAAGTCCCACGTGACTTGCTTCAACTGTGGCAAGAAGGGCCACTACAAGAGTGAATGCAAATCCAAGCCCAAACAATCAGAGCAAGGTAAGCCTAGTAAGGTTTCCATGGTTTCTAACATTATTGTAATGATCGCTCAGGTCACAGCTGTGGGGACTGACTCTGACTGGTGGATAGACACCGGTACGACGTGTCATATCTGTTCTGGCAAAAAATGGTTCATTACGTACTAGCCAACTTCTGAGAAAGTAACCATGGCGAATCAGGCCCAAGCTGAAGTTCTGGGGATCGGGACTGTGGAGCTGAAACTCACTTCAGAAAATACTCTGACGCTTCAAGGTGTAAAGCATGTTCCGGTGATTGCCAAGAACCTGATCTCTGGAAGCCTACTTAGCAACGCAGGCTTGAGGATGGACATTAATGCTGGCCAGATGGTAATGTCCAAAAAGAGAACATACTTCGGAAAGGCTTTTCAAACCGAAGGGATGTTTAAAATTTAGCTTGTAAACCAATCAAATGAAATAAATGTAGTCATTTTTTCTGATTATTTTCTTGAGTTGTGGCATAATAGGCTAGACATGTTCATTGTAAAAGAATACACAAAATGTCTAGTCTAGGACTTATCTCCAAATGTGGGGGTAAGATAGAAAAGTGTGAAGTATGTGCTTAGATGAAGATCACAAGAAAACCCTTTCATCGGGTCAATCGAAGCACAGATCTTCTGAAGTTGGTGCACTCTGATATCTATGACTTCAAGCAATTCTCTACAAAGTCGAGATGAAGTATTTTGTAACCTTCATCGATGACTTCTCAAAGTACACGTTCGTCTACTTGCTCAAATATAAAGACGAAGCATTCGAGAAGTTCAAGGAGTTCAGGGCCGAGGCTGAACGACAAACTGGACAACAACTCAAGAGGCTAAGAAGTGATCGAGGCGGAGAATATCGGTCTCATGAGTTCGTATCGTTCTGCAAAGAACATGGAATCATCAGCGAGACTACTGCTCCGTATTCTCCTCAATCTAACGGAGTAGAAGAGAGAAAGAACCGAATGTTGACAAAAGTAATGAACTCAATGCTGCTAACTGCGGGTCTTCCAAAATGCTACTGGGAAGAAGCTATATTGACGGCCACTTTTATTCTGAATAGAGTGCCATATGTAACTTCGGATATAACTACTCATGAACTCTGGTTCAAAGTCAGACCTAACTTGAATGTCATTCGAGTGTGGGGGTGTCTGGCTTATCTGAAGCTCCCAGATCTGAAGATTCAGAAGCTGGGGACTAGGACTGCGAAGATAATCTTCTTGGGGTATGCCGAGAAGAGTGATTCTCGGAGATTTCTTGATATTGAGTCAAATCATATCATCGAATCTCGTGATGCTAGATACTTTGAATATAAGTTTACAGGGCACAAGAATATTATTTTCACAGACATTTCGGAGAATGATGAAGGTGCAAAGGAGACTGAGATCTCAAATGAGCCAGTAGTCCAAGATGAAGTTGTTGGTAAGGAGACAAAAATTGAACCAGAACTCGCTGAGCCGTCAACGAAGTGAGCAAGAAGGCTGAAGAACTTTGGAGATAACTTCGTCACCTATCATGTGGAAGCAGATCCGTTTACCTATGATGAGACAATTAAGACCAGAGATGCTATCTTCTGGAAGGAGACGATAGACAATAAAATTGACTCAATCACCTCCAATAACACTTGGGTGTTGGTTGATTTACCCGAAGGAGCAAAACCCGTCGGATCCAAGTGGATCTTCAAGAAGAAGATAAAAGCTAATGGAACCATTGACAAGTTCAAGGCCAAGCTAGTGGCCAACGGGTTTTCACAGAAGCAGAAGATCGACTACTTTGACACGTATGCTCCAGTAGCCCGGATGATAACCATCAGATTGTTAATTGCTTTTGCTGTAATACACAAGCTGGTGATACATCAGATGGATGTGAAAACGACATTCCTGAATGGCGAGTTGACCGAAAAGATTTATATGCAATAACCAGAAGGTTTTGTCGTCAGATGTCTTGAAGACAAAGTCTGCAAGTTGGTGAAATCTTTGTACGGTTTAAAACAAGCTCCCAAAATGTGGCATGAGAAGTTTGATAAAGTTATAAGGTCAAATGGCTACAAGGTCAGCGAAACAGACAAGTGTGTCTATACAAAATTTGCTGACGGAAGAGGAGTCATAGTTTGTCTATATATGGACGATATGCTAATCCTAGGTACGGATATAAGATGTGTCACAGAGACAAAGAATTTCTTCTCGACAAAGTTTAGTATGAAGAACTTAGGGGATGCTGATGTTATCTTGGGACTCAAGATCACCCGGACAGACACTGGATTGGTACTGTCGCAGTCTTATTACATTGAGAAGATGCTCACTCGATACGGGTATCAGGATCTTCCTATAATTGATACGTCGTACCGAGGTGACCAGACGCTGGAGCCAAACTCGAAGGAAAGCGTCAGGAAATTGGAGTACGCTAGCGTCATCGGGAGTTTGATATACGCTACTACTGCCACTAGGCCTGACATAGCTTTCGTCGTGGAAATGTTGAGTCAATTCACTAGCAATCCAGTCGTTGAACACTGGAAAGCTGTGAAGCGTGTTATGAAATATCTCAAAAAGACTCAGACATATGTACTGTACTTCAGCGGATAGTCGCCGGTAGTAGAAGGCTTCAGTGATGTCAGCTGGTGCTCAGAGTTGGAGAGCGAGAGGTCCACAGGTGGATTCATCTTTACAATGGGTGGAGCTGCTATATCGTGGAAGTCGAAGAAACAGACTATGCTCTCGCGGTCATCCATAGAATCTGAGTTCTTTGCACTTGATACCACAGCGGAGGAAGCAGAGTGGCTTCGAGAGCTCGTGTATGATCTTCCAGTGGTTGGTGCACAAATATCAGCAATTTTGATATACTGCGACAACCAGGCGACTGCGGCGGTGGCATCAAATGATCTCTTCAACGGGAAGAAGAGAACTGTACGGTTAAAGCATATGGTAGTAAACGACGATCGATGTTTGGAGTCAGGAGAACCTGACGGATCCATTCACGAAGGGCCTCAAGCATCAGCTGGTCGAAGACATAATAGGGATAATGGGCTTGAAGGCATTCTGATAGTGTATTTGTAATCCTACCATAAAGTTTTATGTTATTAGTTCAAAAAAATCTACTAGACATCTAACTTTCAGTTCAAGAGAGGACCATTGACTGGAAAACTATCAGGTAACAGTGTGTACTTGTTCTTGGAAACATAGAAGGGTTACGGACCCATAACTACTGTTGTCTTCTATGTGTTTTCTGTAAAAACGGATCCTGTGATGAGGATGGCTTAAACGCCTTAATAAGTTCTAAGGTAGAGTGAATGCCTGGTGTGCTTTACAGGAAGCACAGTAGCACAACACTACAAGGATTGTAACTCCATACTACAGTGGGGTGACTCCACCATGAGGTTTCCGGTTAGGGGTAATGCCTCGGCTTTGTGAGCCAACTCACAGCGGCGTAGCACCACAAATAGACAGGTAACCTAATATTGTATGATGAAATTAAAGAGGAGTAGTCAGCACTACAGAGGGGAGGTGTTCCTCATGTTACAGAGGCATGACACTGTAGTGCCCCGTCCCGCTTAGTCAATCGGAGGAATCAAAATGCCGACGGCGTTCGGACTTAGCCATACAACGGCCTGCTTGAAGTTTCGCTCGGTCGAGGCGACTCTTCGCTCAAGTGGGTGGTTCGGTGGACTTGCCTCAGCTTGGCCTTCGCACTAATAAAATGAAAGCTTTCAAATGCACGAGTATGCTTGATAATAAAAGAGACGAATCCACATAGCTAAGGGAATAATCCCAAGTCAGGTCAAACTGAGTTAGAATATGGAAAGGTCCCACGGTCGACTTAGAAATGTTGTACTATGGCTTTCAAAATGATACTCGATCCTTCGTCCCGTGGCTTGGGAGAAGGAAAGTTGGTCTTCTCCACAAAGCTATGAATTAGCCTAAGTCATAGGTGTCGTCCGCATAAATGCTCGATAAAGCATGCACGATTCCAGCGTCTATGGCTGGTCATAGCCTTTACTCACCCCACGGATTAAGTTGCATCGTACGGCTTGTGGCATAAGTCTAGGCACCCAAAGAACTTGGTCATTCAAAATCGAACGCGTGCATGGCACGTTCCCACGATGTAAGACTTGACGCAGTCTTTGCTCGTCAAGTTGTTGCACGATTAAGTTAGACAAAGTTATGTTAGGCTATCGGAGTAGTAGCAAGCACGGTCCCACGAGTTCTACGGCTGGGTATAACCACATAGTCCTACGGTCTCAAAGCTCGTCATATGGAGTATGAGTTGGACGGTAGTGTCACATAGAACATAAGTTGGCTTAAGGCACGATGTCACGGACTTACTGTTTTAAGGCATGAGCTACGGTTGATTCAATTGAGTTTGAAAAAGGGCTATCAAATAAGGCATTCCTGAGTTGAGTAAAATTGATAGGGCAACATGGAAGAATACTCGCGACCATAGGTCGTCGAGGCGGTCTCAAATGCTAGAAGTCTTGAACTTGGTCTTGAAGAGATGGTAACACTAGAAGAATGACTGTGTAAGACGTTAGTTAGAGTCGAGTCTTGCATGGTCATTTGGACAACTTGTCGACAAAGGTGATTGTTTCCTCGAAACGACAACCTGGGGCCACAAGATCATTCCGGCCTAGGAGGAACATGTATAGCTAATGCTGCAGGCAACCAGGTATTCGATGGACGGTCATTGGGGCTTGTTACTTGCTTTGGCCGTGCCATCCTATACCTAGCTATGTCCGGGTATGGCTTGTGATGCCAGTGACCCTTCATATAGATGAGTCGACATAATAGCGACGATCCACATGTATGTCTTTAGATTGAGTCGAGTATTATGTGCACGGTATCAATGAGTCGAGTTGAATGTGTGCACGATCAGAACACAATGTTTGGGCCTAAGATTTGGCTACAATGAAGACATGTGCTTCGGTACGAGATGTGGCGTCGAGTATTAAGTTGTTGGCATAGAGTTGCATAAGTTAGATTTGAGTCATTTCAAGTTTAAGTCAGGGTGTGCCAAAGGGCAAAGTTGGTTAAATGACACATAGTAAACAAATCTTGATCGAGTCAGTTGATGATTAAAGCAGTAAGGGCCACGAGGAGACAATATGGTTAAGTCATACTGAGTTACGAGACACGACCTCAATATGGACACACAAATAGGTCTCATGATATGACCACGATGTTAGCACAATGGACTTGTAGCACGGTCACATGGAAATTGGATACTATCGTGTAGTTGCGTCTCTGAATATAGGCCGAAAGGTAAGCTCGACTTGATAAGTTGACGTTGTTGACACGAGAATGGTCTAGAGGCAAAGTATAAGTAAGTTGATGGTGCAATGCACGGAGATGGTCTAAAGACACAAAAGTAGGCTGAAAGTATATGTCCTAAAACTGATCCTAAGGCAAGAGTAGATAGACAATCATAAAGGGACTATGTTGCATAAAAGTAAATGAACGTATTAGTTTGGTATGGGTGGACGAGGAGCTCACTCTACCAGTACAGTTGAGTACTGACACCCATACAATGTTTCATGTGCAGGCTCAGGTAGAAGCTCGTTGGCGCGGAGCTCGCTTGGATGTGTTGAGGCATGGAGTTCCTTGGCGTTTCAAGGCACGCGACCGCTTGGAGTCTAGACTTATAAGGGACATAATGTATGGACATCGCCTATCTGAAGCATCCGCTGGCCTATTTAAATTATATTGAGAGATGAGAGAGAGCAGAGTGACTTGTAATGTGGAAAGAGTGAACTTGAGTGATTATAATCTTGGCTTTATGCCACATTGTAATCTTTGTTTCATATCAATAAAAGAGTATTTGCATGATTTGTGTTTTGCTTCAATGTTTTCGCTTGGGACTTCTGTGCGACGACCCTGTCGCTTAGCCTGTAATCGACCGTTATGGAACCCGTCTTGCGTGAGCGCAATCTAGGGTCACGCGGCATCATGCCTTAGCGAGGACGATCGCTCCTACGAAAGCGGGGTATGACATAATGGCATCAGAGCACGGCTTTACGTCCTTCGACTCTCGATTGAATTCTTTAACTCTGAAGTGTTGCTTCCGTAATTTGATATCGTTGGTGCGCTCTCTCTTAAATGTCCTACAGAATGTCCATACAATAAGTCTATATAATTTGTAAATCATATGAGAATAGTTTTTGACAAAAACAAAAGATGGTTTACGTAAAGCATGACTGGCTAAGTCGGGCTGGGCATATACACCAAGAATTGAGTCGACCTTAACAAAGTTGTATGCGGAATTCAAATTGTGTCGAACAAAAACATGTTGGACTCGATTGTGTAAGTGGGATGACTATCGATAGGGATGCCATCCGACGATGTTATCGTCAATGCGATATAGATGAGCGTGCTAAAAATTTGAGAAATGATTCGAACGGAGCTTCGAAGTAATCGATTGTGAATCGAATAATAGTTTTGAGGATTTGTCATGACTTCATCCCTGAGTAGTGTATAGGATAGCCTCAGGAATGTTGTTCGATTGAGGATTACGGGGTGCCGATGAGTCCATCAACAAGCGACGAGTACGCAAAACATTAGATTGAGTATCATTGAGTAAAAGTATAGTCTTGAAGTTTGATAAAATAATTCGAACAAACTAGGGATGACGCACACGGGATTTTGATTGTGCAAGTATGAATGCAAAATGATTGAGTAGGTGAAACTGAATCAAAAAAAAGTTAAGGTGTAGCGAACGGATGACTTGATAGAGGAAATCGATATGAATCGTATACAAAAAGTTAGCACGATCGGATGATAGTGTGCATGGGAATAATTCGAATATTGAGAATGACTATAAGGAATTGGGATAAATGTTACTCAAAGACTTGTGTTAGCATAAGACAACTTGAATTGAGGAAAGATGTTGCTTGATGACTTAAGATATAGACGGATGAACATATGTGATTAAGGGTTTGAATGAATTGATCATGGAAATAGTTCGGGGATAATGATCGAATTTGATCTTGAATATTGAGGAGATTATCCAGTTCATACAATAGCATTAGTCGCACGACTTAAAATTCATTGTAAATAAAGATCGTCAGGTTACGCATATCATAGATGGTATTGAGGCGTATCAAAGATCGATATGCGATAACTCGGGGGTACTCTGAGTCAGGAAACGACGATCGTGTAAAATGTTATTATTTCGATGGATGCTATGCTTAGGGATTTTGATTAAAAAGAATGTAACACCCAGTTTTTCAGATGAGGATAATTTTGAAATTTTGCAATTTTAGTCTTTTAATAATGATATTTAAATCATGATATAATTTTTGATAATTTTTAATTATTTTTAAACTATTTTAAGTCATGACTTATGATTTTGGTGTTTTGCTAGTGTAACCTTAGAGACTGTTGACCTAGAGTCTAGCCATGTGATTTGGATGTTTAATTAGTACATTTTAGCGTAGAGGGTATCTTGGTCATTTTAAGATTTATTTGAATTTATTATAATTTATTAGAATTTGTGTGAATTTATTATTATTTAAATAAGTGCTATGTGCTATGATTGGTTTTAGCCTAGTGAAGCCTAACCTAGAAGCTTAGACTTAACCCATAGGCTAAGTAGGATGGTTAACTTAAGTTGAGGGTAGAAATTATCAAGTTAGAAATCAAATAGTAGTTTTAGTCATGAGAATTGATTTTAGAGAATGGGCCCTTAGAAACTTAGATGTAACTTGTCTTAGGGAGAGCCCAAGCCCACAACTAACTAGAAACCCTAACCCTAGCATTAGTGGCCAGCCACCATTGGGATTTTCCCCTATATAAACCCCACTTCATGTGTTCTTGCCTCTTTTCATCCAAGTTTCCAAGTTTAAAGAAAGAAAGGTATAGCCATCTTCCCCAATCCATAACTTTCCCATTTTAGGTCCTTTTTAGCTCAAATCTTTTGTACTAGGTTCTAATCCGTCCCTTCTTGCTGCTCATGGAGAGTATTCTCAGGTTTGGTGCAATTTGGAGAGATTAGCTAGCAAGGAGAAACCCCTCTTTTGGAGCTTTTCAAGGAGCTTTGAAACCTATAGGTAAAACTCTCAAAACCCATTCAAATTTCATTTTCTTTGCATGGATAGGAAGCCCTGGGTGTTCCCTAGCCGTAGGTATTGGATTTGTGTCGATTCATGTCCGTTTGGTGTCCGTATTGGACACGTATCATGGTATATGTGCATGTGTTTGATGAAATGTCACAAAGGTTTTTATTTTCGATTTTTGAAAATCTAATTACATGGAATTATAGATCTATGTGCGTATAATATATTTCGTGAAGACTGAAAGTATTTTCGTATCATTTTCGTGTCGAAAATGGCCGTGGACACGCTGTACGACACCGCGCACAGTTGCCCTGCCTCTCGAGTACTGTAGCGGACACGACACAGCACGTCTTGACACAAAATTTTGTGTGGACACTGTTTAGGTGATTGACACGAGCTCACCAATTTTCATGGGTTTTTGTTCAGTGGTTTAGGAGTAATCTTGCCCGCACATGTTTTGCACTGTCGCGCACAGTCGACCAGGGACCCTCTGACACAGCGTTCGTGTCCTATCTAGACACGTAATGGACACGTATCAGGACCTTAGACACTTAGCCCTATCCTAGGCGAACCTAGGTACACACCTACTAGTTGTGTCGTGTTGTGTATCGTGTCCTAGACACGAGTGCACATGTGCACGAGACAGCGTGTCTGTGTGTGCACGAGAATGGTTCATGAGGGTTGGACAAATCCGGCTCTGGGTGACATGAGAGGACTCGAGACACACGTACACATATGTGACACCTAGTTACCAACCTTTGTTTTGTAATTTTAATGATTAATTTGAGTTCGAATTCCTGAATCCTAATTTTCCTGATACTACACTGATACGCTGTACTGAAATTTATTTTCCTGATTTAATCTTCTTTTAAACTGTTTTTATGATGATTACTGTTAAAATTAGTTCACTTACACATGTAATAGTGTACTGCAATGTTGAGTCATGGGTTGGTGTGAGGAAAAATAGGGAATTGGGATTTCAAAATAGGATGAACTGTCATTTTGGTTTCATTGCTGAGTTCACCAAGTTAATCTGAGACTGTTTTACATGTTAATCTGAGATTTGATATTGGATCCTAATGTTAGGTTATTTGAAAGCTTGATACCTGGATGATTAATCTGAGTAATATATTAGTTCATTAGGTTCATGCTAGGTTCATTCAGTGGAATGTAGGCACACTGTCATGTTGCCAAATACCTGAGACACACACCCACATTGGTTCACATGATACACTACTGAACACACATCCTATATCTACATGTGTCACACACATTCCTCACTGGAAACTGAGCTGCCAAGTTAATCTGAGACACTTACACCATGTTGACACATTGAACCCCCTTTCACATGTTCTTGGACCTATACTAGATGCTAACATAAACTAGTATACATGATGCATTCCTTAGAATTTCTGACATTCATTCATGTCCTAATGTCCTAATGAGACCTAGCATGACATAAACTAAGCATTCATACAACTGAATTGAACTGTCTTTTAGTTCCAGAAACCTGAGAACACAATAGCCTATAGCCCATGTACCCATGCCACATACACACATTCTATTCTATAATTCCTGTCACTAAGATTCCTGAAATCATATGACACTATACACACATGAGACACATAGCCTATCCACATACACCCCACCTAATGGATACACACACAGGTATACCAAAACCACACTCACACACATTCCACACACATGACACTTTACACACACACTCTATTCTAGTTATTTCCCTGTCACACATATACACACACACACACACATATGCCTAGTTCCCCTCTCTACCTCTATGTATATTTACATATATATATATATATATATATATATATATACATATATATATATATATTTACATATATATATATATATATTTATATATTTACATATATATATATATATTTACATATATATATATATATATATATATATATATATATATATATATATATATATATATATATATATATATATATATATATATATATATATATATATTTACATATATATATATATATATATATATATATATATATATATATATATAT
Source organism: Iris pallida (assembly GCA_029216955.1). Taxonomy (NCBI): domain Eukaryota; kingdom Viridiplantae; phylum Streptophyta; class Magnoliopsida; order Asparagales; family Iridaceae; genus Iris; species Iris pallida. The sequence continues at coordinate 9,220,046 of JANAVB010033815.1, forward strand.
ATATATATATATATATATATATATAATGTGGGTAAATAGATAAATATAAATGTGAATGTGTAATATGATAATGTAAAGTGATAGGGCAAATTGAATTCAATATCGCATTGCCTATATGAATGTGACCTATGTAATATGATTGTAATGTATATAGCCTAATGTGAAATGTGTAAGGTAATACAATTATTGCATTTGCCTATGTGTATGGCATGAAAACACCTGTGTTTGTGTGTGATAGACTAGTATGATTTGGTGATGGTGTGTGCTTGATTAGGATAGTTGGTTAGACCTAGATGGCATTGTTAAGCCTAGGTTTGACCAACCTAGACTTGTTTGACCTAGTTTAACCTTGTTTGACCTTGATTGACCTACCTAGACTAGTTTGACCTAGTTTAACCCTGTTTGACCTTGTTTGACCTAACTGGACTAGAGTTGACCTAGTTTGACTGCTAGGGTTGACTAGAGTTGACCAAAGATTGACTTTAGCCTAGATTGACCCCAAACATCATGTAGATGCATTGTAGCAGTCTATTTCATTATTTTAGACATGTAGTGACTTGTACTGTTCTAATAGGAGGCAGACACCACTCCTCGGACAGTATATTCTCTTCAGACACTCAGGATATCAGGCGAGTACATTTTCTGACCGTTTCATACTTGTCTGGATTTACATTCTTGCTCTAGATTACTGTACTTGATGCTGACACGATTGTTATCACGGATTGGTACTATATGGATCTTCTTTTGAGCTGTTATCCCCTTGTATTCACTAAATACATATTGTGATGTGCGTTTCACTTACATATTGTATTTATTGAATACCCTTATCCTTGTGTACTCATTGTACATATTCTACTCTCATTATCACATGAGTCCTATGGATAGACCATTGTACAACTATTGTATAACATTGTACATCTATTGTATAACATTGTACACTATTGTATAAGATAACGTAACTGGAGTGGATCCTTGTGTATTGATTGGGAAGGGGGAGTAGAATTGGTTATGTAATCAAATCCTATTGTACAACATTATATAACTATTGTATATGTCTATTGTGCACTCACGTACAATGGAGTTATCATTGCATTGTCCTAAACCGTTTATATAACCATATTGTACTCTAGATCACATATTACTTACAGTTCTTACTTATCATATATAGATATTTCCTATTATCAAATCTCTGCTGTTTTTCATATACATTCTTCTTTCAGCGTTTCTTGTATCTTACTCTATTGTATGCTTTATATTTCCTAACTTGATATGAACTGCGTGAGATGTTTTGTGCTCGCTCCGTCCTGACTGGACCTGTTGAAAATTTTACAGAGAATGATGAGGCTCTGGTGTCTTCTCATTATGGTGCAGCCTTAGACAACACTTGTGACTTGGACTCACTTGCAGTAGAGGATCTACCACCAGTGGTTTAGACTGCTAGCTTAGACTCTTATCTTGTCTTTCTCATTGATACATTATTGTATATATACTGGGAGTTTATTTTATCTGATGTTTATGGAGATATTATCTTAGACACTTAGACTTCTATCTGATTGTATCTCTGTGGATTCATTTCGTTCCATATCAATCTATCTCTTTATCGTATTCTACCTTAGATGTGATTGAGACTGTGTTGCTATGTCACCTCCATTCGGAGTGTATATACTGTACAGGTACCTTTATATTGTTAGATGATTTACCTAGGACAGCGTTCTACTGCCGACACTGCGGCGTAGGCTGGGCGCTGTTACGTACTCGTACCCTCACGGTCGGTGCGGGTCGTGACACGTTTTTAGTGGTGGCCCATGCAGGTCGAGTTTATGTAATGGTATTCGAACTAGAATATCACTACAGCCTGCAGTAGGATTAGGATATTTTTGAGGGTACTCAATCACACTAGGAAAACTCTTAATTAGATTCCTTTTATCTAAATTGTTGCTTATTGACTTTCCTTGAATATAAACTCTCCTCCTTTGAATTTTTGCTTCATTCTCAGAAATTGCTTCTTGTTTTGATCTGTCTTCATGATGGTTATGAAGACACGATCTTATCGCTCCGGTCCGGGGAATACTATCGAGAGGCTGGCCACCTCTCGTCCTGTTCATCAGGGCCTCGAGACCACAGCCCCAGTTGTGCCGACTCAGGTTGGCATTTCTGCTACATTGGAGGTGCACCTCCGCCTGTACAGAGACCTTTCCCGTCATTCCTGATTTCTCTCAACAGCAGAGGTACCTGCAGCATCAACAGCAGGCCAGAGAAAACCAGCAAGGACGAGCTTTCGCCGGGACAATCGAGGATGTACAAGCCATTGGAGATCTTGCTGTAGGTTCGATCTTCTCGATTCCATTTCCACAATTGCCTCTTATAACTATCTTGAAATTCGATTCCATCTGCTCCTTGTTGACTGATCAATTTGTTCTGTTGCTCTTGTGTTATGTTTGTTTTTCTTATGAGAAAATCATATGGGCTAGGTCACCTCAATCATGGGATCTAGAATCTTCGATAGTCGTGTTAGCTGGCATAGTGAGGACATATGGTCAGATTTTGGACGTATTTCTCGGGTGTGGGAATTTAAGGTTTTTGCCGCCGCATGCGGCAATGCGGAAATTCTAAATACCATGAACCTAGAGGTATGTACCTTAGTCAAGGACTCTATGATTATCGTAGCCTTGCTCACTAGCATGACGAAGACTCCGAGTCACATGATTTTGGACAGACACATATGATTATCAGATTGTATCTTGAAGGTTTTTGAACATCATACCCTTCTGTTGTTGTAAATAACTTAGGAGTAGGGATATTTAGTTTTGTAGAGCTTATTCATAGGTAGTTCCTTCATAGTATAATGATATAATGACTTGAAGAGTGTCTGTACCCTAGAGGTGATAGTTAGCATTGGTGTTAGAATAGTAACCCATTGCAGATAATTCTCCTGTTATCTATAATACCAACCAGTTTACATATAGGATGTTAGTATACCTTACAGCCTTGATGATTATTATTACTTTTCCTTACCTTTTTCAGTGAGGCACCCATGACCAGAGCCTGTCCTTGAGTATAGTTATAGTTTCACCTAAGACTAAGAGGTCTATATATATAGAGATGATATACTTAGGATATATGTGATGGGTTGTTGTTCTTGAGCATATATATATATGTGGTATTTGGGATTGGTGTGCTTAGCTTGTGGGTATTTAGTTATGGGTGACTTGATACGATTTGGAAGGTTAAGAGTTAGTCTATTATAGAGTTTCTCTTTTGCTAAATTCTAGTTGCCAATACTTAGCTGCTAGCATAGGTAAAGTCCTAAGAAGTTGACCAGCTGATGACCAAGTACTAGGATGTTGAGAAAATTGACTAGTGATTGACCCTTGACTATGTTTGACCTAGAAGGGGGTGTGATCATCTTAATTTCGAGGACGAAATTTTTATAAGGTGGGTAGGATTGTAACACCCAGTTTTCCAGATGAGGGTAATTTTGAAATTTTGCAATTTTAGTCTTTTAATAATGATATTTAAATCATGACATGATTTTTGGTGATTTTTAATCATTTTTAAACTATTTTAAGTCATGACTTATGATTTTGGTATTTTGCTAGTGTAACCTTAGAGACTGTTGACCTAGAGTCTAGCCATGTGATTTGGATGTTTAATTAGTACATTTTAGCGTAGAGGGTATCTTGGTCATTTTAGGATTTATTTGAATTTATTATGATTTATTGGAATTTGTGTGAATTTATTATTATTTAAATAAGTGCTATGTGCTATGATTGGTTTTAGCCTAGTGAAGCCTAACCTAGAAGCTTAGACTTAACCCATAGGCTAAGTAGGATGGTTAACTTAAGTTGAGGGTAGAAATTATCAAGTTAGAAATCAAATAGTAGTTTTAGTCATGAGAATTGATTTTAGAGAATGGGCCCTTAGAAACTTAGATGTAACTTGTCTTAGGGAGAGCCCAAGCCCACAACTAACTAGAAACCCTAACCCTAGCATTAGTGGCCAGCCACCATTGGGATTTTCCCCTATATAAACCCCTCTTCATGTGTTCTTGCCCCTTTTCATCCAAGTTTCCAAGTTTAAAGAAAGAAAGGTATAGCCATCTTCTCCAATCCATAACTTTCCTATTTTAGGTCCTTTTTAGCTCAAATCTTTTGCACTAGGTTCTAATACATCCCTTCTTGCTGCTCATGGAGAGTATTCTCAGGTTTGGTACAATTTGGAGAGATTAGCTAGCAAGGAGAAACCCCTCTTTTGGAGCTTTTAAAGGAGCTTTGAAACCTATAGGTAAAACTCTCAAAACCCATTCAAATTTTATTTTCTTTGCATGGATAGGAAGCCCTAGGTGTCCCCTAGCCGTAGGTATTGGATTTGTGTCGATTCGTGTCCGTTTGGTGTCCGTATCGGACACGTATCATGGTGTACGTGCATGTGTTTGATGAAATGTCACAAAGGTTTTTATTTTCGATTTTTGAAAATCTAATTACATGGAATTATAGATCTACGTGTGTATAATATATTTCGTGAAGACTGAAAGTATTTTCGTGTCGTTTCCGTGTCGGAAATTGTAACTCCCAAAATCATATTTGGAAAATTATCGAGTTTTTCTAATTTTCTTTGGATTTAAATATTATTTCTTACGAAAGCCAAATTTTGATTATTAGTTGATTTAAAATGAGTTTCGGATGTTTATAAATTTTCCTCAACTTGAAAAGTATTTTTGAATACTAGTTTGACGTAATAATAATTTGATTGATTTTATGAATGGTTGAAACAAATTTTTGTAGCTAAATAAATATCTATGTATAGGTATTCAATTTCGTAATAATGGATTTATTGATTTCTTAATACTATTATTTGTCTTTCAAACAATATTCTTAATTATTTTCGAAATTATATATTAGGTATTAAGAAAACTGATTTTATAATTAATTAGTAACTGCTGCTAATTATGTTATGGGGTTAATTGCTATTTTCGGATTTATTTAATGATTTTATTTGGAGATCTATTGGAGGGAATGATTATTTTCGAAAGTCCATTTTTGAAAACTGTTTTTGAATTTTCGTTTTGAAATATGTTCTTTTGGAGATCTATTGGAGGGAATTTATTGATTTTTGGAAAGCTATTTTAAAAATCATTTGAACTTTGAAAAACTTTGTTTGAATTTGAATCTCTAACTAATTCTGTTACAACCTATTTTTACTTAGCCTCAGATCTGCTGTTATTTACTACACTGCCCCTGTCCCAAATACCCCCAGATCTACTCCTAATTACAGCTATGCCACATATTATTTTAATATAAATTTACACGTAGTACAATGCAATTCTGACAGGCACAGTACACTCTCTCTCTCTCTCCCTAACACGTCATCTCTCTCTCATCTCTCTCTCTCTCTACAATTCTTTCTCTCTTCTCTCTGGAGGAGGCCGAGCCGCCGGAGTTCGACCACCGTTGTCATCGCCGGAGCACCACCGCACCTCGTCGTCACCTCGATCCTCGTGCCACCGCCTCTGTTCTCGAGCCGTGCGCCTTGCTTCGAGCAGAGCGTTGCCTCGACTGCTGCGCTGCTTCTCGAGCAGTGAGCCATCTTGAAGACCCCGCCACCGCCAGAGCCTTGGAGACAGCGTGCACCGCCATCAGCGTCGCCTCGAGGATTGCACCATCTCGGTTCTCGTGCTGACGCTCGCGTAGAGAGCCACCTCGTTCAGCACGCCACCGCCATCAGCGCTCGAGCGCCGACCCTTCGAGAAGAGCGCCGACCAGCCGATCTACGCCACCAGCCGAGCCGAGGAGACTTCGACGACCTTGCCTGAAGCCGAGCAGCCACCGGAGCTCTTCGTGTAGCCGTTCGCCACCGGAGAACTCCGCCGCACCGTGGATCGACATCCCCTCCGATCACGGTGAGCTCCCCGCCTCGATCTACTCAAACCCCCTTTTTCTTCCTGTTGTAGAAGTTAGGGTTTATTTGAGGTTAGGGTTTCCTAACCTAGGGTTTGTGGTCGGCCAGTGTAGAAGAAGACCTAGATCTAGGGTTTGTATTGCTAGAAATTAGGGTTTCGATTGGAGAAGGACCTAAATCTAGGGTTTTTGACCTAGAAATCGAGATCTATGGTTTTGATTCTAGAATTTGGATTAGGGTTTCGACCTAGGGTTTGTGGGTGCTTGGGGTTGAAGACGATGAGCCATGGAAACTAGGGTTTCGGGATGGGGCTAGGAGGCCGGTCGGGAAGGAGGAAGAAGCAGTGAGATAGAACTATTAGGGTTAGGGCTTACTCTTGGGCTGGGGAAGAAGACGGAGATGGGGGGGGTTGCTTCGCCGGAGAAGATGAGAGAATGGGGGAGTCTGTTCTGGAGAGTTCGAGTGAAATGGAGAGGAGAGAGAATGAGAACGGATTTTATTAGATAGGGTTTCTGGGCCGGGTCTTGTGGGCTGAGAGTGGGCTCGTTTAAGCTGTTGATTTTATTTGATTTTAACAGTAGATTTAAGTACAGTCGGGCTGGGTCTTTGGGCCGAGAGAATGGGCTGGGTTATTTAGAAAGAATAGTTTAAATTTTTTTGTTGTTTTAACAGTATTTTAGTTACAGCTGGGCCAATGATTTGGGCCGGGTCTGTGAGTTAAGAAATTGGGCTGGTTTATTGGTTTGGGCTGTTATTTAAATAAATTTTAGTGTTGTCAAATATTAACTTGTATAGTATTTAGTGATTTTAATTATTAAATAAATCTTGTATAACATTTTTAGTATAATGTATAATATTGTATGTATAGTACTATGTATCATATTTCTAAATGAATAAATACTACTTTATCTATTAGCATAAAATAAATATCTTGTAAAATATATATATAAATTCATATCTTATTATTAGTGGTTGTAATAATTTCAAAAGGATTTTTATTGCTTTGTTAATATAAAAAGCTTCTAATTTAAGATCTTTAAATATATATTGTATATATATAATTATTATTGGTTAATATTGAATAAATATATTTTCTTATGAAAGTATTTTGTGACTAAAACTATTTTAAGGGTTATTAAACTATTTTCAGAATAAATAGATTAGATTATGGTAAGAAATAACTTAGATTGGTTAATGTCATTATTTTCAAAACCTAATAATTGTACAAAAATATAACAGGTGATTCATTACAACCATGCAGTACTACTCTCGTGCAAACAAACCGAGGCAAGTACACTGACTCGACTTGTACTTTATTTTTCTGTCTTACCTTCATGTGCCATGTTCTCATATCGGACACGAATTACACACGATTGTCTTATACCATTGTTCATTGCTTGTGAGTCATTGTTCATTGCGGGATTGGGGGAAATATTAGCTTTTGTGTGACCACACCCAACATAGGATTGTAGATAGCCTAATCGTACACGTCACGTACGATAAAGCCGTACCTTGTAGAATTGACTCATTGACTCATTGCATCATTGATTGATTGATTGCTCCTAAGTCGGTCACACATTAGTTTTAATATTTCAAAATTGTCACAATTGTATATTGATTGTCGTGATTCATTGTCTTGTACATAGATAGCCGTGTTCATTGTCTAGCATATTGATTGTCATCCTTTACCTGCAGTTTTATATTTCATTTCTGGTACCGTAGTTTCACTTTCATTTCATGTTCTAGTATTCTGGTATTCTAGTTTCACCTTGTACTCTGGATCACAGATTACATTGTATATTGTCTGGTCAGGGTTGTACTTTGCTCTTTTCCTGATAGGATCGTTGCAGGTGAGTGGAAGATTACATGGAGCTGGTGATTGCTTGGATATTGCAGCACTATTATTTTTAGTTTATTTTTCTGGAGATTGTATCTTAGAGATTCATTATTGTATATTATTTCATTTGACCGGATTTGTCTCCGGCTGAGTTTGTATTTTAAAACACTTGATGGATATTGGTAATTTCTGGGAACGTTATAAAAGCTGTGTTTTGGTTTACATTACATTGTGACTTTGAGTTTTCCTTAGTATTGTACAGCTTACTTCGTCGTGTCCATCGACGAAGGCTGGGCGTGTCCGACTCGTATCCGATTATTCGGGAGCGGGTCGTGACAGAAACGGTCGTGGACACGTTGCACGACACCGCGCACGGTTGCCCTGTCTCTCGAGCACTGTAGTGGACACGACACAGCACGTCTTGACACGAAATTTTGTGTGGACACTGTTTAGGTGACTGACACGAGGCTCACCAATTTTCACGAGTTTTTGTTCAGTAGTTTAGGAGTAATCTTGCCCGCACATGTTTTGCACTGTCGCGCACAGTCGGCCAGGGACCCTCTGACATAGCGTTCATGTCCTATCTAGACACGTAATGGACACATATCAGGACCTTAGACACTTATCCCTATCCTAGGCGAACCTAGGTACACACCCACGTGTTGTGTCGTATTGTGTATCGTGTCCTAGACACGAGTGCACATGTGTACGAGACAGTGTGTCTGTGTGTGCACGAGAATGGTTCATGAGGGTTGGACACGCCGTATCCGGCTCTGGGTGACACGAGAGGACTCGAGACACACGTACACATATGTGACACCTAGTTACCAACCTTTGTTTTGTAATTTTAATGATTAATTTGAGTTCGAATTCCTGAATCCCAATTTTCCTGATACTACACTGATACGCTGTGCTGAGATTTATTTCCCTGATTTTAATCTTCTTTTAAACTATTTTTATGATGATTACTGTTAAATTAGTTCACTTACACATGTAATAATGTACTGCAATGTTGAGTCATGGGTTGGTGTGAGGAAAAACAGGGAATTGGGATTTCAAAATAGGATGAACTGTCATTTTGGTTTCATTGCTGAGTTCACCAAGTTAATCTGAGACTGTTTTACATGTTAATCTGAGATTTGATATTGGATCCTAATGTTAGGTTATTTGAGAGCTTGATACCTGATGATTAAGCTGAGTAATATGTTAGTTCATTAGGTTCATGCTAGGTTCATTCAGTGGAATATAGGCACACTGTCATGTTGCCAAATACCTGAGACACACACCCACATTGGTTCACATGATACACTACTGAACACACATCCTATATCTACATGTGTCACACACATTCCTCACTGGAAACTGAGCTGCCAAGTTAATCTGAGACACTTACACCATATTGACACATTGAACCCCCTTTCACATGTTCTTGGACCTACACTAGATGCTAACATAAACTAGTATACATGATGCATTCCTTAGAATTCCTGACATTCATTCTTGTCCTAATGTCCTAATGAGACCTAGCATGACATAAACTAAGCATTCATACAACTGAATTGAACTGTCGTTTAGTTCCAGAAACCTGAGAACACAATAGCCTATAGCCCATGTACCCATGCCACACACACACACTCTATTCTATAATTCCTGTCACTAAGATTCCTGAAATCATATGACACTATACACACATGAGACACATAGCCTATCCACATACACCCCCACCTAATGGATACACACACAGGTACACCAAAACCACACTCACACACATTCCACACACATGACACTTTACACACACACACTCTATTCTAGTTATTTCCCTGTCACACATATATACACACACACATATGCCTAGTTCCCCTCTCTACCTCTATGTATATTTACATATATATATAATGTGGGTAAATAGATAAATATAAATGTAAATATGTAATATGATAATGTAAAGTGATAGGGTAAATTGAATTCAATATCGCATTGCCTATATGAATGTGACCTATGTAATATGAGTGTAATGTATATAGCCTAATGTGATATGTGTAAGGTAATGCAATTATTGCATTTGCCTATGTGTATGGCATGAAAACACCTGTGTTTGTGTGTGGTAGACTAGTATGATTTGGTGATGGTGTGTGCTTGATTAGGATAGTTGGTTAGACCTAGATGGCCTTGTTAAGCCTAGGTTTGACCAACCTAGACTTGTTTGACCTAGTTTAACCTTATATGACCTTGATTGACCTACCTAGACTAGTTTGACCTAGTTTAACCCTGTTTGACCTTGTTTGACCTAACTGGACTAGAATTGACCTAGTTTGACAGCTAGGGTTGACTAGAGTTGACTAGAGTTGACCAAAGATTAACTTTAGCCTAGATTGACCCCAAACATCATGTAGATGCATTGTAGCAGTCTATTTTATTATTTTAGACATGTAGTGACTTGTACTGTTCTAATAGGAGGCAGACACCACTCCTCGGACATTATATTCTCTTCAGACACTCAGGATATCAGGCGAGTACATTCTCTGACCGTTTCATACTTGTCTGGATTTACATTCTTGCTCTAGATTACTGTACTTGATGCTGACACGATTGTTATCATGGATTGGTACTATATGGATCTTCTTTTGAGATGTTATCCCCTTGTATTCACTAAATACATATTGTGATGTACGTTTCACTTACATATTGTATTTATTGAATACCCTTATCCTTGTATACTCATTGTGCATATTGTACTCTCATTATTATATGAGTCCCATTGATAGACTATTGTACAACTATTGTATAATATTGTACATCTATTATATAACATTGTACACTATTGTATAAGATAACGTAACTGGAGTGGATCCTTGTGTATTGATTGGGGAGGGGGAGTAGAATTGGTTATGTAATCAAATCCTATTGTACAACATTATATAACTATTATATATGTCTATTGTGCACTCACGTACAATAGAGTTACCATTGCATTGTCCTAAACCGTTTACATAACCATATTGTACTCTAGATCACATATTACTTACAGTTCTTACTTATCATATATAGATATTTTCTATTATCAAATCTCTGCTGTTTTTCATATACATTCTTCTTTCAGCGTTTTCTGTATCTTACTCTATTGCATGCTTTATATTTCCTAACTTGATATGAACTGCGTGAGATGTTTTGTGCTCGCTCCGTCCTGACTAGACCTGTTGAAAATTTTACAGAGAATGATGAGGCTCTGGTGTCTTCCCATTATGGTACAGCCTTAGACAACACTTGTGACTTGGACTCACTTGCAGTAGAGGATCTACCACCAGTGGTTTAGACTGCTAGCTTAGACTCTTATCTTGTCTTTCTCATTGATATATTATTGTATATATACTGGGAGTTTATTTTATCTGATGTTTATGGAGATGTTATCTTAGACACTTAGACTTCTATCTGATTGTATCTCTGTGGATTTATTTCGTTTCATATCTATCTATCTCTTTATCGTATTCTACCTTAGATGTGATTGAGACTGTGTTGCTATGTCACCTCCATTCGGAGTGTATATACTGTACAAGTACCTTTATATTATTAGATGATTGACCTAGGACAGCATTCTACCGCCGATACTGCGGCGTAGGCTGGGCACTGTTACGTACTCGTACCCTCACGGTGGGTGCGGGTCGTGACAATGAATGTTTGGATGAAAGGAAAGTATCTTGATTTCTTCGACGATAGCCATAATGTCGACGTTTTTGTCTTGCACGAGCGCAACACCAGTCTCGTACATGTGTCATATCAGATTTGGGGTGATCATTTCGCGTGAGTGCTGACATGGTGATTAATGTCGCAGGAATGATTGTAATGCCTGTTGTTCGTATTACGTATTCTTGTAATACGTGTAGTAATTTATCTTGCCCCTTGCTTTGTTTATCTTAGCATTGCATTCGCTTGGTTTGGTTCGGTTTTGTGGGCTTGGCGTGGGTTGGTTTTATATGGAGAACCCCCTACCTACCACCACCATTAGTATTTATTAACCCATTCTCTCTCTCTCTCTCTTTTCATTCATTCTTCTCCATTACTTCTTCAACCACCAGAGAGAGGAAGAGAGAGCTTAGGCAAGTACAACTTGCTTCATGGAGGAATTCTAATTTTGTTGTTCCATTCACCCCTTTACAGCATTCTAACATACTTTAGTACTTGGCATTTTTACTTTCCATGGCTAGATTCTTGTAGATCTAAGTTTATCTTATTTTCGGATTTCTTGGGTTTTGATCTACTTAATCTTATTATTTCTAAGTTTTGATGGTTCCATGTTGTAGAGAATCTCGTTCTACCCTATTTTGACCTATGGAAGTTCGGATTTGGACTCCGGATGAAGGATTTATGGAGCTTGGAAGCATGGGTTCATGGTGTTCTTCTTCTCGGAAATTTGGAAAAGAAGAACAGTTCTCTGGCCGCATGGCAGTACTTGACCGCATGAACATTCATGCGGCAAGTCGCCCCCAGTCGCATGAGACCCTTGCACTTCTAGCCGCATGGACTTCTCCTCCGCCAGCCGCATAAGCAACCACATTGATCCAGCCGCATGGGCTCCTAACTGATCCGCATGCCCCCCTCTTCCATTTCAGGCCGCATGAGACTCCGCCCATCCTCAGCCGCATGCACCTTCACTTTCCCAATCGCATATGCGCCCGCCATTTTGAGCCGCATGAAGCGCTCCTTCCGCTGGCCGCATGAGACTCAGTCATGCCCAGCCGCATAAGGCCCAACGAATCCTGAGCCGCATGCGCCGCTCCTAGTTGAACCGCATGAGGCTCTGCCTTTTGAGCCGCATGCGCCCTCCTTGACCTGGCCGCATGGGATCTAGTGATCCTGGCCGCAGGGGCTCCTAACCCAGCCGCATGTGCCCCTCCCTTACCGCTGGCCGCATGGGCACTGATATCTTTTAGCTGCTTTGTTTCTGCCCCTTTTCTTAGCCGCATAGGCTTTTTCCTTATCAGCCGCATGCGCCTGACCCTATTCAGCCGCATGGGCTGTTCTCTCCCCAGCCGCATGAGGTCATCCCTGGCCGCATATGCCTTAGCCGCCTGGCTCTCCTATAGCCCTGTGTACTGATATTTTATTATATATTTTTTTATGCCCATTTTATATCCTTACGTCTTTTGTCATGAACTTGATAATCATGAATTTATTTAATATGTTTGGAAATGGTAATTGAACATGACATGATAGTGACCCGTAGTGGTGCACTCCTGACAAGTAAACCGGACCTGATATCTTGATAAGCTGTTGCGATGGCTCCATGACATGACATGACCTCTATAAATAGCCTGGACACCGTGGGCGATTGTGCTTGTACAAATAAACCAGTATTGTCTTGCATCATGTCTAGGACAGGGACTCCGGAGTACCACGGTCAGGAGTACCTACTAAAATGGACTAGGGCTAATAACTAGAATAACACAGTAGTCATGAAAAGATTTCCCAGCTACAGGCAATTCCGTTACCTGGGCGCTCCTGGGATCTGTAGCCTGCCGTCGAGTAGGGCACATTTCCAGCACACTGTCATGTGTTGCACCCTCTAAGTCACCTAAGGGTACATGCATTTCCTGGACGATGTACCCACCTGAATTCAAGCTAATATTTCGACCTGGATAACCTGGATGGTCTGCAGGGCTTGTGGCTGTGGAAAAATCTTATTACATCTTGTTAGTAATTAGGCTTGTGACAACCCTAGTTAGTTAACGTATCAAGCCGTAATTCTTGCTTGGCCGTGAAATGATTGGATGGATTCTAACCAGTCTTGTCTTGTCTTGATCCTGCTCCAGATTGCTACATGACCAGAATGCCTGTATTTATTTTACCGATAAATGGTGAGATTCCCGGTTCTGTTCAAACGAAGGGTTACAACCCCGGTCCTTGTTTGGTTTACGGATTGTAACCTGGCTATCTGAATAGTTCCATGGTTATCTTATCGTATATCACCCTGTTATGCTTTTCTTTAATTCCTGTCTTTACTCTTACCTTATTATTATTATTGTGCTAATTGCTGGTTTTAGTTCCTAAGTGAAGTCTCCTTTGTGGCACTTGCTCTTTCTGGGGTCTGACCCAGCTGGTTTTGTATGGCCAGATTTCGGAGCAGCTCCCGAGGATCTACCGACTTTCCAGCCCGATGGTGACCACCAGGCGTAACCAGGGCAACGAGTGGGTTTATTTTTGATCTCCCACTTTATTGTAAAAATATTCTTTTGAGACATTTAGCCGACGAGCACCTGTTTAGCTCGATTGCACTTTTACTTACTGTCTGCCTACGGGCTGTAACATGATTGACAGATCCCAGGGTTGATTATGTATGACTAAACTCTTGCTAGTCCTGACATTTTGTAACGACTAGCTTCATGATCAGCTGAATATGTAATGTTTTGGAAAGCCTTACTATTGTATATTTAATGATCATACATCTTGTAATGTTATTTACTTGCTTGTGATTGAGACAATAGGCTTGTTCATGACCTTAAGAGACTGATGGCTTGTAGATAAACCCTCATGTATCTAGACAGCCGTGACCGTATAGTGAGATGGATTCCGTTTTATTATACGTAGCTGGCTATGTCTGCCCTCGCTTTTCAGTATTCTGGTTCTGGGGCGTGACAATGATCGAACTCAAAAAATCAGGACATGACAATTTGTATGCTTCGACTTGTGATTTGTTGCGAAGATGAATTCGAGGATTGTTCGGACTTGTGATTAAGGATTGAGTAAACTTGAGGATTGAGTAGATCCAATCTGCGTATCGAGAATGAATCAGTCTAGACTCAAAGCAAGAGTTACGTCCCGATGAGAACAATTATCCTGCAAGAATGCATGGTGATTTTATGTCCCAGCATGGATAGTCGGACTTGCGTGAGATTGGGGTGTGACATATTGCTATGCTAGACGACCTCGTGATTGAATACGTAAATTGTGATAAACGACTTAGGGAATATGGAATGAAAATTATGGTCTAGTAACAAATCGTGTCTCGTGGTCAACTTGACTTGGATAGGTAGATTATATCAAGTGTCTTCAAAGAGATAGATTATGCAAATTGCTAGTTTGGACGTACGATAGTGGTATGCAAAAGACTTGGTTGAGCAAAACTTATAGTAGGATGGCTTTGCTGAATGACTCAGACCCCTGGACTAAACGTTGTGAATGCGAATAGGAACAATCCATGCTCGAAGTTTAGAAATCGGAGTGATACGAGCTTGGGTAGAAAACCCTGTACTATCAACTTTGGTTTAACCTTAGGATGGGGTCAGTGCTGATATTATTGTTTGGGAACTGTCATTCTAATACTGACAATTGACTTTAGCCTAGAGAGATGGCCTAGCGGTTAGGCGAGACGTCCATGTTGCGAGAGTTAGCATCGGTACGAGTGATCTTGAGGATTGATTAGTTTGGATGTTGGTGTTGATAAATGGAATGATTCAAGAGTATAAGAATACCACTCATGAGCCTCGACTAAAATGTATATATATCATGGAGGCCCAAATATGTGCACGATCCGACTCGAGTGGAAATGGCAAAATTCTCTATCACGATGCTTGGTTGAAATGTATGTATTTTGGGGACGCCTGAAATATGTGTATGATCCAACTAAGTGATACGTTGAATTCAAAGTGAGGCTAAAGGAATGGAAGGGTGTCGAGGGTTTCAAGGAAAAGATTGAGAGTAGTGCGATCGTTGCTCGGATTGAAGAAACACATAGAGTAGTGTGTGCGAAAGTTATTGAATGTTGGATAAAGTGATAAGTCGATAAGTAAGTACTCAGTTAGTTTCAAGGACAAAACTTTTTTAAGTGGAGTATGATGTAGTGCCCTGTCCCACTCAGTCAATCGGAGGAATCGAAACGTCGACGGCATTCGGACTTAGCCATACAACGGCATGTTCCCACGATGCAACGGCCTGAGTGGAGTATGATGTTGCACAATGGCTTTCACAATGACACTCGGTCCTTCGTCCCGTGGCTTGGGAGAAGGAAAGTTGGTCTTCGCCACAAAGCTATGAATTAGCCTAAGTCATAGGCGTCGCCCGCATAAATGCTTAATAAAGCATGCACGATTCCAGCGTCTATGACTTGGCATAGCCTTTGCTCTTCCCACGGGTTAAGTTGCATCCCACGGCTTGTGTAGGCACCCAAAGAACTTGCTTTGTTCAAAGTCGAACGTGTGCACGGCATGTTCCCACGATGCAAGGCTTGACGCAGTCTTTACTCGTCAAGTTGTTGTACGATTAAGCTAGGCAAAATTATGTTAGGCTATTGGAGTAGTAGCAAGCACGGTCCCACGAGTTCTACAACTGGATATAACCACATAGTCCTACGGTCTCAAAGCTCGTCATATGGAGTATGAGTTGGGCGGTAGTGTCACATAGAACATAAGTTGGCTTAAGGCACGATGTCACGGACTTATTATTTTAAGGCACGAGCTACGATTGATTCAATTGAGTTTAGAAAAAGGGCTATCAAATAAGGCATTCTTGAGTTGAGTAAAAATGATATGGCAACATGGAAGAATACTCGCGACCATGGGTCGCAATGCGGTCTCAAATGCTAGAAGTCTTGAACTTGGTCTTGAAGAGATGGTAACACTAGAAGAATGACTGTGTAAGACGTTAGTTAGAGTCGAGTCTTGCATGGTCATTTGGACAACCTGTCGACAAGGGCGATTGTTTCCTCGGAACGACATTTTGGGGCCACAGGATCGTTCCGGCCTAGGAGGAACAGGTATAGCTAATGCTACAGACAACCAGGTATTCGGTGGACGGTCATTGGGGCTCGCTACTTGCTTTGGCCGTGCCATCCTATACCTAGCTATGTCCGGGTATGGCTTGTGATGCCAGTGACCCTTTATATAGATTAGTCGGCATAATAGTGGCGATCCGCGTGTATGCCTTTGGATTGAGTCAAGTATTGTGTGCACGGTATTAATGAGTCGAGTTGAATGTGTGCACGATCAGAACATAATATTTGGGCCTAAGATTTGGCTACAATGCAGACACGTACTTCGACACGAGATGTGGCGTCGAGTATTAAGTTGTTGGCATATAGTTGTATAAGTTGGATTTGAGTTGTTTCGAGTTTAAGTCAGAAAGTGCCGAAGGGCAAAGTTGGTTAAATGACACATAGTTCACAAATCTTGATCGAGTCAGTTGATGATTAAAGCAGCAAGGGCCGCGAGGTGGCAATATAGTTAAGTCACACTGAGTTGCGAGGTACGGCCTCAACATGGACACACAAATAGGTCTCATGATACGACAACGACATTATCACAATGGACTTATAGCACGGTCACATGGAAATTGGGTACTATCTCGTAGTTGCGTCTCTGAGTATGGGCCGAAAGGCAAGCACGACTTGATAAGTTGACGTTGTTGACACAAGAAGGGACTAGAGGCAAAGTATAAGTAAGATGGTGCAAGGCACGGGGATGATCTAGAGACACAAAATAGGCCGATAGTCTATGTTCTAAAACTGATCCTAAGGAAAGAGTATATAGGCAATCATAAGGGGACTATATTACACAAAAGTAAATGAACGTATTGGTATGGTATGGGTGGGCGATGAGCTCACTCCACCAGTACAGTTGAGTACTGACACCCACACAGTGTTTCATGTGTAGGCTAGGTAGAAGCTCGTTGGCGCGGAGCTCGCTTGGATGCATCGAGGCACGGAGTTCCTTGGCGTTTCGAGGCGTGCGACCGCTTGGAGTCTGGACTTATACGGGACATAATGTATGGACATCGCCTATCTGAAGCATCCGCTGGTCTACTTAAATTGTATTGAGAGATGAGAGAGAGCAGAGTGACTTGTAATGTGAGAAGAGTGAGCTTGAGTGATTGTAATCTTGGCCTTGTGCCACATTGTAATCTTTGTTTCATATCAATAAAAGAGTATTTGCATGACTTGTGTTTTGCTTCAATGTTTTCGCTTGGGACTTCTGTGTGACGACCCCGTCGCTTAGCCTGTAATCGGTCGTTACGGAACCCGCCTTGCGTGAGCGCAATCTAGGCTCACACGGCATCATGCCTTAGCGAGGACGATCGCTCCTACGGGAGTAGGGCGTGACAGACACCACGATGAGGTACCCGATTAGGGGTAAAGCCTCGGCCTTGTAAGCCATGTCGTTCGGCATAATACCACAAGGGAGCCTAAGGCTTCATGCTGGGTAGTATGGCACTACAAAGAGACTGTGACCTCATGCTACAATAGTATGACACTACGATGAGGTTCCCAGTAGGGGTAATGCCTCGGCTTTAGGCCATGTCATAGCGGTGTAGCACCGCAAGGAAAGAGCAAAACTTTATGCCATGTCTCTTTAATAAAGAACTCACCTATAGTGTATGGACATAGATAGCATGCCGTCTCTTGAGGGTAAACGCGTAGTAATGAGTTCCCCAGTGGAATGAGATTTTTCATTTTTGACCCCAAGTTTAGGAAGGGTCCGTGTTAACCACTCTGCGTAACTAGCTCTGGAGGCAGCTAGGTCGCGGTTATGTCGAGAAAGTTTTGAATGTTCGGTGGTGACCCGGACCCGACTTTCAAAAGAAGAAGCAATTCCTGTTCCAATTATTGATTTAGTTGTGATTGATCTATGTGGTTGGATGTCACGCCCCAGAACCAAAATACTGGAGAGCGGGGGAATGACTCGGCCAGCTACGTATTACGGGTAGATGAATACCGTATAATACGATCAATGCTGTCTAACCAGACGAGGGGGTGCATACTACATAAAAGTCTTACTATGGTCATTTCACATCTATTGTCTCAATCATTCAAAACAAAAAACAGAAATAGAGAACATGTAAGATAAAGCAGTAAGACGTCCCAAACGCTCAGTCAAAATGTTCTTGAGATCTGGCTTTACAAAACATAGCCAGATGGTATAGCAAGTATATACACAATTGTTATCAGCTGCAGTCTGACTTTAGTTACAATTATATGCAAAAGTAAGTGCAAGACAATCCGACTAACATGTCGGTGCCAAACGGCAAAATATAAAGTAAGTAACAAAACGAGTGGGGAAGTAAGGAACCCACTCGAGTCCTCCTGCGATCATTCCCCTAGTATTGACCATCTTGGAGGTGGAAGTAAGCTGAGTCCTCGGGAACCGGCTCTAAATCTGGCCATGCAAAACCAGAGAGGTTAGACCTCCAATAGCAAGTACCACAAGGAAGCACGATATGAGGAATTAAAACCAGTAAGTAAGAAAATATAATAATAGATCTCTGCTTTCCACTAGGATTCACATAACATCACGACACTTCGAACCAACCTCCCAACCAAACAAGGACAGAAGTTGGCCCGTCACGCCCTGACATTCTGATCATCTTAGTTAGGCAACAGAGTAGATACAATACACAAACAAATCATCTTTGAACGGCCAATCAATTCCTACGGCTTGCTATTGTGAGTCCCAAGTTATCCTGGAATTATGCAATTAGGGATTCCTCAGTTCTTACTATGTGCAAGCAAGGCTAGTCTATCCAATCAATCAATTGCGCCAATCATGTAGTTAGACGAGTCCCGGCGGGACGCCCGTCGTTATAGCATGTACAATAATATAAGCAGATACCGTTCCCTGCCCGTGTGACAGATTTACCGTATCTGTGGGAACCAGCCGGCCCGTCGGGCACTTAATAGTCCTAAGGGGGCTGCCATGTAAGAACTCGGGAATCCATTCTCTCCATGCCATTATTATTTTATTTAACTTAATAGTCTCTACGTTGCGTGAAGTTCCATGCCATGGATCATGGTCGTTCAAATGAGTACTTTCGTACGGGGTACGATATGCGCAACTCTACAACGATACCCGTGCGGCTATGTTATAGGTCTTACATAACGTAATGCAACAATCAAATCTAACCACGAAGTAATCATGCCTTAACCATAAAGTACACATGCTGTTTTTGCAAGATAAAGAAATGAATAAAAATAAATAATTTGAAGCCTGCATGTGCCTGTATGCCAATATTCGGGATCGGCTAATCGAGTATAATAGTTCATTGCATGAACGTGTCTCATTCATTTCATTCAATAAGACGACTAGCCAGTCTCTTAGTTCCAACTAGGAACGCATGATCAATTATTAGTCAAGTAACAGTCGGGGTCAATTCATGACAAGGCATAAAAGTCAAATTAGTATTAATCATGGTCGAGTCCATAACTAGTATAAAATAGTTGGTAATATATTCTTGAATCCAAGGAAAAGATCAACAAATTCATGTTGGGAGTTGAAAGAAATTCTAGCCACAATTCAGTTAATTAGGACATATAACAGTCAGAAACAACCAAATTATACATATGCGGCCTATTCTGCGACATGCATGCAACTGCGACACCATATGCGCCTACTGCGATATGATATGCGCCTCATGTGGCTCAACTGTGACATGATATGCGCCTATCGCGACATGCGCCTCATGTGACTCAACTGCGACATGATATGCGCCTCATGTGGCTCAACTGCGACATGATATGCGCCTATCGCGACATGCGCCTTATGTGGCTCAACTGCGACATGATATGCGCCTACCGTGACATGCGCCTCATGTAACATGCGTCTACTGCGACTTGCGCCTTAATGCGGCTCATGCGCGACATGATATGCGGCTACTACGACATGCGCCTTCTGCGACATGCTGGGTGCCTTCCGCGACATACGCCTCATGCAACATACGCCTACTACGACATGCGCCTTCTGCGACATGCTGTGTGCCTTCCGCGACATGCGCCTCATTGCAACATGCGCCTACTGCGACATGCGCCTTCTGCGACATGCTGTGTGCCTTCCGCGACATGCGCCTCATTGCAACATGCGCCTACTGCGACATGCGCCTTCTGCGACATGCTGTGTGCCTTCCGCGACATGCGCCTCATTGCAACATGCGCCTACTGCAACATGTTGTTCGTGCTGCAGATGAATATAGGAACGAACCAAAATACTTTTTGCCATAACTTCCACAAAATAAATCAAAATCTAACTTTTCAAAAGCCAAACTTTAGTAGAATTAAATTCTCTACAACATGGTACCACTTAATTTCGAAAACAACAATGTTTTATAGATCAAAACCCTAAATTTCATATGAAAACCAAAACTATGAAAACCAAAACTTAAAACTTAGATCTACACCCAACCATCCATGGAAAACAAAAACTTCAAGACCTAAACTTGTAGAGGAAGAGAAGATGAATAACATAAACTAAAAATAATTGGGGATGCATGAAATCCCTCATGGTGTGCAAGATGTACTTGCCTCTCCAAATGGGTTAGGGTTTGGTGGAGGAGTAAATGTGAATGAATGAAGAGAGAGAGTGGAAGAAGAACTTTTATATCAAGGTCAAGTGGATCTCCACCATTCATTCTCTCCACCAAATCCAAGTCATCCATTCCTTTCCATGTTGAACCAAACCGAACCAAGTTGGTTTCCCATGAACCGAAATGAACCAAGAGCCAAGAAAAAGCAGAAAATAAAATACAAAAAATTAATAAGCGCAAATTGAAGAATTTAAATACAGAACAAATACATGATAAATATTGAATAAGTACATTCAAGAAGTACACGTATAAAATACTTTATCCTGGGAACGGGGAGTGACATTGGACCAGCCTATCCTTTCTCGTAGTTGCAAACGAAAACTATGGAATTATACCTCTGGGAGAGTACGCCCAAAATTATACACTAAAACCAGGCTGGCACAGGGCCTTTAATGTGCAGTCAGAAGCACAGGTAACTACATTTTGTGAGTAGAAAGAATTGCAGCTATGGTGCAAAATTCAAAGCGTAGTTCATTCTTGTATCATACTGTTGTTCAACCCATGCGGGAAGATTCAAGTCGTCAGCGACATCTATCCTAATGCAGAATGGACAGTTACTGTGGGGAATGCTCAACCCTATACATATATTGAGATATGTGGGTTATTGTTGGAGTTTTTTTTTTTACTTGTAGAGAGCTTGCTCTCAACAAGCCATGTAAGTTTAGTCCTACATTGGTTAGAAAAACTCATGGGTATCTCAATATAACCCCTCTTGAGGAGTAGAGAGATGCACATGGGGTGGTGACCCTAAGGAGGAGACATGTGGGTGATTTTACATGGAGATAAGGATAAGACACCTATTAAAAGCATTCATGTTTTTTGGCCAAGCTCAATTTAATTCCATATGGGCTAAGCCCCAAAGGGGCTTAGCGACTCGGACTCGGACTCGGGCTCGGGCTCATGGCTCATGAGGCGTAATGTGGCATTTTGTTGGCACACTTTGCACTTAGCACGTCAGCATCGTCGCTAGGCGCATAGTGCGCTCGTTGCGCGAGCCTCTTGCATAGCCGTTCTTCGCGCATCCTGATGGCGCGCCAGTTGGCGAGCAGTGCGCGTGTGTTGCGCAAGTGCGCGCAGGCGCCAACGCGCCAGTTCGCGTATCCAGATGGCGCGCTAGTTCGCGTGGCCAGATGGCGCGGCCAGATGGCACGCCAGTTGGCACGCGGTTGGCAAGCGGTGCGCGCGTGTTGCGCAAGTGCGCGCAGGCGTGATTGGCGCAGGTGTGCGCGTGTTGCGCAAGTGCGCGCAGGTGCGCACTGTGCGCATCTTGTGCAGTTGCGCACGCGCGCATGAGCGCTGGGCGCTGGGCGCGCGCACACAAGTGCGCAGTTGCGCAATATGGTGCTCGCGCACAGTGGCACTGTTCGCGCAGGACTTGGCTGAACTGTTTCGTAACGTGCAATAACGGATCCGACATTCAAACGTCGCGGATCTTAACAGTTACAGAGATGCCTTATATATAGAGTCTCTCTTCTCTCTCTCAGGGGTTAGAATTTTTTACGAAATTTTCCACAGTGAGAAGAGAGAGCTCCTGCGTTGGCGCCACTTGAGAGTTCACATCTTTCCTTCCGAGGAGTTCGTCCGTGAGCAGATTGGCAGAACGTTACAGAGTTCTTTTGAACTTGCTGGTTCTTGGAAGCTGACCGTGTGGACGGATCTAGCTTTGAGCGCCGATGTTCTAAACACCCCAGCAGGTTTTCTCCTATTACGAAAATCTTTTTAGATTTTTCGTTTGTTGCTTTTACGAAAATCTTCTTAGATTTTTCGTTCACAGAATCCTCCAAAAATTTCTGTTTGCACCTTCCTTGAAGTGCTGCAATCATTTCACAAGAGTTTTCTTCTGACATCACGCCCAGGGGCTCTCGCCGCTGAGTTCAATAGATGAATATTAGATAAACAAGAGTATCAGACAGGAAGCCTATTGTTAGCAAGAAGAAATCAAACTATTATGTTATGGATACTTGTAGTCCAAGTATTCCCCAGGAAAGGATATCCGTGCCTAAGGAAATATGGAGCAGGTTAATCATCAAAACAATGTTTTGGTAGCTGGCAAGACAGAACAATTGTATAAAACATATATATAGGTTCATCCCTGTGATAGCTGCAACAAGAGTGCAATCCTGAAGGTATATTTCAGTCGATACCACTTCTCAACAGCACTAACATAAGAATCATCTCCAATTATCGACAGTCAACACCACTTATAGACTAGTGCAACATAAGAATCCTCCAACATGGGGATTATAGCTCATAAATGCTGGAATTCCATTTAAATACACTAAAGTATACCATAACATAAAATTAACTTTAATAATACCTCTCACATTAGTTTACAACTTACTGGAGTTTTCTTCTATATGATCATCAAATACACAGTAATGACAACATCAATTTTAGAAAAGGAAAAGACATTAGTGTTCAACATCCCACGATTGAAGTTCCTGCAGCAAATCGAAAGATCCAGTCCCAAACTTCACCGGTTGGCCAAGGCAGACTGTCGCTGAAGGGAACTCCAACGGGTCTATCTCCCCAAGATAAGCTGCCTCAACAATAACCTTTGTTGCCGTCTCAAAAGTCATTTTAGAAAACGGTGAAGTATTGCAATCCCTCATACCAATTCTATTCATGGGTCTATATGCTCAGTTGGCGGACATGAAGTCAGCTATTAGACTAAGGTGCCGGATATTTACTTTGATGCCATAGGGATCGAACACCGCCTTTACTTCATTTATGATGGTTGAGCGCGCTGCCTCTACCCCATAGGTATTTAGCATTGCATGGATATCATTTGTGACTACTTTGTTGACATCAAGGTAATCTTGAAAGTTCCAAAATGCAGAGAAGTTGACTCCAGCAGTCTGAAGAGCAATAGAATCAGTAGATCGCTTTGGTTCGACCACAGAGCACCGCTCGATGTCCTTTGACTCCTTTACATACACACTTTTGGCTGTCTTCTGAGCAATCTGCAACAAAGTTTTGACAAAAGAGTCTGGTAAAACAACATGATATGTTCAACAACTATTTTCAGGCATCTTAGGTTGAAGTTGACTCATTTAAATAATATGGCTTAGTTTAACCATGTGTAAAGCTATAAACAATTGTAAAAACATGTTGACCCATTTCATCTCAGCATGCATTTCATCTGAAGCAATCATACAACTGTTCAAGTGTTTGATGGAAGTGGCTTACTTACCGAATTTTGTCAAAAACCAACTTTAAAAACACCATGATGCAGAAATGAAGTCATGAAGTTAGTCTAATTGGTATTACTATTCTATATCAGCCAATTCATTTACTTGCATTTCAATTGGATGCCCTCATTAGTATTACAACATTATTCTGACCAAAATAGTATTAAGGACTGTACCAAAGAACCTTGCTAACAGGTTAAATGATAAAGATTCTTTTTCCTACTTCTCGAAGGAAAAAAAGATTCTTTTTCCTTGATTTCAGCAGAAATTAGCTCCATCTTTTAAAGGATGTTGTTTATAATACTTCTTTGAAGACGTAAATAATAAACAACCGTACTGAACTTGAAACATGATTATTTGTAAACTAATTTACTGAAACTTTATGCAAGTAAAAATGAATATTTTCTATGTTCCAGATACGTATGAACTACTTGTATATCTGCCTACATTGCAGAATAAACTGACTGTACACCACCTTATATTTTAAAATAATTAGGGCAATTCTTATATACTAGCTACCTTATTTTCGAAGCAATGTCTCAAAATATTTTTGTTTCTTCCATTTACTGAGTTTTTGTCACATTCTCATGTGAAAGAAATAATCAGGTATGTATGTCAGACAATATATATGTCAGTTATTATAAATTGAAGCCACATTAATAAGAACATATATCACATCGTAAGGAGTCAAAAATTATGCGAAGTTGTAATGCCCCGGATATTGAATTGACTTAGTAGTTTATTATGCACTTATTACATCCGGATGTTAGACATAAGGTATCAATGTCAGATTAAGGTTTGCATGAGATTCAGATACGGCATGTAACAGTAGCAAGTGAAAATGGATACAAGCCCATTTGTGGATATTACTTGTTTTTTAAGCTTCAGATACCAAGTCAGGTACAGAACCAGAAAATTACATATATTAATTGGATATGGCCATCGACTCGAGTTGGGAGATTGAAATCGGATATAGAAACGGGAACGGGATCAGATATAGAGACGGCTTCGGAAATTGGGTTTTATATTAAGAATCACTTAGTATTAATGTCGTAGAATGTTGGTATGTGTTATGTACACAGAAGAATTCGTATGTGTTATGTGACAAATGTTGGTATGAGTGTGTACACAGACTTTCATGTGCCTTACCCAAGTGTTGGTATAGAATGTTGACACAAATGCTTAATGTGTTATTATGTGGGAGTATTCATGAATCATGTTAGAACACTCAGGATAATGTCACATGAAGAAGAGGATGTATTTGTGCATTGTGACAAGTGTCACATGTCACGTGATAAGTGGCATTCTTTGTACACATGTTATACAAATTATGTGACGTCTCACCAAGTTAATAAGCTCAGTCTCACCTAGATTTGGGGATAAGAATTTAACTGATTTTATGACAAACTAAATATCTCCTTTGGTTCAAATAAACATAACACGAGTTAAAACTTTCCACTGATGTGTATACAAGGGAATTTAAGAGCCATATTGTTAAGATAGTGAAAACTGTGATTCTATTGGCTCTTTATTTGCAAAACATGTTTCAATTAGATTTAGTATCTTAAAAGCTTGCCCCTGTATTTACTTGATAGAAAATAACCATCAGGATATTAAAGTGAAAAAAAGAATGTAATAGTTGAAGGTATTTAAGTGAAAAGTATGCACATGAACTTGGGGACCAAGCCCTGAGTTATATTAATTATGCATATGAACTTAGATATCAGTCACAGGTTACGAATGCCAATAACTGTGTGCAATGGATCTGATATAACTTGTGTTATGGATGTGATATAATTGTGCATGCTCTGTGAATGATCATATGATCTATAATGATTATACTTGACGAGAAAAGAAAAAGATCAGCTACAGATGTTGCGATTTGAGATCCAAATAACCTTGGATTTCGGGTTGTGACAACCGTAGTGTGATGGGAACAACTAATAATGAACAAGAAATAAGAGAAGCCAAGTGGACTGAAAAATAGCAGGAACATTGTCAGCCAAGATTCCTGAGGGATGCAAATGGTTTTAGGTTTTCGTTTCAAGATATTGTTAGATGATGTTTCCAACATTATGTATTTCCATCGCCACCAATGACCAATGCATATCCAATTAGCACTATTTGACCACTATGTTGCTCTGTGACGGAAATGGTGTCCGTACCCGTCGTATTTGTAGTGTACCAATATCTTTTTTTTTTTTAGTGTACCAATATCTGTGTTTGTAGTTTGTACTCATGCAACATAGAAGAATACTATTGTACCTATTTGAAAAAAAAATGGTATCCAGTACATGTATCGTGGGCTTATCCGTATCTATATTTGTCCTCATGCAACATAGTTTGACCATTAATATAGGCTAATTTGCAACTAAATACCATGACCTTTCACACATTAGGAAAGTGTTACCATGAACGTCCCAAACTTTACAACTTGCTACCATAAACTTCCTTGCAAGTTAAAATCATGAATTATCACTTACGTTGCAAGTAACTATTTTGAATTACCACTAAGTTAATACCATGAACTATAACTGTATTATCTTGCAAAATAAGCAATAGTCCATGGTATTAACTTGCAAAATAAGTGATAATTTATGGTATAAACTTGCAAGCTTGGAAGTTCTCAATAGCAATTACAAAATTTGGAAGTTCATGGTAGCAAGTTGCAAAAGGGTGATAGTTCATGGTATTTAGTTGCAAATTGGCCCACAAGAAATTAAGAACAAAGTATACAACAAAATGGTGGTTATATTGTAGCAATAATAAAATGAATTAAGAATAATTCCACCTAAAGAATGTGTTAATGCGAACATATAGGAAATACCTCAGCCAGTAAAATGTGAGGTTCCTTCTTAAGGATGATGTGGGCATCAAACCTTGTACCTTTAGCTTCAACAAAGACTACTCTTGAGATCTTTTTACTACGCTTTACCCCTGTTGGCTTCCTTTCCTTCTTGCTGGCCTCCGGCACGTTTGAAGGCTCAACTCCGGGTGCGCTTTCAGGCATTTCATCATCTTCCACTGAATTTGCCATTTTTGAAGGCTTCGGATTTGAATGCCTTTTGGAATGACTTTTAAGCATTTTCTTGTCCACAGGACTAGAACCAACACCTCCCATTTGATCATCATCATCAGCTTCAGCTTGATCCACTTCGCTCTCAAAATCTGATGCAGGCTCATCTTCATGCTCATCTCCCATGCCCATAGCAGGGCTTTTCTTCTCCAAACCATCGTCGTACTCCACTTCATCGTATATCTGTTTTTTCCTCTTCTCACCGTCAGCTCCTTCATCTTCATTGTTATCATCATCATCATCATCCTCATTGTCCCCACCATCATTACTTTCCAAATTAGCAGATTTGCTTCCAGGTTCATCTTCTTCTTCCCCTTCTTCCATATTACTGTCTTCCTTGTTAGAAACACCGATGCCACTGATCCTGGAAATCATATCTAAGTGTTTAGTAATGGCAACTTCCAAGGCATCAACAAAGGTTGTCCTTAGGACTCTCCTGCAGTCTTTTAGTGTTATATCTGAATGTGGAGGATAGAGATCAGGTGGGTGGAGCTTCATTTTGAGCTTATACATGGTGGACACGTCCTTGCCATCAATATAGAATGGCAAAGTAGACACCTCCACATACTCAATAATATCTGCTATGCAAATCCTCCTTAACTTTGCTGCAAGATTTTCACCATCTTCCCTGCAGAAGAAAGAGTACAGTTTCAAGTTATCTTTAGTAGACCAAGACACAAAAATAGGTACTTGAGTAAAAAGACAAAGCAATGTATATGTGAACGAGAAGTAGAGGGTACAACGGACTTAAGATGCCCGACTTACTTCGTCATCCATTTAAGCAAAGGGCACGTCATGACTGGAGTGCGAATGTTCTCCTTTGCATTCATTAGAATTTCTTGTAATCGTGGTATTCCTAGCGTCACATTCATCTCTCCTCGGCCAGCAAGATGAAAGGTGTTGAGACTGAAAGAGGGAAAGTGTCGTTTAAAAGGTCACTAAGATGCTATTACATGGTTATCACGCAAACTAACAAAACAATTTGGAACAAAGAAACTCATCTTTACTAAGCATAGAGCTCCTGAAAAGATGGTGAAAAAAACAACTTTAATAACATATTCATTATCAATCCAACAATAACAAAAGATTGTGGTGTTCCGGTACAAGTTTGCCGGATCAAAGAAAAGTGTAGATAAGCAGTTGAGAGACATAATTAGGAAGAAAGAAGTCGGGTACATTATCAAGGGGCTCTTTACGCCTATCCTTATTTTTCAAAAATACAAGCAGTATAATAAGGCTTGAATTTGTAAAATAATACAGTAAAGTAAAAGGCATTAGATGGCTGATTATATTCTGCATTATGAGTGTATGTTTTGTTTAAGAGACAAATGCTGTCTGAATCCTTTCTTCCATTCAGCCTTCTTAATGGCTTGCTAAAAGCTTAAATAATACTAGAATGCAACGGTGTGCTTTAACCAGAAAGAAATAGAATGCATGGATAGAAAGACTGAAAGGAGGAACATCAAATGATTAGCAAGTGTGTCCTTATTTCTTTGAGAATGCCCTTTATCAGGTCTTATACCTAGTTGGCTAATTACTCTTGGCACACTAGTATCTTAGAGGCTCTAATTTACATCAAGTTCCATAACATTTACATAGGCATGGTTTTACTAGAGTAAAAAGAAAGATATAGATTGAATAAGAGACTGAATAAGGAATCTACCGAACTCCAAAACTCAAACTCTTAGCCTCTTAGGTAATAACAATTCACTTCAGAGTGTAACTATCTGCATAAATCCCTCTGTACCTAATGTACAGAAAATTCAAATTAAAAATAATCAAGAGGAATCGGGTCTGGATGATCAATTCTAACTCTTAAAGCACCATCTTACTATAGTCCAAATGTGGAAACTTTCTAAAATTGGGGCCAATGTTACAGATATACATTTTAAAGCAATATACAATGAAAAGAAAATGGACTCACGTCATCTGTGTTGACGGTTCTCCAACCGACTGAGCTGCAATGACACCAACAGGTTCATCAGGTTCAGCAAGACTTGACAGGTACTTGAGCTTCATTAATTTCATTAAGTCCTTCCTCCTAATCTGATGGAAAGGACTTCTTTGATTCTTTGATAGATGTTGGGCAAATCTTGTTGCTTTATTGTTGAGCATATCTGGCAAATCCTTTATAAAGCTATTTGATTTTGACAGATCCGCATCCTTAAGATGACAGCTTAGACCCTCCTCCACAACTCTTTGGTTCTAGAAATTGTTAAGCATGTAAATCTGTAGAAAATAATGGTTGGATGATTTTATTGATGGACTACTTCACTACTTATAGGGAGTCTAGCTCCTCTACATACTACATATTCCGATGTGGGACTAAAAGTCCCTTATTGATTCTCAACACTCCCCCTCAAGATGGGCGATAGATATTGATCATCCCCATCTTGTTACATAGCTTCGACAGACTTAATGAACTAAGACCCTTAGTCAGACAGTCTGCAACTTGTTCTTCTGAGCGGACATGGTCAATCTTCAGTATCCCTTGTTCCAGCTTCTCCTTGATGAAGAATCGATCAATCTCGATGTGCTTCGTTCTGTCGTGCTGAACTGGATTGTTAGCTATACTTATTGCAGCTTGACTATCGCTCAGAAGACGCAATGGTGCTCCCTTATCCAGCTTCAACTCTGTCAGCAATGCTTTCACCCATAGCAACTCTGACACTCCCAGAGCCATTGCTCTGTATTCTGCTTCAGCTGTCGACCGTGCTACCACTGACTGTTTCTTGCTTCTCCATGAGACCAGATTTCCTCCTACAAAAACACAGTATCCCGTGGTAGACCTTCTGTCGTCTATACAGCTTGCCCAATCTGCATCACAGTATCCCTCAACTTCTATGCGTCCATTCTTCTTGAACCATAGCCCCTTTCCCGGTGTTCCTTTCAGATATCTCAAGATCTGAAATACTGCTTCCATATGACCCTTTCTTGGATCATGCATGTAGCGACTCACTACACTCACCGCAAATGAGATATCAGGACGAGTGTGTCCCAAATAAATCAATCTTCCTACAAGTCTTTGATATCTTTCACGATCAACAGGCTCTCCTGCTTTTGCTCCAAGCTTACTCTTCTAGTCAATTGGAGTAACGACTGCTTTGCATTCCAGCATCTCTGTCTCCTTCAGCAGATCTAGTGTGTATTTTCTTTGTGATAGAACAATTTCCTGTTCGCCTTCACACACTTCGATACCTAGAAAGTACCTCATCGCCCCTAAATCCTTCACCTCAAACTCCTTCGCGAGTTTTGACTTCAGCTTAGCGATCTCGACTTCATCATCACCTGTGATCACTATATCATCCACATATACAGCAAGTATAGTGATGTGGCCTCTTGCATGCTGGAGGAAGACCGTATGATCTGCATTTGTTTAACGGTATCTCATGCCTGTGACAGCCTTTCTGAATCTGTCAAACCAGGCTCGAGGAGATTGCTTGAGCCCGTATAGCGACTTCTTCAGTTTACACACCTTTCCTTGCGACGTCCCTCCGTTTGATTCCGTCGCGTAGCACCCTGGCGGGAGCTCCATGTACACTTCTTCTTGCAGGTCCCCATGAAGAAAGGCATTCTTCACATCCAGCTGGTATAGCTTCCACCCATAGTTCGCTGCAATGGAGACCAGAGTTCTCACGGTGCTCATTTTTGCTACTGGGGTAAACGTCTCATCATAGTCTATGCCATATGACTGTGTGAATTCTTTTGCAACCAACCTCGCCTTATACCGCTCTACTTTTCCTTCTGGCGTCTCTTTAACTGTGTACACCCATTTGCATCCCACAGCTTTCTTCCCTTTGGGTAATGGAACCAGCTCCCATGTCTTATTTTTTTCCAGTGTCCCAAGTTCTTCCATCATTGCAGCTTTCCACCTTGGATCTTTTTTTGCTTCCTGCCAACACTTGGGCAACGAAGTAGAGTCTAACGATGCAATGAAGGCTCGATAATTTGAAGAAATGTTAGAATAAGACAAGAAGTTGGCAATGTCATGTTCATAATCATCAAAACGACTAGGAGCCTTACTCGCATTGATGCGAGAAGATCTCCTTAAGGGAGCAATAGGTGGTGGAGAGATCATACCATCTGAGTCGGAGAGATCCGCATCAGAATCCGAGTGATTCAGTGCGGGGGCAACATCTTCAAGAGTTGGAGCAGGAGTAGACGAGGGACTTGGTACAGTAGGCACAGGGCACGGCATAGGCACAGTACTGGACTTCTGTTGTCTCCTTCTGTAGACTTGGAGCTCATTTTCCCTTGTCTGCTGCTCCCCCTGCGTAACATATGTATCTTCTTCTTCATTCTCTGTATCTGAGTCACTGTGCTCTCCCCCTTTCGTCCAGTTTTCTACAACCGGACACGGAACCGATCCGACGACCACATTTGGGCTTATTATCTCCCCCTCACATCAAACACCACCTGTGTTAGATGTGTCACCAAATGCTGAACCTTCATCCGAACCATAGTATGGTTCGAGTTCTCTGAATGTAACGTCCATGCTGACAAACATCTTCCGCTCGACTGGACTCCAACAGGCATATCCCTTCTGAGTCGCCGTGTAACCGACAAAGACACATTTAACTGCTCTAGGATCCAGTTTGCCAACGTCGGGCCTATTATCTTGGACAAAGCACACACATCCAAAAACTTTTGGTGGAACAGTGTATGTAGTTGCCCTAGTAAGCATCTCCAATGGTGTCTTCCAGTCCAATACTTGAGACGGCATTCTGTTGATGAGATACGAGGCCGTCAAAATAGCCTGCCCCCATAAGTGGTTCGGGACATTCATAGCCAGCATCATCGTCCGTGCGACTTCCAGCAGGTGTATATTCTTTCGTTCAGCCACACCATTTTGTGCCGGAGTATAAGCACATGAAGCTTGATGTAGTATTCCATGGGTGGAAAAATACTCAGCAACCTGCTTATTAGTATACTCCGTCCCATTGTCAGACCGGAATACTTAATTTTAGCGCCATATTGTGTTTCCATCCGACGATGAAAGTCCCGAAAGCCTCAAGGACGTCACTTTTATTCTTCATAAGGTAGACCCATGTCACGCGGGTATAACAGTCAATGAAGGTGACGAACCATCGAAAACCGTTAATTCCGGTTGTAGGACAAGGGCCCCATACGTCCGAATGTATCATGTCAAAAGCAGCTGAACTCCTATTCCCCGAACTTACATACGAGCTTCTGGTATGTTTTCCCAACTCACAAGCATCATAAAATAACTTCTCTTTATCAGCCCTTTGATATAAGGACGGATACATTCGACTAATAACTTGAAAAGAGGAATGACCGACACGCTGGTGGTGGAGTAGCAAGTCGGCTTCAACACTGCGACAGAAAGCTTCTGGTGGTGCGTCTGCTACCAAGGATGCCAATGCGTTGTCCAGTCCAGTCCTGTCTAAATACCACAGCCCCTTATGCCATGTGCCAATCCCAAGTCGTCGTCCTGTCCCCTTCTCCTGAAAAGTCACCTTAGGAATGTCAAAGGAAACAGTACAGTTAAGATCAAGTATAATGGCACTAATGGATAAAAGATTGACAGGAAAAGATGGAGCATGTAAGACATTGGTTAGAGTGATGGAAGGGGTGCATACGACAGTGCCTGTACCCACTACAGGTCTGGATGTACCATCAGCAGTCTGAATACTCTCCGGCAATGGTAGCTGAGTATAGTCCTGAAACGCACCACGAGATCCCGTGACATGGCGAGATGCCCCAGAGTCCATTATCCATCCTGGCTGATGGACAGATGCAAGAGCACGTGCAGAATCACCGATGCCGGTTTGGGCAATGTAAGTGATGTGATCTCCCGAGGTCGAAGACGCCCCAGGACTGTCGGCCGAAACCAGCTTTGTGCCTCGCAACTTCTCAAGGAACTCCCTCTCAAGCGAGATTATTTCAGCCAGTAGATTTTCTCCCCCTTCCTCCACCAGATTCGCTTTGTGTCCTCCCCGTCTACCAGCATATCCTCCTCTATTACCCCGTCGGCCGCCACGACCCCGTCCTCGATCAGTAGACTGATTTCGTAAGGATTTTGGACAAAATCGGATGTAATGTCCGGAGTCACCACAATTGTGGCAAACACCACCAACAGATGGAGGTTGATTGAAGGCAGCAAGGGCAGACTTTTCAACCTCGGCTCGCTCCCCTTGGTAGGATCCCTTGTTGGACATCAACTTCAGTCGAGCTTCTTCCTATGTCATGACGGCTATAGCTTCTTCCAAAGTCGGAAGCGTGGATTGGGATAGGAGGATATTCCGTCTCTGCTCAAATACAGGGTGTAGTCCCTTCAGGAATTTCATCATACGCTGCCGCGAAATATAAACCAGGAACGTCTGAAAGTACTTCGCGAATGTCGGTTCGACTTGTGCATCTTCCATCCCAAGAGGATCATAATGATCTAGATCAGACCAGTACTTCTTCAACAGGACTGCGTACTCAGAGATTGTACGTTCGTCTTGGGCCACCCTATCGAGTTCATCTTGCAGTTGAAAGACTCGCATAGGGTTGCCGGAGCCAGAGTACATATCTTTTAGAGTCCGCCATATATCAGCAGCAGCCTCCATTGCCTCGACATTGCCCGACACCTGGTCGGTTAATGAGGCAGTCAACCACCCAGCCACTACGTTGTTGACAATCTCCCAAACAGCAAACTCCTTTGCGGAGTGATCGGCTGGCGCCTTGGCTTGGCCAGTGACATAGCCAACCAAGCCACGTCCCTTCAGCGTCCGCATCGCCTGTCGCGACCACTTCAAGTAGTTGGACGTTCCTTCCAACTTCGTCTCCAGCTTCTCCAATTTTCCCATTTTGTAAGGTGACGGATCCACATCAGTATGGATCGCACGTGGGGTTGCCTCGGTTAATCTCTTTGATAAGATATCATCAACCAAGGCCTTCATCTCTTCGGCCGTCAGTTTGCCACTGATCGAATCCATGCCTTCTTCAACTGTGAACCCTATTCGTCGTCTTCTTCGGCTTCTTCGACGTCGGAGTCGGCAACTTCCCCAACGTCGTCGTCTTCTCCGTCTTCGTCGTTTTCTTCGACGTCACAGACTTTACGAATGCGCTACTAACATGGCCAGCACCGGCGCGCGCATGTAAAGTGAACACGTCATGACACCAGAGAAGACATGATCAGTCTCTGTAGAGATCCCGATGTGAAGAAGAAATAACAAATAAAGCATTTGTTAGTTCCAAACGGCGTAAGCGATGATCAGAGTTGGTGCAAATAAAGTATTTGGCAGCCGTCTGTCTTCGAAATACGTCGTTGTTGTTTTTTTTTGTATAAAGACGGCTATGGTTAGGGTTAGGGTTTGGATGGGGCTGCTAGGGCTAGGGTTAGGGTTTCCATTACAGGAGAGGGAGAGGGAGGAGGGGGGGCGGGAGGGTGCTGGAGGGGGGGGGGGGCGGGAAGGTGCTGGAGAGGGGCAGGAGGGGGGGAAGGGTGCTGGTCGGGGGGGGAGGGGGGGGCGCTGCGGCTCCGGGGGGGGGGGGTCGGGGGGGGCCTGCTCCGGGGGGTGGGGGGACTGCTCCGGGGGGGGGGGGGGGGGGGGGGGGTTCGGCTAAAAAAAAAAATTTGTGTGGAGAGAGAGAGAGAGTTATGGCTCTGATACCATGTAGAAAATAATGGTTGGATGATTTTATTGATGGACTACTTCACTACTTATAGGGAGTCTAGCTCCTCTACATACTACATATTCCGATGTGGGACTAAAAGTCCCTTATTGATTCTCAACAAAATCACATTTTTTTTTTGCAGCTTAAGAGAAAGAGAGTAAAAAATCTCAAGTAGTCTTACAGCAGCAAGAAAGTCTATTTCACTGATAAAGCTGGTTTTAAGAACATCGACTCCATCTTCCCCATATGCAAATTGGATAACAGAGCCATCTGCATCACGGACAGTATAATCGTAACACACCTTCAAGCTCTCAAGGTTCTTGACAAGGCATCTTTGCAGGTATCCACTACGAGATGTTTTTATGGCTGTATCTACCAACCTGTAAACAAATGATGTTACGCCACATGCTCGAGAAAAAAAGTTGTATACATGATTCGAAATAACACTATACTTCCACATGCAACTCCATTGCCACCAATCCACATACGATTAAATTTTAAGAGAACTGGTAGTATTTATTGTTAGTCAACTGGTTGAAACAACTGCTAAAATTTTGTCCTACATGAGCCAATGGTGATGAAGTTGCACGAGGAGTT
This sequence comes from Iris pallida, assembly GCA_029216955.1. Lineage (NCBI taxonomy): Eukaryota > Viridiplantae > Streptophyta > Magnoliopsida > Asparagales > Iridaceae > Iris > Iris pallida. The sequence continues at coordinate 9,255,606 of JANAVB010033815.1, forward strand.
CCTAACTTGGAGATGTACACTACATTTCTTTAAATGTTAAACCAGGCAAAGGGATTTTTTGAAGATCAAACAGAATGAGGTTATTATCATACCCATCTCGACCAGCCATGCAATGAAAATAAAATTCCTGGGGCCGAAGACCAGTTAAAAAGCGGTCACTAATAAAGCCTCCGGCCCGACAAGAAATATCCCAGGGAGGAAAACACGGTAAAGTTTTTCCAGAGACAATACGTGGCACACGTTTTCCCTCCAACTCTTGTTGTCCTAACAAAGAAGAAATTTGTGTCAAATTGACCTGTGAAGAAAAACAGAGAACACTTGGTCAATCTGCCTGCTGAATCCATGTTTTTAACTAGCACGAATCAAGAAAACTAAGGGAATTAAATCCATGCCATCATGCCAATTTATGTAAATTTCATACATAAGTCAAATATAAAAGAATCATACACAATATTGACCTAATAGAGTGAGCTTGTTCACTGTATCCTGAGATGCCCAGTCTCTATATTCAACGATAAAAGTATAATCAATCCTGACTTGCATGCCCATTATGAAATTCAGAGGATAATGACTAAATTTCAGTACATGACTGAGGACTCCAAAGCTGAAATTCAAACGCAACAGACATCAATGATAAGTAGAATAATCATTAATAATTAACAGAACAGTTTCAAGTGTTCCATTGAATGTTTTGTTCCAATTTTGACTAGAACAGTACTTAGGCAATATAATAGTTTTTAAAGGTCAAATATAGCAAAATGTTAAAAAGGCAAAAAAATGTTCCCTAAGTTATATAAAAGCTGGAAGTATGAGAGACAAAGAAGATTGAAACATGAACCCTGCGGCTCTACACCATCACTCATGTTGCATAGGCGTGAATACGACAAGACACTATTCGGATACGACGCACAGGCACGGCACTGATTTGGCCTTGCCTTGGAGTATTTTTGTGTCTGACACGTGCCTGACACGATGCGACATGAACAAAGGCAGATATTTGAAGTAATCCTAGTCCATCGCTATTCTTGTGCCCTTTCAATACTGTTTGCATGCATGCACATACATTATATTCCCCACAAATATAAGGTCTTACATAACCCCTTCATATCTTTTGTTAACACACACTCAGAAGTAATTATAACACAACAATTTGCTAATGTCTCAGTCTGGGACTCTGCTTTACTACTTGCTTCTGGTTTAGCACTTCAGTCAAATATAGAATGACTAATTACCTTGTATATAATGCTTATAAACCACAATAGTCTATCTTCCTTCTACCTTGTACATAACGACTAATTACCTTGTACTTCGTAAGGTTGCTGGGGATTTGATCTTATTTTCAGGGGTGTTTTTTACGGGCATTTTTGAATTTTTGGACCAGACAATCCCAACCGCCTCTCTCAATCTCAACAATTGGGATTGCTGAAGACTCCTCATGATTCCCATAGGGGAGAGGATCCAAATACCGAATTAACATGCATAAAACCTCCAATCAACAAAATAAATGAGAAAAAAAATTAAAAAGCATGAAACCTACCAATCCACCTTTAGCTCCGGTTGTAGTCATCAGAGACAGAAAATTTCTTGGAAAGGGCTTCTGAAGTCCAGTAGGAAATAAAACTTTATTAACCTCCGATGTTACGTTCAAGGCATTGGACATCATTCTATCCAACCGTACTGTTGCAGATTCTCCAGTACTTCTGAGAACTTTTTCAACTTCTTTATGCAACTTCAGTGGATCTACAAACAGGAATCACAATTAGAAAAAGATAACATAATACTCCAATTCACGTATGAAATTTTTAAAGGATTGGGTATGTGGTTGTCAATTATAAAGAGGAATCACATTGCAAATTGATTTTTTGTGGACGTAAGACTGGTAATCAATACGAAGTTTCCATTGAACATTCAACAAAAGTAAATTAATTGCGTAAGAAAATGGTGTCAACAGATGGGCCACTTTAAAATATGTTTATCATGCAGTGTTGTCACGGCACATGTACATGTAGTGGGGTGCACGATACCCTTAGCGCTCGAGGTTCGAGGAGCATGGCGTGACACGCGCCTCGTTGAAGCAAGCTTCACTTTCTAAATAAATTACAATCTAGATATGTCTGTTCAAAATTGGCCACGAACCTAATACAACAATATTATGAATTCCTATAAATCTCATCAAACATCACAGGCCTAGTACTAATTGAATTATTTTGTTTACTAAACAGTGTTGGGGGAGTTACTTTTTTGTCAAAATTAAATGTCCCTATACCCCAAACAAACACATGAAAAGGACTGGACGTCCAAGAAATATGTTAATTCATTGAATTACAATTCACAGATAAAAAGAAACTTCAGGACCGACCAAATGATAAATCAAAACATTCATTCTGACCCCAAACAACAACAAAGTCTTTATTCCAAATTTTTGATGTCAGTTGTTTAATCCTTTTCTTCCGATTAAGGGCCATGTTCTCTGTAACACTAACAAAATGCAAACTGGCGGCTAACTAAAATTATGTGCTAGTTATTTAAGGCAAAATTTCATAAGAACATAATAATTCAGAATTAAAAAAAATAATTGCAGAAATAAAAAATAGAAACAGTTTCTTTGCCTGCGCGATGGCACGCCTTGGTATACCCGAGGCCTCAGGCCATGGCGAGGCAAACTGGCTGCACTGCACCACAGCTCGCGCCCGCCGTATGCACCTCAGTGAACCCGTGACAACACTTTCATCTTGGTATTTAAACAGACCAAGTTTGAAGCCAAAATATAGGGTTAATACTTAATATTAAAAAGTAATAGCATTTTGGATAAGAACTAGCAGAATTCAGCTTTGTTTGATATAATGATACGGGTATTGCAAATGTAAAATATAAAAATTGTATATTAATGACACCGGATTAATGCTTCTAATATCTAAATATGCATTATTACACACCTGTATAACCAGTCTTTGTAGATGTAAAACGAAAATGGACATCTTCGCTTAGTGCTTCACTTTTTTTAAGCATCATTTCCCTTTCTTTATCAGATCCTTGGACAAGCAAAAGATCATCTACTCCACAAGTAAATCCATGCATCTGAAAATTTCAATCAGAAATTTCAAAGGGCATTTTATCGACAGAAATATCTTAACGATAGAATTATAAATATTAAGCATTCTAACCTGGAGAAATACAGTAAAGAGACGACTGAATATAGAGAGTAGAGTGCCTGCAATATCGGCCCCATATAATTCCTGGACCGAATGAACTAAACCATATTTTCCAAACTGTGCTTTGTCAATCATCCCATGTATGAATGTATTATTGGAAATATTCATCGTGCATTCTTCACTGTCTTTTGAAAAATACTCCTTCGGAATTCTTCCATCCTTCTGAACACTAAAAGGTGAGCGACCCCTTGTAATATGGCAAAGAATTGCTGTTATGACCTACATCATAAACAACTCTTACAGGTTACAACAGTTCATACTGTGTGAATGGCAAAGAGCATATATCTCAAGCAGTACAGTTAGTTTACATGTTATCTACATGAATAATAATGATCACCAACCTGCTTTCCTGTCCATAGAGGCCTTGGCTTCCAAATAGCAGGAGGTTGGGGCTGAATCTCATCAGTAGAAATTAGTTGGCACATCTTTTGGCCAGATTTAACAAGATTAGAACTGTCAGATGCAGGAGGCACAACTGAAGCACATAAAATCTGATGGTACTCCTCACGGGTAAAAAAGGTGTCTTTCTTGGTCAGAATTACAGCACTTACTATATGATCCTGAATAAAATGATACCCATAAATATAGAGAAATGGAATATATTTAATAGGACTGTTACAATAACTATCATCTGTAGAAAATAATGGTTGGATGATTTTATTGATGGACTACTTCACTACTTATAGGGAGTCTAGCTCCTCTACATATAACATATTCCGATGTGGGACTAAAAGTCCCTTATTGATTCTCAACACTCCCCCTCAAGATGGGCGATAGATTTTGATCATCCCCATCTTGTTACATAGCTTTGACAGACTTAATGAGCTAAGACCCTTAGTCAGACAGTCTGCAACTTGTTCTTCTGAGCGGACATGGTCAATCTTCAGTATCCCTTGTTCCAGCTTCTCCTTGATGAAGAATCGATCAATCTCGATGTGCTTCGTTCTGTCGTGCTGAACTGGATTGTTAGCTATACTGATTGCAGCTTGACTATCGCTCAGAAGACGCAATGGTGCTCCCTTATCCAGCTGCAACTCTGTCAGCAATGCTTTCACCCACAGCAACTCGGACACTCCCAGAGCCATTGCTCTGTATTCTGCTTCAGCTGTCGACCGTGCTACCACTGACTGTTTCTTGCTTCTCCATGAGACCAGATTTCCTCCTACAAAAACACAGTATCCCGTGGTAGACCTTCTGTCGTCTATACAGCTTGCCCAATCTGCATCGCAGTATCCCTCAACTTCTATGCGTCCATTCTTCTTGAACCATAGCCCCTTTCCCGGCGTTCCTTTCAGATATCTCAAGATCTGAAATACTGCTTCCATATGACCCTTTCTTGGATCATGCATGTAGCGACTCACTACACTCACCGCAAATGAGATATCAGGGCGAGTGTGCCCCAGATAAATCAATCTTCCTACAAGTCGTTGATATCTTTCACGATCAACTGGCTCTCCTGCTTCTGCTCCCAACTTGCACTTCTGGTCAATTGGAGTGACTGCTGCTTTGCATCCTAGCATCCCTGTCTCCTTCAGCAGATCTAGTGCGTATTTTCTCTGTGAGAGAACAATTCCTTGTTCGCCTTCACACACCTCGATACCTAGAAAGTACCTCATCGCTCCTAAATCCTTCACCTCAAACTCCTTCGCGAGTTTTGACTTCAGCTTAGTGATCTCGACTTCATCATCACCTGTGATCACTATATCATCCACATATACAGCAAGTATAGTGATGTGGCCTCTTGCATGCTGGAGGAAGACCGTATGATCTGCATTTGTTTGACAGTATCCCATGCCTGTAACAGCCTTTCTGAATCTGTCAAACCAGGCTCGAGAAGATTGCTTGAGCCTGTATAGCGACTTCTTCAGCTTACACACCTTTCCTTGTGACGTCCCTCCGTTTGATTCCGTCGCGTAGCATCCTAGCGGGAGCTCCATGTATACTTCTTCTTGCAGGTCCCCATGAAGAAAGACATTCTTCACATCCAGCTGGTACAGCTTTCATCCATAGTTTGCTGCAATGGAGACCAGAGTTCTCACGGTGCTCATTTTTGCTACTGGGGCAAACGTCTCATCATAGTCTATACCATATGACTGTGTGAATCATTTTGCAACCAACCTCGCCTTGTATCGCTCGACCTTTCTTTCTGGCGTCTCTTTCACCGTGTACACCCATTTGCATCCCACAGCTTTCTTCCCTTTGGGTAATGGAACCAGCTCCCATATCTTATTTTTCTCCAGTACCCCAAGTTCTTCCATCATTGCAGCTTTCCACCTTGGATCTTTCTTTGCTTCCTGCCAACACTTGGGCAACGAAGTAGAGTCTAACGATGCAATGAAGGCTCGATAATTCGAAGAAATGTTAGAATAAGACAAGAAGTTGGCAATGTCATGTTCGTAATCATCAAAACGAGCAGGAGCCTTACCCGCATTGATGCGAGAAGATCTCCTTAAGGGAGCAATAGGTAGTGGAGAGATCATACCATCCGAGTCGGAGAGATCCGCATCATAATCCGAGTGATTCAGTGCGGGGGCAACATCTTCAGGAGTTGGAGCAGGAGTAGACGAGGGACTTGGTACAGTAGGCACAGGGCACGGCATAGGCACAGTACTGGACTTCTGTTGTCTCCTTTTGTAGACTTGGAGCTCCTTTTCCCTTATCTGTTGCTCCCCCTGCGTAACATATGTATCTTCTTCTTCTTCATCTGTATCTGAGTCACTGTGCTCTCCCCCTTTCGTCCAGTTTTCTACAACCGGACACGGAACCGATCCGACGACCACATTTGGGCTTATTATCTCCCCCTCACATCGAACACCACCTGTGTTAGATGTGTCACCAAATGCTGAACCTTCATCCGAACCATAGTATGGTTCGAGTTCTCTGAATGTAACGTCCATGCTGACAAACATCTTCCGCTCGACTGGACTCCAACAGGCATATCCCTTCTGAGTCGCCGTGTAACCGACAAAGACACATTTAACTGCTCTAGGATCCAGTTTGCCAACGCCAGGCCGATTATCTTGGACAAAGCACACACATCCAAAAACTTTTGGTGGAACAGTGTATGTAGTTGCCCTAGTAAGCATCTCCAATGGTGTCTTCCAGTCCAATACTTGAGACGGCATTCTGTTGATGAGATACGAGGCCGTCAAAATAGCCTGCCCCCATAAGTGCTTCGGGACATTCATAGCCAGCATCATCGTCCGTGCGACTTCCAGCAGGTGTCTGTTCTTTCGTTCAGCCACACCATTTTGTGCCGGAGTATAAGCACATGAAGTTTGAAGTAGTATTCCATGGGTGGAAAAATACTCAGCAACCTGCTTATTAGTATACTCCGTCCCATTGTCAGACCGAAAACACTTAATTTTAGCGTCATATTGTGTTTCCACCCGGCGATGAAAGTTCCGAAAAGCCGCAAGGACGTCACTTTTATTCTTCAGAAGGTAGACCCATGTCACGCGGGTATAACAGTCAATGAAGGTGACGAACCATCGAAAACCGTTAATTCCGGTTGTAGGACAAGGGCCCCATACGTCCGAATGTATCATGTCAAAAGCAGCTGAACTCCTATTCTCCGAGCTTACATACGAGCTTCTGGTATGTTTTCCCAACTCACAAGTATCACAAAATAACTTCTCTTTATCAGCACTTTGATATAAGGACGGATACATTCGACTAAGAACTTAAAAAGAGGAATGACCGACACGCTGGTGGTGGAGTAGCAAGTCGGCTTCAACACTGCGACAGGAAGCTTCTGGTGGTGCGGCCGCTACCAAGGATGCCAATGCTTTGTCCAGTCCAGTCCTGTCTAAATACCACAGCCCCTTATGCCATGTGCCAGTCCCAAATCGTCGTCCTGTCCCCTTCTCCTGAAAAGTCACCTTAGGAATGTCAAAGGAAACAGTACAGTTAAGATCAAGTATAATGGCACTAATGGATAAAAGATTGACAGAAAAAGATGGAGCATGTAAGACATTGGTTAGAGTGATGGAAGGGGTGCATGCGACAGTGCCTGTACCCACTACAGGTCTGGATGTACCATCAGCGATCTGAATACTCTCCGGCAATGGTAGGTGAGTATATCCCTGAAACGCATCACGGGACCCCGTGACATGGCGAGATGCCCCAGAGTCCATAATCCATCCTGACTGATGGATAGAGGCAAGAGCACGTGCAGAATCATCGGTGCTAGTTTGGGCAAAGCAAGTGAGGTGTTCTCCTGAGGATGAAGACGCCCCAGGACAGTCGACCGAACCCAGCTTTGTGCCTCTCAACTTCTCAAGGAACTCCCGCTCAAGCGGGGTTATGGCAGCCAGTTGATTCTCTTCCCCTTCCTCCGCCAGATTTGCTTTGTGTCCGCCCCTTCTACCGGCATAGCCTCCTCTACCACCACGCCGGCCTCCACGACCCCGTCCTCGATCAGTAGACTGATTGTGCAAGGGTTTTGGACAAAAGCGGATGTAATGTCCGGAGTCACCACAATTGTGACAAACACCACCCATAGATGGAGGTTGATTGAAGGCAGCAAGGGCAGACTTTTCAACCGCGGCTGGCTCCCCCTGGGAGGAGCCCTTGTTGGGCATCAACTTCAGTCGAGCTTCTTCCTGTGTCATGACAGCTATAGCTTCTTCCAAGGTCGGGAGCGTGGGTTGGGAAAGGAGGATATTCCGTCGCTGCTCAAAGACAGGGTGTAGTCCCTTCAGGAATTTCATCATACGCTGTCGGGAAATATAAGCCAGGAACGTCTGAAAGTACTTTGCGAAGGCTGGTTCGACTTGTACATCTTCCATCCCTAGAGGATCATAATGATCCAGATCAGACCAATACTTCTTCAACAGGGCCGCGTACTCAGAGATGGTACGGTCATCTTGGGCCACCCTATCGAGTGCATCTTGCAGTTGAAAGACTCGCATAGGATTGCCGGAGCCGGAGTACATATCTTTGAGAGTCTGCCATATATCAGCAGCAGCCTCCATAGCCTCGACATTGTCCGACACCTGGTCGGTTAAAGAGGCAGTCAACCACCCAGCCACAACGTTGTTGACAATCTCCCACACAGCAAACTCCTTGGTGGAGTGATCGGCTGGCGCCTTGGCTTGGCCAGTGACATAGCCAACCAAGCCACGTCCCTTCAGTGTCCGCATTGCCTGCCGCGACCACTTCAAGTAGTTGGAAGTTCCTTCCAACTTCGTCTCCAGTTTCTCCAGCTTCCCCATTTTGTAAGGCGACGGATCCACATCAGTATGGATCACACGTGGGGTTACCTCGGTTAATCTCTTGGATAAGATATCATCAACCAAGGCCTTCATCTCATCGGCCGTCAGTTTGCCACTGATCGAATCCATGGCGTCTTCAACTGTGAACTCAATTCGTCGTCTTCTTCGTCGTCGGAGGCTGCAACTGAGCCAACGTCTTCGTCGTCTTCCTCGTCGACGTCGTCTTCTTCAACGCCAGAGACTTTACTAATGCGCTACTAACTTGGCCAGCACCGGCGCGCACATGTAAAGCGAACACGTCAGAACACCAGAGAAGACATGATCAGTCTCTGCAAAGATCCCGATGTGAAAAAGGAATAACAAATAAATCATTTGTTAGTTCCGAACGGCGTAAGCACGGAACAGAGTTGGTGCAAATAAAGATTTGACAGCCGTCTCTATTCGAAATACGCCTTTTTTTTTTTATTAAAAGCTAGGGTTAGGGTTTGATGGGGCTGCTAGGTCTAGGGTTAGGGTATCCATGGAAAAAATCTAGGGTTAGGGTTAGGGTTTGATGGGGTCGGGGAGGGTCGGGGGGGGGGGGGGGGTCGGCGGGGGGGGGGGGGGGGGGGGGGGTTCTGATCGGGTGGGGGGGGATTCTGGTCGGGTGGGGGGGGAGGGGGGTCGGCGGGGAGGGGGGGTTCTGGTCGGGTGGGGGGGGGGTCGGGAGGGGGGGGGTGCTGTTGTGGTCGGGCGCCGGGAGGGGGGGGGGTGGAGGTTCTGGTCGGGTGGGGGGGGGCGGGTGGGGGGGGGGGAAGGGGGGGTTCGGCTAAGGGGGGTCTGCTAGAGAGAAAAAAAAAAAATTGTGGAGAGAGAGAGAGAGTTATGGCTCTGATACCATGTAGAAAATAATGGTTGGATGATTTTATTGATGGACTACTTCACTACTTATAGGGAGTCTAGCTCCTCTACATATAACATATTCCGATGTGGGACTAAAAGTCCCTTATTGATTCTCAACATCATCCTCTGCTCAACTTCTTGTCTAATGCAAAAAGATATATGCTAGAACACGGGAGGATATCAGAAATAGCTATGAAGCTGATAACTATTATGTACCTGGATCAGACCCCTGATGGGTTCTCCACTAGTTGGAACAATGTATTGCTTATTAGCATTGACAATATTGATTGCTTCAGCACGTGAAATTTCATCCTGAGGGAAGTGAACATTCATCTCATCTCCATCAAAATCAGCATTGTAAGTGCTGCCAACAAAGAAATACATTGCAAATGCAGTTCATGTTGAGCCAGGATCTCAAATAAATTCAAAATTACTACACAAACCTGCAATTTGCATAGTGCATTCGAAGCGTCTTTTCTCCTTTGAGAACGCGAACAACATGAGCCATCATACTGGGTTTGTGAAGTGTAGGCTGCAAATAAATCAATGACACTAATTAGTAGTATAATTTATGAGACTCATTCAGCGTGTGAAGTTTCTTTTCGTATTATCTTTTGTTGGTGTACACACATCCTTCTCCAGCTCCCGCGCTCCTTCATCCTCCCACGTTTCCACCTCTCCCTCCACATCTTCCTTCTGCCTTCCATGTCCCACCAAACCCCTTTCGTTCCCTCCCTCTCTAACTCCCTCTCCTGCTTCTCAACCTAACAAACGTCACCCTGCCCCACCTGTCTCACTGGCAACCTTGTTAAGAAAAGAAAATCTCTTCCTTCTCCCCTCTTTGATTTAAAAAATATGCAAGTATGACAAAGAAGTATACACACACACACTCTGCCAAAGAGGCATGGCCCAAGTGGTCAGAACTTGGAGGCATAAGTACCCTGGTATGTCGGTTGGAGGTTTGAAACCCCATGGAAGTGTTTGAGGTCGGGGGAAGGATTAATGTGCAACCTGTGGTTGCATGGGATCCTGTCTGACCTGGAGGTGCTGACTGGGCCTAGCAGGGCGAGGAGTGATGAGCAGGGACACTACCGAGTTGATGGACGGGACGCGGACAAGTTGATGTTGAGGAAAGGGCATTGTGGACGTCCGATTTGGGCACCTGAGTGCGGTGGTGAGGGAGTGAGGTTGTATGTGAGTTGTAAAAAAGTCCCGAGCATGTACGCCGGGCATTTCAAATTACCAATTCCTATATATATATATATATATATATATATATATATATATATATATATATATATATATATATATATATATATATATTTTGGAATAAGGGTGAATTTATTCCTCGCATATAGTGGAAAAGGTATTAAAGTACAATATCACAACTCTCCATGCCCCAAATAATACTATTATGGGACCATTACAGATACATCGAATTCTATATTATGTAGAATTCCAATAGGGGGGTAGTCAAGCCCTCAAAGATACGTCTGTTCCGCTCCTTCCAAATGTGCCAAACAGACGCAGCAAGACGAACTCTGGCTCTTCTAGCCCACCCCGGATCCCGGCCTATGTGATCTCGAATCCAGCTGAGAATGCTCCGGATGTCTCGGTCCATCCCAACTCCTCATCTCAGCTGTGCACACTGCTCAGTCCAAATGTGCCAGGTCACCGGACAAACAAAGAAGAGATGCCCCATAGATTCATCTTCATCATTACATAGCACACATTTGGCATCCGAGATCTGCATACCAAACCGTAGGAGTCTGTCTCTCGTCATCAGTCTACCCCGGAGAAGGCGATATGCACATAGTTGCATTTTCCGTGCAACGTCCTTGCCCCAAATGAAGTCCACCTCCTCAGCCTGGTCATGGTTGGTCCGAACCAAGTCGTAGCAACTACGGAAACAGAATAGCCCTGATCCGTCCCCCGTACCTGGCCCGGCCCAGCTCCAGGAATCCTCATGCTGGCTAGCGTCAATAGTAACAAGACGAATCTCCTCGGCAAGCTGAGCAGTACGTGGATAACCTTCAGGCCTCCAAACTCCATCTCTGGTGATCCGACTACATGTGAGTCCCCTGCCCGCTTCTCTGTCCAGCTGCCCTCCCAGTATATCGAGAAGGGATCTGGAACCCAACCAAGGGTTAAGCCAAAGGTCAGCGGTCGTCCCATCCTTCATGTGCCTGCGGATAGCTGTCTGGAGCACCGGTCTACACCTCAGGATGGCCTTAAACGTGACCGAGAAATTGTTATCTATCCTGCAGGCCCAGAAGTTGGTCCTCCTCAGGTATCTGTTCGCCATCCAATCCGCCCAGAGCGACCCCCCCTTGATGAATCTCCAGGCCATCTTCACACACGCTGCCTTCCTAACCGCATGGAGAGGCCTCAACCCAACTCCTCCTTCCTCCCGAGGCCGGCATAATTGGTCCCAGGATATCGCATGTATCCCTCCCCTCCAGATGAAGTCAGCACAGATGGCCTCCACTTTCCGAATAGTAGCCGTGGGGATCTGGATAGACTGGAACCAGAACATCGTGATGCCTGCAATAACCGAACGCACCAACTCAATCCGACCGCCAAATGATAGACCCGCCGCTTGCCATCCTTCCACTCTCCTCTGCGTGAAGTCCACCAAGCTGTGACAATCCTGCTCTCGGGCATAGTTGACCGTCAGCGGGACCCCCAGGTATTTCACTGGTAGCTCGCCTCTGTCCACACCTAAAGCGAAGGCTCTCTCCTCCTGAAGTGTACACCGGGAACTGAAGTAGACTCTGCTCTTCTTCCGGTTTAACTGGAGCCCAGAAAGCCGCCCGAACTCCTCCATAATGTCAGAAAGCGCTCTCATTCCCCTCATGGAAGGCTGGAGTAGCACCAATAAATCGTCAGCATAAATCAAATGGGATACAACAGGACTCACCAACCGGAAAAGGGGGACAATCCTCCCGCTATGCACTGTCATATCCATCATACAAGTAAAGTACTCCATCACCAAGGTAAAGAGATACGGGGAGAGGGGTCGCCCTGCCTCAACCCCCTGTTGCTCCTGAAGTAGCCATGCGGCGTGCCCTGGATGAGGACAGAGAAGGTAGGGGAGCAAATGCACTCCCTCACCCTCGCAACCCACCTCTCGTCAAACCCCATGACAAGCATCAAATGGCACAGGAAGTCCCGGTTGACCGTGTCATATGCTTTCCGGAGATCAAGTTTCACACAAGCCTTCATCCCCCCTGATTTGCTGAACTTCCGCACCATCTCGTGAGCTAGAAGGCTGTGCTCCGCTATCGACCGGCCCTTGATGAACGCTGCTTGATTTTGGGACGCCAATCCCTGCATAATCCCCTCCATACGCCTGCACATAAGATGAGTGATAATCTTGTAAAGGAAATTACAGCAAGCAATGGGCCTGAAGTCTGCAAGTGAGGTCGCTCCCTCCTTCTTAGGAACCAGCGTTAAAAATGTATGGTTCATCTCCTTCAGGAGGCGGCCCTCCACAAAGAACTCCTGGACCGCTGCCAGAACAGGTGCCTTAAGCACACCCCAGTGTCGCTTAAAGAACCCAGAAGAGAAGCCATCAGGCCCAGGAGCTTTGTTGGGGTTAGCCTTCATCACAATATCTTCTACCTCCTCCATCCTCACCGGTGCCAAGAGCAGACTGTTCCCATGTCGGGACACCAGTCTCTTCGTAACCAGGGCCGGAAACGTGCTAGAGTAGTCCGTCTGCTGATATAAGTCAGTGTAAAATCTGACGGCCTCCTCCTGAATCTCCACCGGGTCTCCTACAAGACGACCCTCAGCATTTAGAAGTCTGGGGATACTGTTCCGGTGCTGACGGGTGCGGATCACATCATAAAAGAATTTGGAGCAGCGGTCTCCATCTTTGAGCCATGTGCATTTAGCCCTCTGTGCCGCACTGATCTCCTCCTGCAGTCTCATGATGCTAACTTCCTCAATCAGGGTCTTCTTCTTAGCCGCCAGCTCCCCGTTCAGAATGTCAGATTGAAGGGCCACCTGAGTGTCCCGAAGCTCTGCTTTCTTCTCCGCCAGGGAAGTCCGCGGTCTCGTCTTCACCCACCCCCTGATGACCCGCTTGAGTTGCTTGAGCTTGTGAACCATGCAGAATTGGGCCGTGCCGTCCCGGAAGTGCTGCATCTCTCTCATAACCACCTCCTCATAACCTGGTGATAGATACCAGCTGTTGTTATACCGAAACGGCCTCACCCTTAAAGTGGGTCTCTCACAAAGGCCCACCCGGATAGGAGAATGATCGCTAGTACCCGCCGCCAGACCTTCCGCCACCGAGTTCGAAAAACACCTGAACCACTCACTATTGCCCAAGGCCCGATCCAGCTGGCAAGCAATACGATTCTGGGTAGCCTTGTTGTGCCAGGTCCAAATATGTCCAGCTCGCTCCAGCCCCCGCATCCCTGACATAAGCAGACACCTCTGGAAATCGTATAAAATCGAGTCCGGTACAGGCCGGCCTCCCACCTTCTCTTGACGAAGCAACATAGCATTGAAGTCCCCCATGATGAGTAAGGAAAGATGCATGTTGTCCGCCATACGACCCATAAGCACAATGTCCTCCCACAGAGCCTCCCGGAGTCTCCGGTCATTGTGCCCATATACAGCACACAGGATGAATCGGAACCCACCTTTATTCTCAAAAGTGACACCGATGAGTTGCTCTGACTTATGAATCTGTACCCCCACCCAGCTACCTGTGTTCCACCTAACCCAGATCTTTGCCATACCGCAAAGATCTAAGTTATGAATGTGATCCCAGGCTGCAGGAGTCCGACGTGAGAGCATAGCGGCCCCTCGAATCTTCGTCTCCAGCAGAATAGCAATGTCACAAGCCTCTCTCCTCAGCACCCCTCTAATCTCCCTCCATCTGCCAATGGAACACCCCCCTAATGTTCTATGCTAGGACCGACATCTAAATAAAAGATGTTGGGTCCCCCTGAAACTCCTCTGGATCGACACTCGAGGGAAGTGTCTCATCCGCCTGCTCAAGGACTGCATCTACCATGGAGGAAGGGGCAAGATGGGCCTGAATCCTGCTAAGAGTAAGTGTCCAGTCAGGATTGGGGTCGGTCTGGTCATCCATATCCCTCGCCTGGAGAATATCCTCCAATGTGGCCGGAGCGTGTCTCTTCCTGCTGCTGTAAACCATAAGTGCCGTGGAGGCCTCCACCCCCTCTGACCACTATCCGTCACACTCATACCCCTGGTCACCATAGTCCTCCGTGGCCTGAACGGAACCAGCGCACCCTGCATGCTCTCCTGTCTCTGTGGCGGTCCTGTCTCCAGTCTCCTATCAATCTCCATAACTGTGTCTTCCTCCATGTGTCTCTCTGGCGCCGTCTCCTCAAGCAAGTGACTGGGGGCCGCCTCCTTCTCATGTGCCTCCGTCTGAACAGTCTCCGTCCGAAGTATCTCTGTCTGGGCCGCCTGTGGCCTGGCGGACTCCTTCCCCTTATAGTTGCACGCACTGGTAATGTGCCAAAAGCACTCGCAGTACGAACACATGGGCGGGACCCAATCATACTCCACAGACTGCGTCAGTACCTCTCCAGATGGAACATGATACTCAAGCATGCTCGGGAGCTCCGAGCCTGCCTTTATCTCCACAAAGACTCTGGCGTACATTATTCTGGATCGGAAGGTAGTGGCCTCATCTGCCTTGATCGGCTTCCCCACGAGGCTGGCGAGTCTCATGAGGAGTGGGATGCTCCAGTATTGTACTGGAAATTCTGGAAACTGGATCCAGACGGGGATGGCATTCAACACTTCTTTCTCACATCTCAGCGCCGGTGTCCATTCTTTCAAAATAATGAGTCTCCCATCAAACGACCATGGCCCTCCCTGCACAATCCTGGTCACATCCTCCGCCAGCCCAAACTTGACATAGTAAAATTCATTCTCCCGGGAGAAGAATTCCATGCTGTCTTTGGGCCTCCAGACTCTCTCCGCATACCCCCGGATTTGGCATAGAACGGCTTATTCCCTAACACATATAGCACTAAGGTGTTCTTCCAGAAATCAGCGACCTTTGCTATTTTCTCTGCGGGGAAGTAAGCCCTGAGTCCTCCACCAACCGCCATCGGGGTAACATATTCCATTGACATCGGACTTTTCGACTCCACTGGGGTGGAGACCTCCTTCCATGACCGAGGCCGCTGCTCCTCAGAGGGGGTCCTGGTTGGAGGAGTCGCAGCTACCGGGCCCTGCCTACCAGAATCGACGGCAACACCCTTTCCCTTCTCCGCCGCCGTCGCCTTTGGCCGCCACCCGGACACAGTGCGAACCATATTTCCCCCTCGATGATGTGGATCGACTGTGTCTCTTGGGGGTCGGCTCCCAGAGTTCCCTTGGTTCTGAACCCCTTGCCGCCCTCTGGCCCGTCGTCTCACCACCGTCTGCCAGCCTGCCTCTCCAGTCCCGTCCGCCCCCATTGTAGAACCCGACCCGAATTCAAACGTCGGTGCCGTATCTCCACCCGCTCCTGAACCCCCAATCGTGGGGGTCCCGATAGATCCAGCCGACCCCCTCCCGCCGTGGTGCGCCCCGCCGCCGCCTGGAGGGTTCGACCCCCCCATGCCCTTGTCCCGATAGGTCCCGCCGCCACCGGCGCCCGACCCCCCCTCCACCTGGGGGGGTCACCAGTCTGCCGCTGCCGCCTGGGGGGGCCGACCCCCCCCCCCCCCCCGCCTTGGTCGCCCTTCCCCCCCTCCGCTTGGGGGGGTCACCTTTCTGCCGCTGCCGCCTGGGGGGGCCGACCCCCCCCCCCCCGCCTTGGTCGTCCGACCCCAGTGTGCAGCCGCCGCTGCCTGGGGGGTGCGACCCCCCCATGTTCTGGACGCCTGACCCCCCCCTCCGCCTGGGGGGGGTCATCTCGCCTCCGCCGCCCGCCACGTGGGGCCGCTCGCCCCCCCCCCCCTTCCCACCTTTCCTCCGGATCCCTCCCTCGAGAGGGTCCGGGGGGCGGGGGGGCATCGCCAGGGAAACCTAGTAGAGTCGCCAGGAGTCGTCAGGAGCGCTGCAACCATTTTCTTTATATATATATATATATATATAAATATATATGGTTGAATTCTCGGATGGCGGGTCAGGGATATTCAGTTTTAAAAGTCGCTACAATCTGGTTCGGACTCCACATGAAAGGATTGCGGAGTATGACTTTATCTGGGCAAAGGGGATTGCTCGCAAAATGCAGCTTTGCTCATACAGACTACTTCTAGACAGGTTGATGACGAGGGACAGACTTCTCAGGTTTGGGTTGCAGATTCCAGACCCGAAGTGCGTACTCTGTTCAGGTGAGGCCGAATCTTTGGGCCACCTATTCTTTGAGTATCCGATGACTTGGCACATCTGGTCTGAGCAGTGCATGCGATCGATGGACGGAGTTGGCAGTGCTAGAGATATACGGGAGATCCTCAGCTGGATCAGAGATCGCCGAGGCATGGACTCTGGTTGGGCCAAGATTGCTAGAGTTCGACTTGCAGCATCAGTTTGGCATGTCTGGAGGGAGCGTAACAGGCATGTCTTTGAGGGACTGGCTACTCCGCCTGTAGGAATTCTACATAATACAGAATTCGATATATCTGTAATGGCCCCTTAACTGGGGAGGGAGAGATGTGATAATAGTGTATTGTAATACCTTTACTGCGATTTGCGTGGAATAAAATTTACCCTTATTCCAAAAAAATATATATAGTTGAATTCCAACAATTACCAATATCTGGTCCATCCTCTACCTTATCTTTATCAGTAATCTTAGTTCCTAATCCTTTTAGCACCACTTAGATTCCACTGCTGAACACAACTTGACTAGTCAATATTACATAGTTCTTTTATTCTTTTATTAGCATGACCAATCTTAAATCCTATTGAGCTTGTAATAATGACAGTTATTATTACCTCATGTCCGTCATTACTCTCTAAAATGAGATTGTATTATATCCAAACAATATAGTATCGTCATGGTCCTAGAACCACCTACATGAAAACAAAAGCTCATTGAACAACATTGACATCATTGATTAACTATTTTTCGTATAGGAAATGTCAGTATCTTATTCAATTAGATATAGGCTCAAGCAATATAGGTATCTTACACTTTAGGCTTAAGTTTACCTTGACAGAGAGAAAAAGGAGTCACGCTTATTCGGATCTCATCTTGAGGTTTGTCCAGTTGAAAGGGTTAATGAATACCCCTAAACAGAGACAACCAACAATCAGTAAAGGACTCATTTATACAAAAACTAAGACTGGCTTAGCTCAATCACAATGTGTGAAATTTTCTCTGAGGTCCCTGTAAACACAGTGAAATCCACCTCAACTTATGATTGTCCTCCAGTCAGCTACAAGCCGCGTTGTTAGTCGGTCCTACATTTTTGCTAACCTAACCAGAAAACATTTGCTTTCATCTCTCGTCCTTTCCTGCTATGCTTCTTAGTAGGTACAATGCCCAGTGACAGAAGCACATGCAGGACTGGCAGTTTACTGGTCCGCAGGAGCTTGAGCAGAACTTCTGATGACACCTTATGAGCTTATGATCCAGTTATCACAAAATCCCGTCTAAGATCTCTAATTTGATTAGTAGCAGATTGACCACCAGGACAACAAATTTGAGAGGGGGGGGGGGGGGGGGGTGTGTGGAGGGGAATTAACCAAAGACTGCATACAACGATTTAACATTACATAAGATATTGCAAGTAACAGACCAACCTCCAAGATCTACATCTTTCACCCGTGAAAGGATTCTTAACGCTCTAGGGAAAGGCCTGTGAAAGGATCAAGTTGGATAAATGCAGGAATATAGTTACAATTATATAGATTAAAAATATTTGATTGTTTGACAGTATTTTCTTATATAACCTTGTGTAGAAAATAATAGTTGGATGATTTTATTGATGGACTACTTCACTATATATAGGGAGTCTAGCTCCTCTACATACTACATATTCCGATGTGGGACTAAAAGTCCCTTATTGATTCTCAACACTCCCCCTCAAGATGGGCGATAGATATTGATCATCCCCATCTTGTTACATAGCTTCGACAGACTTAATGAACTAAGACCCTTAGTCAGACAGTCTACAACTTGTTCTTCTGAGCGGACATGGTCAATCTTCAGTATCCCTTGTTCCAGCTTCTCCTTGATGAAGAATCGATCAATCTCGATGTGCTTCGTTCTGTCGTACTGAACTGGATTGTTAGCTATACTTATTGCAGCTTGACTATCGCTCAGAAGACGCAATGGTGCTCCCTTATCCAGCTTCAACTCTGTCAGCAATGCTTTCACCCATAGCAACTCTGACACTCCCAGAGCCATTGCTCTGTATTCTGCTTCAGCTGTCGACCGTGCTGCCACAGACTGTTTCTTGCTTCTCCATGAGACCAGATTTCCTCCTACAAAAACACAGTATCCCGTGGTAGACCTTATGTCGTCTATGCAGCTCGTCCAGTCTGCATCACAGTATCCCTCAACTTCTATGCGTCCATTCTTCTTGAACCATAGCCCCTTTCCCGGCGTTCCTTTCAGATACCTCAAGATCTGAAATACTGCTTCCATATGACCCTTTCTTGGATCATGCATGTAGCGACTCACTACACTCACCGCAAATAAGATATCAGGGCGAGTGTGTCCCAGATAAATCAATCTCCCTACAAGTCGTTGATATCTTTCACGATCAACGGGCTCTCCTGCTTCTTCTCCCAACTTGCACTTCTGGTCAATTGGAGTGACCGCTGCTTTGCATCCCAGCATCCCTGTCTCCTTCAGCAGATCTAGTGTGTATTTTCTCTGTGAGAGAACAATTCCTTGTTCGCCTTCACACACCTCGATACCTAAAAAGTACCTCATCGCTCCTAAATCTTTCACTTCAAACTCCTTCGCGAGTTTTGACTTCAGTTTAGTGATCTCGACTTCATCATCACCTGTGATCACTATATCATCCACATATACAGCAAGTATAGTGATGTGGCCTCTTGCATGCTGAAGGAAGACCGTATGATCTGCATTTGTTTGACGGTATCCCATGCCTGTAACAGCCTTTCTGAATCTGTCAAACCAGGCTCGAGGGGATTGCTTGAGCCCGTATAGTGACTTCTTCAGTTTACATACCTTTCCTTGCGACGTCCCTCCGTTTGATTTCGTAGCATAGCACCCAGGCGGGAGCTCCATGTATACTTCTTCTTGCAGGTCCCCATGAAGAAAGGCATTCTTCACATCCAACTGGTACAGCTTCCACCCATAGTTTGCTGCAATGGAGACCAGAGTTCTTACGGTGCTCATTTTTGCTACTGGGGCAAAAGTCTCATAATAGTCTATTCCATATGACTGTGTGAATCCTTTTGCAACCAACCTCGCCTTATACCGCTCTACTTTTCCTTCTGGCGTCTCTTTCACTGTGTACACCCATTTGCATCCCACAGCTTTCTTCCCTTTGGGTAATGGAACCAGCTCCCATGTCTTATTTTTCTCCAGTGCTCCAAGTTCTTCCATCATTGCAGCTTTCCACCTTGGATCTTTCTTTGCTTCCTGCCAACACTTGGGCAACGAAGTAGAGTCTAACGATGCAATGAAGGCTCGATAATTCGAAGAAATGTTAGAATAAGACAAGAAGTTGGCAATGTCATGTTCATAATCATCAAAACGAGCAGGAGCCTTACCCGCATTGATGCGAGAAGATCTCCTTAAGGGAGCAATAGGTGGTGGAGAGATCGTACCATCCGAGTCGGAGAGATCCGCATCAGAATCCGAGTGATTCAGTGCGGGGGCAACATCTTCAGGAGTTGGAGCAGGAGTAGACAAGGGACTTGGTACAGTAGGCACAGGGCATGGCATAGGCACAGTACTGGACTTCTGTTGTCTTCTTTTGTAGACTTGGAGCTCCTTTTCCCTTGTCTGCTGCTCCCCCTGCGTAACATATGGATCTTCTTCTTCATTTTCTGTATCTGAGTCACTGTGCTCTCCCCCTTTCGTCCAGTTTTCTACAACCGGACACGGAACCGATCCGACGATCACATTTGGACGTATTATCTCCCCCTCACATCGAACACCATCTGTGTTAGGTGTGTTACCAAATGCGGAACCTTCATCCCAACCATAGTATGGTTCGAGTTCTCTGAAAGTAACGTCCATGCTGACAAACATCTTCCGCTCGACTGGACTCCAACAGGCATAACCTTTCTGAGTCGCCGTGTAACCGACAAAGACACATGTAACTGCCCGAGGATCCAGTTTGCCAACGTCTGGCCGATTATCCTGGACAAAGCATACACATCCAAAAACTTTTGGTGGAACAGTGTATGTATTAGCTCCAGTAAGCATCTCCAACGGTGTCTTCCAGTCCAATACCTGAGATGGCATTCTGTTGATGAGATAAGAGGCCGTCAATATAGCCTGCCCCCATAAGTGCTTGGGGACATTCATAGCCAGCATCATCGTCCGTGCAACTTCCAGCAAGTGTCTGTTCTTTCGTTCTGCCACACCATTTTGAGCCGGAGTATAAGCACATGAAGTTTGATGAAGTATTCCATGAGTTGAAAAATACTCAGCAACCCGCTTATTCGTATACTCCGTCCCATTGTCAGATCGGAAACACTTAATTTTAGCGCCATATTGTGTTTCCACTCGTCGATGAAAGTCCTGAAAGGCCTCAAGGACGTCACTTTTATTCTTCAGAAGGTAGACCCATGTCACACGGGTATAACAATCAATAAAGGTGACGAACCAACGAAAGCCGTTAATCCCGGTTGTAGGATAAGGGCCCCATACGTCTGAATGTATCATGTCAAAAGCAGCTGAACTCCTATTCCCTGTGCTCACATACGAGCTTCTGGTATGTTTTCCCAAAGCACAAGCATTACAAAATAATTTCTCTTTATTAGCCCTTTGATATAAGGACGGATACATTCGACCAATAACCGGAAAAGAGGAATGACCGACACGCTGGTGGTGGAGTAGCAAGTCGGCTTCAACACTGCGACAGGAAGCTTCTGGTGGTGCGTCTGCTACCAAGAATGCCAATGCTTTGTCCAGTCCAGTCCTGTCTAAATACCACAGTCCCTTATGCCATGTGCCAGTCCCAAGTCGTCGTCCTGTCCCTTTCTCCTGAAAAGTCACCTGAGGAATGTCAAAGGAAACAGTACAGTTAAGATCAAGTATAATGGCACTAATGGATAGAAGATTGACAGGAAAAGATGGAGCATGAAGGACATTGGTTAGAGTGATGGAAGGGGTGCATGCGACAGTGCCTTTACCCATTACAGGGCTGGATGTACCATCAGCGGTCTGAATACTCTCCGGCAATGGTAGGGGAGTATATTCCCGAAACGCACCACGGGACCCCGTGACATGGCGAGATGTCCCAGAGTCCATAATCCATCCTGGCTGATGGATAGATGCAAGAGCACGAGCAGAATCATCGGTGCTGGTTTGGGCAAAGCAAGTGAAGTGATCTTCCGAGGTTGAAGACGCCCCAGGACTGTCGGCTGAACCCAGCTTTGTGCCACGCAACTTCTCAAGGAACTCCCGCTCAAGCGGGGTTATTTCAGCCAGGTGATGTTCTCCCCCTTCATCCACCAGATTTGCATTGTGGCCGCCCCGTCGACCAGCATATCCTCCTCTACCACCACGTCGGCCTCCACGGCCCCGTCCTCGATCAGTAGACTGATTGCGCAAGGGTTTTGGACAAAATCGGATGTAATGTCCAGAGTCACCACAATTGTGACAAACACCACCCATAGATGGAGGTTGATTGAAGGCAGCAAGGGCAGACTTTTCAACCGCGGCTGGCTCCCCCTGGGAGGAGCCCTTGTTGGGCATCAACTTCAGTCGAGCTTCTTCCTGTGTCATGACAGCTATAGCTTCTTCCAAGGACGGGAGCGTGGGTTGGGAAAGGAGGATATTCCGTCGCTGCTCAAATACAGGGTGTAGTCCCTTCAGGAATTTCATCATACGCTGCCGGAAAATATAAGCCAGGAACGTCTGAAAGTACTTTACGAAGGCTGGTTCGACTTGTGCATCTTCCATCCCAAGAGGATCATAATGATCCAGATCAGACCAATACTTCTTCAACAGGGCCGCGTACTCAGAGATGGTACGGTCGTTTTGGGCCACCCTATCGAGTTCATCTTGCAGTTGAAAGACTCGCATAGGGTTGCCGGAGCCGGAGTACATATCTTTGAGAGTCTGTCATATATCAGCAGCAGCCTCCATAGCCTCGACATTGCCCGACACCTGGTCGGTTAAAGAGGCAGTCAACCACCCAGCCACGACGTTGTTGACAATCTCCCACACAGCAAACTCCTTGGTGGAGTGATCGGCTGGCGCCTTGGCTTGGCCAGTGACACAGCCAACCAAGCCACGTCCCTTTAGTGTCCGTATCGCCTGCCGCGACCACTTCAAGTAGTTGGAAGTTCCTTCCAACTTCGTCTCCAGTTTCTCCAGCTTCCCCATTTTGTAAGGCGACGGATCCACATCAGTATGGATCACGCGTGGGGTTACCTCGGTTAATCTCTTGGATAAGATATCATCAACCAAGGCCTTCATCTCATCGGCCGTCAGTTTGCCACTGATCGAATCCATGGCGTCTTCAACTGTGAACTCAATTCGTCGTCTTCTTCGTCGTCGTCGGAGTCTGCAACTGACCCAACGTCGTCGTCTTCGTCGTCTTCTTCAACGCCAGAGACTTTACTAATGCGCTACTAACTTGGCCAGCACCGGCGCGCGCATGTAAAGTGAACACGTCAGGACACCAGAGAAGACATGATCAGTCTCTGCAAAAATCCCGATGTGAAGAAGGAATAACAAATAAAGCATTTGTTAGTTCCAAACGGCGTAAGCACGGAACAGAGTTGGTGCAAATAAAGATTTGACAGCCGTCTCTATTCGAAATACGCCGTTTTTTTTTTTTTTGGTTAAAAGCTAGGGCTAGGATTTGATGGGGCTGCTAGGTCTAGGGTTTCCATGGCAAAAAAAAAGGGTTAGGGTTAGGGTTTGATGGGGTCGGGGAGGGGGGGGGGTCGGGGGGGGAGGTTCTGGTCGGGGGGGGGGATCGGGTGGGGGGGGGTCGGGAGGGGGGGGGGGTGCTGCTGTGGTCGGGCGGCGGGGGGGGGGGAGGTTCTGGTCGGGGGGGGGGGTCGGGGGGGGGGGTCGGGAGGGGGGGGTGCTGCTGTGGTCGGGCGGCGGGGGGGGGGGGGGGGTCGGCTAGGTAGGAGCGGCTAGGGGGGGGGGTGCTGCTGTGGGCGGCGGGTGGGGGGGGGGGGGTGGTCGGCAGGAGTGGTGGAGGCGGCGGGTTGCTGTTGTGGGCGGGTGGGGGGGGTCGGCTAGGGGGGGGTCGGCTAGAGAGAGATTTTTTTTTTTTGTGTGGAGAGAGAGAGAGAGTTATGGCTCTGATACCATGTAGAAAATAATAGTTGGATGATTTTATTGATGGACTACTTCACTATATATAGGGAGTCTAGCTCCTCTACATACTACATATTCCGATGTGGGACTAAAAGTCCCTTATTGATTCTCAACACCTTGATTAGCTCCTATGGCTTATACAAGTAAAAGTTGTCTTTCTACATCTTGTGTGCTCTTGCTCTGCTCCAAGAACCAGTTAATTGTGGTAAACATTTCCTTCCTGAACAACGTGTGCCCTTCACTTTGTATCAAGCATGTTTAGTGAACTGCTCTATGATTCGAATAGTTATAGTGCTTCATTTCTTCAAAAGGTGAAACAAACACCTAGCAATCAAATGTGTGGATGATCCGGACAATGATCTTGATGTCAGGCTGGACTAGTTTTAATTCCTTAAAACCTTCAATTCTGTGATGAATTTAAGTAATTGAGTATAAGTAGTGCTGCTTAGAAAATTGGCACAATAATCTGCAATTTTCTACTTGAAATAACTGCAATAAAAAAACCGTCCTATAAAAATCTCCTAACCATTTCCATTAAGTTGTCCACTATAAAATTTGTACGCTCTAACAACCATCCTAACCTTCATTTTTGTGATGAATTTATGTAGTCAAGTATAAGTAGTGCTGCTTAGAAAATTGGCACCATAATCTGCAATTTTCTACTCGAAATAACTGCAATAAAAAACTGTCCTATAAAAAACTCCTAACCATTTCCATTAACTTGTCTGTCCACTATAAAATTTGTATGTTCCAACAACCATCCAGCCCTTATACTACACTGTTCTAGCCAATTGATTATGTACTCGCAGAGATTAACAGTCTGGTATAGAAAAAGCAAGAACCACAAAAAAATATCTTGCTTATGACCTTGATATAGGTAAATGTAATATAGAAACTTGTTTACAAAAAGTATTAAGGTTTGCAAGGATATATTAAAGAAAATTACATCAAGACTCGAGTTTAATTATAAGTTTGAAGTTTGGACCCCATATAGCATTTAAATCAATTTTACTCGGCCACCGCAAAAATCTCCTAGGAAAATGTCAACTTTGTATATTTGGAAACTTTCTAGCCATTCTTCTATGGAAATATATATTTCGATATTTAATAAACATATCAATTATCAAAGAGACTCTCGGCTTAAAAAAGTATGCTCTCATAGAAATTCTATTACTAAGTCTCTAGTTGAGTCGGTGTTGGGTATGCACTGATACCGCTAATTGGGATGGAGATAGCTTACCCACTTAAAGTGGGAGCTACAATGAGTTGAAGTTTAGCTTACCCGCTTAACGTGGGAACTACAATGAGTTGAAGTTTAGCTTATCCGCTTAACACGGAGGCTAGAGAAAAGAAAAGAAAAACAAACATACAAAAGACAAGAGAATTAACGAGGTTCGGCTATGTGCCTACGTCCTCGGACAACAATAGTTCTTTTCTTTCTTCTTCCACTAAGAATAGTGGGATTACAGAGTTACAAACTCTCTCTTGGATACACTCAAGAGGATCTCTCTCATACACAAGTATGGAAGACACTTTGGTGAAGAAGCACCCGAGGTAGAAGCACCGCCCGGAAGAACACCGTAAGCAAGGAGCACCAACACTTCTAGCACCAAGATCACAAGGGAGGATTAACCCAAACATCTCCCAAACCATCTCCTTATATAGCCATAAGGGAATGAACATTCTCCTCCAAGATTCATTCATGCAAGATGAATGAACCTTGGGAACTCCACAAGTCTTTAGACTTTCTCCAAGGTGAATGAACCTTGGGAACTCCACAAGTCTTTAGACTTTCTCCAAGGTGAATGAACCTTGGGAACTCCAAATCCTCTCCAATTAAGGAGGGACCACCCAACAATTTCCCCCTTCCCGACTTAAGTAGAAGGCTCCGTCATACCAGCTGCACTTCTGCAAAAGATGTGCTTGTATTTAGGTAGAGATTTAGTCATCATGTCTGAGCCGTTGTCATTGGTATGGATCTTCTCAATCTGAAGTTGCTTGGATTCCACCACGTTACGAATCCAATGATATCTCACGTCAATATGCTTTGTCCTTGAGTGAAAACTCGAATTCTTGCTCAAATGGATAGCACTCTGGCTATCACAATAAAGAACATATTCTCGTTGTTCTTGACCCAACTCTTGTAGGAATCTTTTCATCCACAGTAGTTCCTTGCATGCTTCTGTCGCTGCGATATATTCTGCTTCTGTAGTCGACAGAGCAACACACTTCTGTAACTTTGACTGCCAAGACACAGCTCCCCCTGAAAGAGTAACTAAATATCCTGAAGTAGATTTTCTGGAGTCAAAATCTCCAGCCATATCTGCATCTGTGTACCCAATCAACACAGGCTTGTCATTTCCAAAGCACAATCTCATTTTGGAAGTACCTCTGAGGTATCTCAAAATCCACTTCACCGCTTTCCAATGCTCTTTTCCCGGATTGGATAAGAATCTGCTGACGACACCAACTGCATGTGCTATGTCAGGTCTGGTGCACACCATCATATGCATAAGACTGCCAACTGCTGAGGCATATGGCATCGATGCCATCTCTTCTTTTTCTTTGTTGCTTGTAGGACACTGTCTTGAGTTGAGCAAAAATTGATTAGCAAGTGGAGTTGCTACAGGCTTTGCCTTGTCCATGTTGAACTTCTTCAACACCTTCTCGATATAGCGCTCTTGTGATAACCACAGCTTCCCATTCCTTCGATCACGGGAGATATGCATACCGAGAATTTGCTTTGCTGGACCTAAGTCCTTCATTGCAAAGGACTTGCTGAGCTCTTTCTTTAACTTGCTGATCTTGTCATTGTCACGACCTACGATCAACATATCATCAACATATAGAAGGAGTATAATCAGTTCACCATCAGAGTACCTTTTGACAAACACACAATGATCAGAAGAGGTCCTCAGGTATCCTTGCTTGGTCATGAAGAGATCAAACTTCTTATACCATTGGCGTGGTGCCTGTTTCAGTCCATACAGGCTCTTCTTTAGTTGACAGACTAGATCTTTTCTTTTGACTTTGAAACCCTCTGGCTGCTCCATGTAGATTTCTTCTTCAATCTCTCCGTGAAGGAATGCAGTCTTCACATCTAGTTGTTCCACTTCTAGATTTAGACTTGCAGCCAAGCTGAGCACTACTCTGATAGATGTCATCTTCACCACTGGTGAGAAAATCTCTTCATAGTCAATTCCTTGCTTCTGACTAAAACCTTTCACAACTAGCCTCGCCTTGTATCTTGGTTGTGATTTGTTTTCTTCTGTCTTCAGCTTATACACCCATTTGTTCTTGAGTGCCCTTCTTCCTTTTGGTAATTTTACCAAATCATAAGTGTGATTCTCATGCAAGGACTTCATCTCATCTTGCATGGCTTCCAGCCACTCCCCCTTTTTCTTGTGTGTCACGGCTTCTTGATAGTTTTCAGGTTCTCCTGCATCTGTTTGCAATACATACTGTTGTGGACTGTAGAGGCTGTTAGGCTTCGGTTGTCTGTTTGATCTTCTCAGTTGAGGTCCTTCAGGAGCTTGCTCTTTTTGAACATTTTCATGTATAATATCATCATCATGATTGTCCTCGACATGATCATGGATTTCAGCTTCATTGTTCTCGAACGGATCTCCCCTTTGTTCCCGGGGTCGAGACACTGGATTTAGGTTGACAGGAAATTCCCTGGAGCTATCAACATTTTCTCCCTTCTGACAATCTTTAATAGTTTGATCTTCAAAGAAGACCACATCTCTGCTTCTGACAATCTTCTTATTGGCAGGATCCCAGAGTCTGTAGCCGAACTCTTCATCTCCATAGCCAAGAAAAATGCATTCTTTTGATTTGACATCAAGCTTGGACCTCTCGTCTTTGGGAATGTGCACAAATGCTCTACACCCAAACACCTTCAAGTATTGGTAGGACACATTTTTTCCTGTCCAGAACTTGTTCGGTACATCACCATTGAGTGGAGCTGATGGAGACAAGTTGATTAAGTGAACTGCTGTCATTAATGCTTCACCCCAGAAACCCTTTGGCAGCTTGGAGTGAGATAACATGGTTCTGATCCGCTCAACGATCGTTCTGTTCATCCTCTCCGCCAACCCGTTGTGCTGAGGGGTCTTTGGAACCGATCTTTCATGTCTGATCCCATTATTCTTGCAATAGATTCTGAAGTCTCCTATGTACTCTATACTATTGTCAGTACGGATGCACTTCAGAGTCGTACTAGTCTCACGTTCAACGCTGGCATGAAACTGCTTGAACACATCAAAGACTTGATCTTTGGATTTGATTGCATATGCCTATACCTTCCTGGAATGATCATCAATGAAGGTGACAAAGTATCTTGCACCACCAAGAGTATTAGTAGTCATAGGCCCACAAACATCAGAGTAAACAACATCCAGTACATTGGGTTTTCTAGTTGCAGTCTTATAATGAAATGAAACTCTATGTTGTTTTCCAGCCAAACAATCAGTGCAAGGTTCAAGAGGTGTACCTTTCGATTTCAGTCCGGTCAATACCTCTCTTTTGGCTAGAATTTGCAATCCCTTCTCACTCATATGACCCAGTCGCTTGTGCCATAACCCAATCGTTGATCCTGATTGGTCGATTGCTGCATTAACATGCTGATTGTTGATCTTAGCATATGTCGTATAGAGTGTGTTCTCCTTCTTCCCTCTAGCAAGCACTAGGGAGTTTTTACTGAGTTTCCATTTGCCTCCACCAAAAACATTGGTGTAGCCTTCATCATCCATCAGGCCAGTGGATATCAAGTTGAGACGCATGTCTGGAACATGTCTCACATTCTTGAGAATCAAGGGACAGGCAGTGTTGGTCTCAAGAGCCATTTCTCCTTTTCCCACAATCTTGGAAACTTTTTCATTTCCCATCCTCACATTTCCAAAGTCTCCGCTTGTGCAAGTTGTGAAAAATTCCTTTCTGGAAGTAACATGGAATGATGCACCAGAGTCTATAATCCAGCATGAATCTTGAGAGGTTAGATTAACCAGACCATCATCACAAATGATGATTATCTCATCGCCTTTTGAAGCAGTGGCGGTTGTGTCTTTGGCTTCATTCTTCTCATTTGATTCATTTCTCTTTTCCTTTTTGAGTTTTCTGCATTCTCTTTTCATATGACCCTTAAGGCCACAATGAAAGCATTCTATCTCTTTTCTTGGTTTGAAAGCGCCTCTGGAATGATCTTTTGGCCTGCTTTTGGAGCGGTCACGGTTGTGAAATTTTCTTTGATGAGTTCTTCCACGATTCTCAGAAACAAGAGCATCTGACTTGGTTGTTATGCCTTGTTCTTTCCGCCTCGCTTCTTCATTCAATAAACTATCCTTCACTAAGGTTAAAGTGATGACGCCCTGAGGAGCGGAGTTGCTTAAAGAAACCACAAGTGTGTTCCAACTATCCGGCAACGAGCTGAGTAGCAAAAGTGTCAATAGCTCATCTTCCAGCACCAGCTTCATGGTTGAAAGTTGATTTACCAACTCTTGGAAATCACTCAAGTGTTCAGAAACACTTCGTCCGTCTTTGTATTTCAGGTTTACCAAACGTCGAATGAGTGACGCTTTGTTTTGAGGAGTCTCTCGCTCGTACATCGATGCTAACTTCATCAACATTTGATGAGCATCGGTTTCTTTGGAAACATGGTGAAAAATGCTTTGGTCGATCCAAGGACGGATCTCTCCAATAGCTTTTCGATTTAGAATGGTCCAATCTTTTTCAGATTTGTCTTCTGGCTTCTGTCCATTGCAGAGTAACACTTCGTACAAATCCTTACAATAGAGGATATCTTCCATCCGCGGCCTCCATATGGAATAGTTTGAAGACGTGAGCTTGATCATGGTTGAGGAGGTAGAAGACAATGATTCTGCCATCACGATCAATAAGCTTGTGTGGCTCTGATACCAATTGTTGGGTATGCACTGATACCGCTAATTGGGATGGAGATAGCTTACCCACTTAAAGTGGGAGCTACAATGAGTTGAAGTTTAGCTTACCCGCTTAACGTGGGAACTACAATGAGTTGAAGTTTAGCTTATCCGCTTAACACGGAGGCTAGAGAAAAGAAAAGAAAAACAAACATACAAAAGACAAGAGAATTAACGAGGTTCGGCTATGTGCCTACGTCCTCGGACAACAATAGTTCTTTTCTTTCTTCTTCCACTAAGAATAGTGGGATTACAGAGTTACAAACTCTCTCTTGGATACACTCAAGAGGATCTCTCTCATACACAAGTATGGAAGACACTTTGGTGAAGAAGCACCCGAGGTAGAAGCACCGCCCGAAAGAACACCGTAAGCAAGGAGCACCAACACTTCTAGCACCAAGATCACAAGGGAGGATTAACCCAAACATCTCCCAAACCATCTCCTTATATAGCCATAAGGGAATGAACATTCTCCTCCAAGATTCATTCATGCAAGATGAATGAACCTTGGGAACTCCACAAGTCTTTAGACTTTCTCCAAGGTGAATGAACCTTGGGAACTCCACAAGTCTTTAGACTTTCTCCAAGGTGAATGAACCTTGGGAACTCCAAATCCTCTCTCCAATTAAGGAGGGACCACCCAACAGTCGGCAATGTCCTTTGAAAATAGTCGTGTTCAGTTTTCACCTTTGAACTATTTTGCTTTGATTGTCATGTCCACATTACCTCTGACAAAGCTTTTACCATCGTATTCCTAAATCTCCAATTGGGTTAGAAACATCTTATTCTTAATCCCTAGTTGGATTAGGAATAATCTCTTTTACGAGATGTTCTCGTGAAAATTTTATGGCTAGTCTCTAGTTCAGTTAGTAGCTCATGGAAAAAGAGTCATGTCCATATAACCTCTAAACTATTTTCCTCTGACTCTACTATCACATCTTCTCAAGGCGCGATTCTCTGCGGATTTGGTACGGCGGACGAAGCGTCTGTGACCTCTCGTTCTACGAGCAAATTAACAGCTCAACAAAAACGACAGCTCAGCAAACGACCGAGTTTCACGCCAAACTCCTTCCCAATTGTGCGAGCAATTGAGATTTTTCTACTCCTTTAGTTCAAAGTATTTTTGAAAAACTTTGAAAGGGGTCTTATAGATGCATAGAAAAAATCTACATGAGCCACTCCTACGCATAAGAAAGGGGTTGCCACTCATCGAGAGAATACAAAAACAGCCTCTTAAAGACACTTCTACGCCGAACATAGTCCTCAGGCGTAGGGCAGCGCTTTGCTAAAGGGCTACTACGCCTAGTGCTATCACATCAAGCTACCACTACCCATCCTCATTAAATGTGAAGCGTCGTGCATGGAAGAACAGGCTCGGCCAAACCCAACAAGCACCAACCTCTATCGTCGGGAATGTTAGGCCTGCTATGCAAAAGTAACAATATAAAAGACCCTTCTCCTGCATCTTGCTCTAATATAAGATACAGTTTAGCAATGGGCATCAACCTATGTCTAGCAAAGTTGGGCCTGCTATGAGCAACAGGGGCTGGTTTCAGGCAGATATCACCTGTAATCACCCAACGCCACATGCTGTTCGAGTATGTGTGTGTGGACTGTTGGGGAGGTTGGGGTTAGTGAGTGGGAGAGAGGCAGAAGAGAGCAAACCTCGAATCCATCACCCTCATTACCAGTGAGCGATAGAGGAATTGAGAGTGGAGATAGAAAGGGTAAGCAAAGGGAGTTACGTAAAAGTGATTTTGAAATACCTTTTGTATGAGGTGGGACCCTGTAAAGTTCCTCATTAATGGATAAAAATGGCACATTTCTGTTCCATTAATAATTTACTTTCTAACAAAGAATAGTTTACCAATATTATACAACAAGTACAAAAATAATGGATACTAACAAATGAGGGGTTCGTAACTTCTAAGCAATTTGTTATGATATTCGCTTAATCTACCCATTGGTAATTGCTTATCAAGATCAAAGTTTACCAATTCATGGTCTGAAGGCACGCATCCAGTTAGTGCTTACTCGTCTTAGTTATATGCCAACTTGATTAGTGATTCCTAATGTCCAGGCAATCTCAATATCCATCTGAAGATTCTAAAACAGAGTTCTTCAGAGAGAGGTAACAACCAGTCAAGGATAAATATATAGTAAACTGTATAAATATAATTTGCCCGGTTCAGTAAATCTGTAAAAACCCAGGGACCAACTAATAAATGCAACTGCTTAGAGAACTTTATAGATATATCATGATCCAGAAGCTAGCAATCTGATACATCATAGAAAAATACTAGAAACTGAGTAAAAACACAAACAATCTACATATCTTTATCACTTTTTCCCATCAGTTAAATCCTGTAAGAATAAGAAAAACAATTATCTTATAATTGAAGAAAAGAAGTTCTACAAGCCTCAATGTATACTGACCAGCATATCATTGCTAGAAGTTTGCAAGTTGAAGAAAATAAACAAACAGTAGACCTGTGTACCAATTTAATCATACCTGTCGATTAACGGGTACAATATCGCCATCTTGTAAATGACGATAAACAACCTTGCCTTCACAGTCAGATTCTGGATCCTTTCGAGATTGCGTTATAGCTCCTCGAGATGTAGGTAACTTTCTTGCAATCGCATTACGCACATTTCTTTGTACCTGCAATTTATATGAACCATCTTTATCCTTATAATGTGAAGCTCCAGGATGAACTTCAGCACCATTGATGATAGCTTGCCTCAGTTTATTGACATTCCAAGGTGTCACTTTCTGCAAAAGGACGTACCCAATTACACAAATCACTGCACCAATAAAGTTTACACCAAGACTAAGCAAATTGTGAGAAAGCCACTCGTATCAGCCATCTGCTTTCATTTCATACCATTCTCGTATCTTGTGTTATTTGAATCTATGCTAGTGTAGCATTGTCCGTCTCCAGGACACATACTATGCTATTTAGCATTGTTTGCCTCAAGATCTGCTTGGATTGAGGGTTAAGAGAGCTAAGTGAGGGAAAGTTAAGTGAGGGGGAAATAAAACCATGTTTGGTTTGAGGGTAGAGGTTTAGGAGGGAGGATTATAGAGGGTTAAGTGAGGGTTTGTTTAACCCTCTTTTGTTTATTTTTTTAACCCCCCAAATTGGAGGGTAACGAGGGAAATTGAGGGATTTTGTTTAAAAAGTCATAAATACCCCTTAGTTGTCCTATAAAGTATGATGATTTTTTTTCTCTTTTTTTCTCTTTCAACGTACTACTCCATAGCTTCCTCATTTGTGGAGATATTTTGAAAAGTTCTAATTAAAATTCCAATCAAATTTAATTTTATGACATATGTAATAAGGATATTTGGTAACTATGATATTTTTATTGATCATCATCTCACTCAAAACCTCAAATCCAAGCAAAAGTTATTAAACACACCCCACTTAAATCTCCCTCCTATCCAAACAATGTTATATGTTTTGACTCTACTCCCCCTCACTTAACCCCACTTAAGTCTGCTTTTTTTTTTTTCCCTTAATCCAAGCAGACCCTCAAGGAAAAATGGTTAAATGTGTATCCATTTCTCTTAAAAGTATAAAGATGACCTAAATTACACAGTTCTGATGCAATGCATGGTGGTAATATTACCAGGTTATGTGGCTCCTTTAACCTAAGTACATCTGTATGAAAATGCCAAGTATATATTCTTATATCGTACATATGCACACAAGAGAGAACCAATTTCAAGCAACCAAATAGTGCATATGAGAGCACATCTACACGTATTATGTAATGTGCATGAGCCAAATGGGTTTGTGAAACTGAAAACTTATTAGTTTCATATTCATGATATATACCTCTGGATATGTATAAATAAATAAATAAATAAATATATACCTCTGGATATGTTAGTTTCAATGCAAAATAAGGAGGAATCCCTATTTCATTGACTGCTAAGTATGGATCAGGGGATATAACAGATCGGCAGGCAAAGTTAACCCTCTTTCCCATCATCTTCTGCCTCAGAATGCCTTCCTTCTTCTCCAACAACTGGCGTATCCCATTAACTTCTCTTTCACTTTTACCTGCATGAGACAGAAAAGCCATTAAAAATTGGGGGGTGGGGGTGTGTGGGGAGAGTTATGTACCATTAATGCAGAGATAATCGGTGATCAAGAAATAGGTAAAGTAGAGATTATTCGACATAAAGAAAATATCATTGGAGTAGAACGGCTATTGATCCAGAGAATGGAAGTCTCAACAGCACATGACATGCATGTCATGCTGAACCCACGAAGGTTCATGCGGACCAATTGGGTCTCACTCCCAATAGGATCCCGCAAACTATGCCAAACGTATTCCCCATGTTCTAGAATTTGATTATCCCCCCCAATACTAGATGATGTTGAATAACACCATACATTAGACTGTTATGGAAGACTGTAAGCTTTGAGATGTTGCATGCCAACAGAACCTAATGATTTCGAATGTCACTCCTATACTGACTTAACTACCATCATTACAGATTTTGCATGTCATGCCTATATCACTACCTGGTGCTATTAACTATCAAGGTGGGAATGAAAGCGCCACCTCCAGATCATATCACACT
Organism: Iris pallida; assembly: GCA_029216955.1. Lineage (NCBI taxonomy): Eukaryota > Viridiplantae > Streptophyta > Magnoliopsida > Asparagales > Iridaceae > Iris > Iris pallida. The sequence goes on from JANAVB010033815.1 coordinate 9,289,877, forward strand.
GGCCCCATCGAGGTTCAAAACACCAAATGGGTCAAAACTAAGAATGATTCCACATCTGTGCCAAAAATATATGTATTCTACTTCACCCATATAGAAATAATTATCACAATAGTTGTTCACATTTTAGGATATTTACAAGAGGCAGAGGGGAACGAAAGAGGGGCAAGTTCAATTACTTTATTTATCATTGCACACAAAATTCTAAACCAAACACTAAATAGTTAAACAATAATTATCTCACCTAACAAGGGAGAACAGTTGAGATTTGACAATTCTTTTTGCTTGCAATTGTTGCTACATAAGCGACCCTCCTTCCGGGCTTGAGACAGGCCAGTAAATAAGGACTAACAATACAAGCAGAGCTGAAACCAACTTCACTAATTTACCAAACAATTTGACCACTTCAGCAAACCGGTCCCCAACACTAGCAAAGGATCATAAATATTCAGTAGCAGGATAAATTAGGATGAACATACAATTGTTCCTTAAGAATCTCTCAGACATGCGCAACAATAATATATGATAAGGTCTGAAATCTGAATTATTACAATAGTACAATGACAACAAAGGCTTTATCACAAATATTTGGCGTCGGCTATTTGAATCTTTTTCTTCTGTTCACCTTGCTTTACCACATGCATATAATATAAAAATTCTAATCAGTATGTTGTGCGGCATTGTATGTTTTGCTATCTTCTAATTAATGGAACAGGACAGACAAAGCAACCACTATCTCAAAATAGAGAAACTACTAATCAATACAGGGCACAATCTAGGTTGTCAACTGGTGATACATATCGTGTATCAATTTGCTTGTGTATCGTATCGCGTATCGCATACAATATCGTGTATCATATGATACGGTAAGTCTATAAGTTTAGGTCTACACTTCTAGATCCATATAGGAACATGATTCAATATAAAAAAGTAAAAAAAATTATCTCTTTCATCTTTACAGGTCTATGTGTATACATTACATGACTTAAGTACAAAAACCAATACGACCTATCAGCCTATATGTATCCTCTCGGATCAACCGATACGTAACAAAATGGTGGTATATTGTATCATAAGATATGTATAGTGTATCATAGACACGTATTGTGTACCTTAAGATACATATCATATATAGTAAAGATACTAACAAAGTAGACCACAATAGAAAGACGCAAAATTTATCATGAAAATTCAAAACCCTGAAGCCAAACTTCTAAAATCCCCGTTGCTTCATTAGCACAATTACAAAACATGACACATAAACTCAAGACTTCGTAAAGCAAAAAACTGACAAACATGAGCATAATTTTCTCTCACAGATAAACTTGACACAATAACTCGAGACTTCGTAAACCAAACGAAACAACCGACAAACATGAGGATAATTCTCTTTCACTAGGAAAGTTTACGAAACAAAATCTCTTTCCATTGAGTAAGATTACATGGAGAATTTTAGGTAATAAATTATGGGTGTAACCCAATTGAATAATGCATGCAAATTGAAGAAACATGCTGCTAGGGCTGTGCATAATTTAGTCGAACCGACCAAATCGAACCAAACCAAACCGAACCGATCGGTTTTCAACCGAACCAATGGTTAGATCGGTTTGGTTCGGATGCAATTTCTCTAAAACCGACCGGTTCGGTTCGGTTCACAGTTTGGTTTGTCAAAAAATCGTTTCAAACTGAACCGAACCAAAACCTTACTAAATGTTTAAAAAATTAGGTTTTGGCCCGGTTCAATTCAACTATAGAGGAAAAATCTCCAGCAGCTAATAGAAAACTAGATAGACTGTGTAATTTCCTATTCAGCTAATAGAAAACTTTCCCTCTCTCTCTCTCTCCATTTTTTCCTCCGCCGGCTCCTGCTCTCCCTCTCCGTGGTCGGCTCCGACTCTCCCTCTCCGGCAGCTCTCTAATGGGTAAGTATTCTAATTTCTACATCCTCTCTTGTACAGAACTATAGATCTATAGATGTTAATTTTTTTTCTTGTGTGTTTCTTGTTAGGGTTAGGGTTTATTTTTTTCTTGCGTGTTTCGGAAGAAATTTTACTTGGATTTTTTTTCTTGTATTTTTTTTCTTGTAAATTTCTACATATCATATTTTTTTTCTTGTAATTTACTTGGATGTTATTCTTTTCTTGTTAATTTTTTCCTTGTAAATTTCTACAGAGATGATGTTAGGGTTAGGGTCTATTTTTTTTTTCTACAGAGATGATGTTGGGGTTAGGGTCTATCTTTTCCTTGTAAATTTCTAAATTTCTACAGATCTTATTTTACTTGGATGTTTTTTTCTTGTATTTTTTCATGTAAATTTCTACAGATATTATTTTTTTTCTTGCTTGTTTCTTGCCTCAAATAATAATGGGTCCGACTATACGCACCCCACCTATTTCTAAGTTGACCCCAACTTTTCTGAGTAACTTAAGTTGTATTGTTAAATGACTGATTTATCCTTTTTATATTTCTAACTCTACACCCCAACCTATCTTCCTCAAACCCAAAAACCCTAGAAGACATTATTTGAAGCTTAAACAAATTACAATGGAGGGCCAAAGTAATGATAGAAGATCTCCCTACTAATGTTTTTGTTTCGAGTAGTGATTGGGCTGTTTCGATTTTGAAAAAAAATAAAAAACAAAATTCGCGAACTGTTCGACCTGAACGAGTCGGACAAATTCGTACTGTTCGACATACACAGGTCGAACATATTAAAAGTGTTCGACATACACAGGTCGAACGTACAAATCCATACTGTTCGACCTGTGATGGTCGAACAAATACAAACTGTTCGGCAGGATGTTGTCGAACAGAGTAGGAAAGTTCGATTGTCGTGAGCCGAACAGTTTGACATCCGTCCGACAAATCAGAGTCGAACAGTGCCGATGGAAACCCTAAAAATTTCTGCGTTTTCGTTCGAAATTTTAGGGTCGTACAAATGGGAGAGTTCGGTTCGAAAATGGGGTGGAGGAGGAGGAGGAGGAGAGTTTTAGGGTTAGGTTGGGATGGATTTGAATGTGTGTTTGGGGTAGACTTAGAAATAATTGAATGATATGGTGGATTGGGGTGGGGTTATGTTTCATTTGAGTTAGGGGCATTTCTGTCCAGAATTGGGGTAGACTTAGAAATTTGTTCAGTCTAGTTTTCTATTAGTGGGGTAAACTTAGAAATTGGGGTCAACTTAGAAATAGGTGGGGTGCGTATAGTCGGACCCAATAATAATATTCAAAAGAAAATTTACAATTTTACCTTACTGATATAACTAACTTAGAAAGCTTGCAGTTAATGGACGTGTGGTTCTAATAGACGTGTGGTTCTAATAGAAAGCAAGGATAACTATTTTACATAATGGAGTTCCTTGAAAATTTTACATATTGATAGTCTGATAGTCTGATATCAATATGGATTATGGAACAGATCTATTTTACATTCTGACTATGAGACTCAATTCTGATTTCTGGGTATATGCTATTTTGACTTCGGAGTTTGGAAACCAACCATGACGAAACGTAGAGAGCTCCTTCCCTGCTGCAAGACCTACGGATTTCCCGTCTACTGCGCCGCTTGCGTTCCCATCAACCGCATCTCCCCTTCCCCCACCCCCTCCGCCGACACCGACGACCGCCTCTTCGTGGCGCTCGGCGGAGGTGGCGGCGAGGGCCGGAGTGGCGTGCCGAACGTCCTCGTCCTATCCGCCTTCGACTACGCGTCCGGATCCCTCTCTGACCACCCGGTAATTCCTCCATCATATTCGTCGCTTGTTGCTTGCATTCGGATCGGAAACAATTTTTTATTTTTTTTGGTTTTTATTTGTTTGGGTTTGATTAGGTTTGTAGATTGGAGACGGGGAAAGAGCTGCCTTACCGAATGGCGTTGCACCCGGGAGGAGACGGCATCATCTGTTCGTTTCCTAACTCTTGCAGGTTAACTTGTGATTCCGTGGTTTATATTCAGAATTGTTTGTTTCGGCATCAAGAACATTGTTACATAGATCTGTAATGTGAAATTCATTTTGTCAAAATCCGTCAAGTTCAACTTATGCACATCCATAGTCAGGTGTCTAAACGTGTTTGCCGCGCAATGTATTTATTAGACAATCACCTTCAGGAATCACACTAGAGACATGTTGCATTGTTACCAATAAGCGAGCAAGGGTTCTTGAGAAAGCGAGTGGTGCGTTGCTGGATACCATCCCGTTGAAATGTTAAGTGAGCAAGGGTGGGATAGGAAGTTCCCCAGAAACGAAACAATTTCTACTACTTTTAAAATGTGGTGACAAATAGACCAGGATATGTAAGCATAGGAAACACTAAGCTATGGATTTAGTGCATGGGAGTGAAATCAGATTAGATTGCATTGTATCTTCGTGTTCGAGGGCTTGCTTGTTGACACCTAGGTTGTAAACTCATTATACGAATCATGTATCGTATGATACAATAACTTTAGGAGTTCAAGTCTGTACCTTAAATACATATAGGAACATGGTTTAATATAATTTTTGCATAATGTTTTGTTTTCTCATTTTTACAAGTCTATCTAGTTTAGCATTCCTTATTCTTAAGTATACATTACATGACCCAAATAACATTCCAATACTACCTTTCAGGCTATATGTATCGTATCACACCAATCGTTACGTAACGAAATTGTAATGTACATATTGTATCATAAGATATATATTGTGTATCATAAGGTACTAACAACATAGCTGCCAAGATGACAAGCACAGACTTGTTGGTATTCTGAAATCTACTCAGAACCTGGAAGAGGGTTTGAATAGGATAGAGCAATTAAGTATAAACAATTAAAGTTAGTACGGGAACGGTTGCAAGTAAATATGGTCAATTGCAAGACGGGAGATCTAAGGAGTAGAAATGGTGCGATAACAAACACAGAAGATGTATACTGTTTCAGCCATACCCTAGGCCTATTTCAGTTACTGATCAATCCTGCTCGGGAATTCCACGATATCCTAGTTGCAAGCCCATGCCTTCTGCCTTTATAACATATCACTGATTTGATTTGCATTGATCACGATATTTCCCTCCTCTCCTAATCAAAGAGGAAATATAATGCTTTTGTTGTGATTAGAAGGTTGTTGCATATACACCACTATTCGGGTTACCGTTCGGTATAGTTTTGAAGTGGAACCGATAAGATAGGGGACACCAAGTACAAAAACCATAATTAAAATATATAGAATAATTTGACCAGTATACCCGTCGATATTTGATTGGTATACCGACCGGTTTGACCAGTAGAAAAGGTTGAGCTTACGGGTTTAAATCCAATAGAAAATTATCCATTTTTTCTTATTTTTTGGTTTAAACTGTAAATGCCAATAAGGACTCCATTTTCTTAGTCTTAATTAACCGGTATCCCCCCTCTCTCTCCTTATTTGTGATTTTCTTTTGAGATGCTTTTAAATATAATGTTTGGTGAACTTATGGAGAATAGTTTTGCTTAAATATTAGTTTGGAGGATGTTTTTGGTTTGTTTGCTATTGGACTTATTTAAGGATATTTGTTAGATTTATGCTAATGCTTTAATTTTGTTATGCATATCATATATGAATTGAATTATTGTTTTATGCACTATGGGTGTCATATGTCCGGTATATTGACTGGTTTATGGTTTCCAGTATGACAAACCCCAACCAGTGTTCTAAAAGGTGGAATTAGGCGACGCTCAAGATTCCACCGGAATCGGCTCCCAGGCGTTACGGCCAAAAAAGCGGCTTTAAGCGTCCGCCTAGTCGGCTCGAGGCGATGGGCGGCCGCCTAGGCGTGGTCGCTCGAGGCGGTGGGGCGGCCGCCTAGTTAGTTTTTTTTTTTAAGTCAAGGATCCGACCCGAAACCTAAAATCCAATAACGTTTACATACCTAAAACAAGAAGAATGAAGCAGTAGCAGCCGTAGAGCCATTTTTTAGGAGAAGGAAATAAGAAGAAGACGACGCAGCAGCCAGAAGAAGAAGAAGAAGATGCAGCAACATAAGCAGCCAACCCAGGTCAGGTCTTCTTCTTCTCTTCTTCTTCTTCTTCTTCTCTTATCTTCTTCTCACTCCTTTTCTTTTTCTTTTTTCTGTCTTCTTTTCTTCTTCCTAGTCTTCTTTTTCTTCTTCTCAGACTTTCTTCTTCTTTTTCTTCTTCTTCAATCTTCACTCGTCTATTTCTTTTTTTACTTTTCCTTCACGAGAATAATATATGGTGCACAATGACATTTTATGGGCTACATCCACTGCACAATGAAGAAAAAACGTGAGTCAGTGAAAAAAATATAACAGTGGGTCAGTAAAATATAACAGTGACTCAGTGAAAAAAAACACAATATTTATGGTGCACAATTGCTGCTGCGCAATATTTTTTATTGTGTTTTATATAATATAATTTTGTTATTGTGAAACAAAAAAAATGTCTGGAAGTGGATCTAATACGGCATCATCCGACAACGTAAACATCTCAAATTCATCAATACTTAGACGTTTCTCTACCAATATTGGATGAGAGTATGGTGCACTTGTTGATCCTACAAATTTAGACAAATTGAAATGCAGATTATGTGGCAAAATTTGTTCTGGAGAGATTTATAGGATCAAACAACATATATGACATATTAAGGAAAATGTGATCTCATGTCCGAGATCTACGAAAGAAGATCAAGATAATTGCAAGGTGGCTATTGAAGCTAGCAAAGTCAAGAAGAAGAAAAAAACAAGAGGAAATCATAAGGGAAGAGGTACAAATTGATGAGAAAGATGAAGAAATTGAAATTGTGAGATCAAAGAAAAGACCACATTTTCTTGGAGCTGTGGACAAATGGGCTACATCCATCAATCTCGATAGTGGGACAAATTCGGCAAAGAGGCTAAGACAACAAAATATGAATGAGACATTATTCAAAGAAAAGACGGAAGCTGTGCATCAATATTTGGCTAAGTGGGTGTATGAGGCAGGCATATCTTTCCATGCTCTTATCCTTGATAGTTTCGACCGGTTCATTGAAGCCGTTGGTCAATTCGGTCCAGGTTATCGAAAGCCAAGCCAATATATGTTGAGGGAACCACTTTTGAAGAAAGAGGAGAAAACTAAAGAGTCACTCAAAAAGCACGAAGAAGAACGGGCTAAAAGTGGTTGTTCAGTTATAACCAACGTTTGGACCGATCGTAAGAGGAATATCATGAACATGTGCATCAATTGTATTGAAGGTATGAATTAGGAACATATTCATATATAAGTATTAATGGTAAAATATTTTTTGCTTAAGGACTAATTTCTTTTATTTTTTCCTTAAGATACAAGTTTCCATTCTTCACAAGAAGCTTCAACAGATGCGCACTGGGGAATATATATTCCATTATGTTGACAAGTGCATTGAAGAAATTGGGCCCGACAGTGTAGTTCAAGTTGTGACGGACGTCGAATAACATGGTGGCCGCCAAGTTATTGAAGGAGAAGAGGCCTATTATTTTTTGGACCTCGTGTGCCACTCACACAATAGATCTTACGCTTGAAGGGATTGCTAAAATTCCTAAGTTCAGAGATGTGATCGAGAAAGCAAAGGCCTTCACAGTGTTCATTTATTTTCATCATAGGACATTGGCTATGATGAGAAAATATACAAAAAGACGTGACATAGTGAGACCGGATGTGACTCGATTTGCAACGACATTCTTGACTTTGCAAAAATTGTCTGAGAAGAAGCATCGATTTCATGCAATTGTGGGTTCTTCTGATTGGGAATCAAGCAAATTGTGTCATGGTACCGCAAAGGAAAAGAAAGCATATGCCATTGTGGTCAGTGCAAGCTTTTGGTCTGGTGTAGCACTATGCTTGCGATTGTTTGCTCCATTAGTCAAGTTACTTAGATTGACCGATGGATATAAAAAGCCATCAATGAGATTTATTTACTGGGAGCTCAAGCAAGTAAGAGAACAAGTAAAGACTATGTTTCAGAACAATGAGATGAGCTATAGGCCAATCATTGAAATCATTGATTTGAAAGCCGCAGGTCGCCTTGATAGCCCATTGCATTTGGCGGTCTACTTGTTGAATCCTTATTATGCATATAAGGATGCTAGTAGCTATGATGATCCAACACTTAATAATGGCCTCATACAATGTGTTGAGACTTTCTTCCCCGATGATTTGGACATGCAAGATCAAATCATGAATGAGGAGTTGGGCAAATACAAGATGAAAGATGGTTCATTTGGAAGACCTTTGGCATTAAAAGGATGTATGAACAATAATGACAAGTATAATCCAGGTATAACTATATAATTATTTAATAATGTTTGACTTATGTTTCATTGAAATTGAATATCTATTTGCTAATAATTGCAATTTATTTTGATCAATAGTACTTTGGTGGTCAAACTATGGAGGTTCTACCCCCAATTTTTTGAGAATTGCAAAAAAAATTCTAGCTTTAACTACAAGTTCTTTTGGATGTGAGAGAAATTGGAGCACATTTGAGGGGGTAAGTATAATATAATCATAGGTTCATAATACTTACTACTTCGTTATTAATTTCAATAATAAAATACATATCTAACTTTGTATGATTTTTTCATGTAGATACATACAAAGAAAAGAAATAAGCTAGATGTGGAAAGGTTGAACAATCTAGTCTACGTGCAATTCAATGCCAAACTCATAAACAAGAAGAAAAAAGAGGTGACTAATGATGTGCTACATTCTAGTGTGCCAACACATGCTCAAGGATGGATGGTAAAGGGTGGTGAGGATGATGGAGATGATAGTGGACCACACTCGGGACTTACTTGGGCAATGGTTGCACAAGCATCGGGTGCGGACGACTACTTACAACCTAAAAGAAGTAGCAGAATTGTCGTGCCAGAACAAGAAGTTGAATCGGATGATGGCACCGAAGATGGAGGAGATGAGGTTGTTGGGTGTGAATCTGATGATCCTTCTACACCTTTTGTTGATTATAAAAATGAAGAAGTGTGGTTCATGCCGACGGACACTTAGAGGAAAGAGATGGGATATTGTTATTTTGTATTATTATTGCTATATTTTATTAGTGTTAACTATTTGAATTATGTTTGAACTTGTAGTCTTGTACTATGAATTTGACTATGTTTAGTTATTATGAGAGGCTTTGAATTTGGGGTATAATTTTTACTTAAGCATATTTTTAATTCCTATATTTTTTTTATATGCGGCTACCGCCTAATATTAGAAGGCCGCCTAGGCGCTAGGCGGTGGGTGGCCGCCCGCCTAACGCCTAGCGCCTTTTACAACCTTGACCCCAACCCGTATGAAACCGATATCCGATATCAAGGAACATTGGTATACACTGTTTCAGAGATGTACCCGTTTAGGGGTGCATTCTTGATGTCTAGATAATGGACATGCCACCTGCAATCAACGGCTTGAGAGAGTAACTACCTGGACAAATTTATCTTGGCCACCAAAGAGAAGGTATCATCATAGTAGATCCCATAGCGTTAGGTGAAGCCCTGGCAACAAGATGAACCTTAATTCGTTCGGCAAAACCATCTTGTTTGTTCTTTGACAGTGAACAACCATGAACAACACACTTCTATGTCCTCGGGGTAGAGCGACAAGATTCCATGTGCTATTGGACTAGAGAATCTGCATTTCCTCATCCGCTACCTGGATGATTAAGGGCTTCTTGGACAGATGTAGAAGTAGAGAAAGAGAACAACGAGCTAACAACGTGGCATATTGATGTAGTAAGATGATGATTGGAAACATAATTCGCTATAGGGTGCTTAGTAGTTGGAGAGTAGAAGGAAAATGTAGTGAAATTGCTTCAATTTCTCCAAACCTTTGAATAGAGCTGTCAAGACGGGCCAGCGGGGCGGGTCGGCCCGTAACCCACCATAACCCACCATTTGGCGGGGCGGGACGGACCGACCCACCATTTTGGCGGGCTGGAAAAATTCCAACCTAGCCCAACCCTCCGGCGGGCCGGCCCGCTTAATTTTTTTAATTTTTTTTATTTGTTTTAGTTTCTTAAAAGGAAAAAAATCATATATATATAATATTTTCTACTCACTCTCATATGCATCAAATTACAAGTAAAATACAAGAAACATTATAATAGTAGATATTTCTTTAAAACTCCTTTATTCATGTAAATAAATGACGAAATTTAATATTTCATTCGTCATTACTTGCATTAAATGAGAATTTGTATCATTTATTATACATATCTCATATATGTGCTAAATGAAAAAATAGACGGCGGGCCAACCCACTTGGCCCGCGGGCTAGCCCAACGCGGGACGGGCTATTGGCGGGGCGGGCTCCTAAATGCTCGGCCCAACCCACCTTTTTGGCAGGCGGGGCGGGCCGGCCCAACGGGCTTAGCCCATTTTGACAGCTCTACCTTTGAAGCATTTATAAGAAGAGAATCAAGCAAAGCAAAACGAACCAGGATATAATAAAGAATTGGCAACTTAATAATATCAAAAACTTTGATGCCACAAATTATATCCTGGCCTTGAATGGCCAAGAGTTACTTTATCAGGACAAGCAGTCAGTTTTGAGTAGTTCAATGATGAAATCACATACCTTGTTTTTGTATATTCTTATAGGCTGTATATTCTCCCTTTGGTTTCCCATATTTCCCATGACCTCGAAGAAAGGTATTCTTGGTTTTATAATTTTGTTGGGAGTGTGACCAATAAGTGATATAAATCTACATTCTTTTCTCTTGTCAACAGCCAATTCACCTCTAATGGCAGCTTGGCAAGTATGCTACTATGTTTAAGCTATTAAATTCTATGTTGTATTGACATGGATACGTCTTGACACGATGTGGGCACAGGGACATGGAGACTGCACCAATTTGATGTTCTAGTGCACTTTGTAGTTTCCTTGTTACACAGACATGATATCGAATTTGGAGTGTTGTGGCTTCCTAGACCAATTTCACAACTGAGATTAATTTTATTACTGAGCAACTAATATATCTTTTGTGTTAATTTATGAGCACAATGGATCAGTTGTAAACTTGTATTCTCGGTGAGTGCAATAAGGACCTGCACAAATTGGGTTAACAGGCCATTTTTGTAATACTTCTCCAGATGATGGTCTTATACTTTTTGTTTCTGAAGGAATTCATGTGCTCCATAACAAAATTACCTCTTTCTTAATTGTGATTCCAAATTACATAAATTATCGCCTCTTTTAAAGGCTTGAAATTCTAAACTTATTTTGACTCTCTCGTTTTTGCTTCTATCTGCATGTACAACTATTAATTACACACACAAAAACTTTTGATGCTATTGTGTATCATTTTAAGTAAGGAGCACTGAGCACTTAGTACTAAGATTTCTTCATATAACTGTTATTCTAGTGCTTAATTCTGGTTGTAATAATTATGTAGGTGGTTTGAATGGGACTTTCCAGAGAGTGAGCAACCTAGTACATTAGTACTAAAATCCTCTGAAAAGGTATTAACACAGCTGGCTGATGTTGGGCAACAGTTAGCATTAGCCTTTGATGCTGAAGGTTCTATACTTGCAGTAGGCGGTGAAGTAAGTAGATTTCATTTACGGTGTTCACCTTATATATGTTCTTCCTCCCCCAAGGTTTCTTGTTCATTTTAGCAATGTTTGAACTATCAAAATTGGTAGAGTCGGTATCGATTATCGAATCCTTCTTATGAGTATCGGTATCAAATGTTTTGTATTGTCATCTGTTTTTGGATCACAGTATGGGATGTTTTGGTTTTGAAAACCAAAATGATAAAATAATCAATAAAACTAGAAAATATTTGATAGGCCTAATTATTTTTGTTTCTTATGGTGGTGTTTCCCATTAGTTTTTAATGGAATATTCTTCAACATTTTTGAACGGCTCACTTGTAAGATAGTGTTGTTTATTTACTTGCTTTCATAATCTCAAGTTTGATATTCTGGAGGCTGAAGTTTGAAATCTAACAAAATTCTACATGTTGGTATGTAGATTTTAGCTTGTTGGTATGATTAGAATATGAGTGTGTTTTCATTAATTGAGGTTACTAGTCCAATTTTTATATTTGTATTTACTTTACTTATTACTATGTTGTTAGTATTTTATGATACACGATACTTAACTTGCCATATCATGCTCTATACTACCATTTCATTATGTATCGGTTGATCCGACAAGATACATCTAGGATAATATGCAATTTCGGTTTTTTTACTTGAGTCTGGTAGTGTATACTTAAGAATCTAGATTTTGGAATTAGATAGACTTGCAAAGATGAAACAAATAAAAATTTATGAGAAAATTATATTAAATGATAATCCTATATGGATTTAGAAGTATAGACCTAAATTCTTATAGTTAGTGTATCACAAGATACACAATACACAGTACAATACACAAAGCAAATCGATACACGTACGAAGCTCTAGATGACAACCTAATTATTATATCTTAAATTCTCAAATTAATATATTTTGGTGTAATTCCAATTTATTATTGTAGAAGTTTCTATGTGTACTGCATCTCGTTTCTTTTCCATTTTGTCTTACTAGTCTCTCGTTTAGTCCTACGCCAGGGATCTACCAAGGAGGGATACGCATCCTCTCCTTAATATGTGCTCACTTTATGTAATTAAGTATCCCATTGAGTTCATACCATATTTTCAACATGGTATCAAAACAAGTTTCTCCTGAACTAGCTTCTAGATTCTTTTCATCTTTCAACAAACCCTAGCCTCCGTTTACCCTAAAATGCTAACCTAACCTAGGTGTCACACAAACCTTAGCTTCAATTCCAACCCCCGATCCTATCCATATCCATATCCCTAACATACAGTCCCTACCCCGTTCCTCTCTGCCCCTAGCGATGCCCTAGCCATTACCTGCTCTACCCACCTAATCAACCTCCCTGCTCCAGTGCTTAGTGACCTCCACCCCTTCCCTGTTGGAAAACCCAATCGACCCCCATGCTTCAACCCCGCCTTAACCCAGTTGACCTCTACCCCCTCAGACTGCCACCCACTTCCTTCCAGCAACCACCAAGCCCCTGAAGATGACATCAACAACGACTTACTGCCACATTGCACCACAACTTACTGACAACCATGACATGCCACACGGACATCAATAGTTTTATATCGGTGGTCCAGTCTTGATGACGACCTTGTCACCTCGATTTGGATCGCCACGAAATTGACTTTTTTTATTTTCATTTTAAAATGGTTCTCTTTAGACCTCTCGTTATTTTTTTCATTTAAAAAAAATGGTCCTTTTCTTTATTATTTCTTTGTTGTTAAAAAATCTTTATTTCTTGGTTTTCTCCATGGCTACTTTTTCCTAGATCAGTTCTCCTCTCTACTTATGGTGTCTACCGATGTTTGTGTGTTGATCTGTGGTCTTCTACCACTACTCCTCACCATAATTTTCTTTTGGCCCCTAGTCTCTTGAAGTGAGTGGACATTTATTTTCCTTCTTTCCGAGCTAAGAGGCTTATTCTTTGCTAAGATCTTAGCAGTAGGATCTATCAGTTGATTCACTTAACTGTTTCTAGATGGTCATGATGTTTCTTTACCATTTTCTCTTTCTGGTACTTGCATAATTTTTGCTGCTGGGAAGGTTATGTAATTTAAAAGAGATTCTTAGTTTTGGCTCACTTGACATATCAGAATGTGATTATACTAAAAGAACATTTCTCTTTCTTCTCTAGAAGTCAACATGTTTACTGAATTTGTTTAGCTTAGGTGGTATTTTTTTTTTTTGGTGGTATATATATATATATCTATATATTTATATATATATATATATATATATATATATAATGTTATGCCTAATTAGTGATATCACATGTCTGTGAGTGTAGGATGGGCATCTGAGGGTTTTCAAGTGGCCGAGTATGGAAATCATTATCGACGAGAATGATGCTCATACATCTGTGAAGGATTTGGATTTCAGGTGGTTATATTTGTAGTCTGTGACATGCACCATATATGTTTTGTAATTCAAGTTATATTCTACTACTATTTTATATCTTGTTGATACCAATAAGTTTTTCCAACTTATAATACTTGTTTTAGCTCCGACTCGAAGTATCTTGTATCCTTGTGGAGCAGTGGACCTTGCAGGGTATGGGACCTGACGTCATCCACAGTTGCTGCCAGTCTGTCAAGGGAAGATGTAAGCAATTTATTCCATAATTACATATATTTGCCAGATTTTCTCTTCAGTACATGGAAAATCTGAATTGTGCACATCTCCAGGGTGAAAAGTTTGGTTTCTGCAGGTTCTCTCAGAGCACTGATGGAAATCAGATGATCTGTGTTACTGCTATGCATGGTTATGTTCCTAACCTATTTACTCATTCCTTGTTCACAGTTTTTGGTATCTTTATTTTTGAAACTTCATTACAGGTGATCATGGAAAAATTCTCTCTTGGAATTTGAACTCATGGGGAAGAGTAGGATCAAAGAAGATAACACGGGACTCAATTTCTGCATTTACTGCATCAACTGATGGAAAGCTTCTTGCACTGTAAGTGATTTTCATTTTTAGTTTTGTTTTAAATAACTGCCATTGGATCATAATTGATAATTGTTCTTTTTGTTAAGTCTGTTTTCACCTATCAAACTACACTCAGGTTTGGTGATGGGAAGATTTTGAATACAATATGAATTAGATATTTGAACTTTTGGTAGAGTGAGAGGGACAGGCTCTATCTATCCTGGATATCCGTTTCATAACCCATGAGAGGGGACCAATAACAAGTAGGAGATTAATTTGAAAGTCCAATTTTATGTTGGTCCCTATTCTTGGCCTTTTGTATTTACTAATTAGAAACCTGTCATTTTTATTTCTGTAACTAATCAAACTTACCTTGCCTCTTGGTTCATGTGCAGAGGGACAGTTGAAGGTAACATTTTAATCTTAAACTCCCCAAAGCTGCAGGTACTGAAAACAGTTAAGAAAGCACATATTGGCCTTGTGACTGCATTGGTATTCTCTCAAGATTCCAGGTTTGCACCCATGTCCTGTTTTGCTGTCTTTTTGTTATAGGTAAATGTAGGGCAGCAGAACCTCATTGGAAATAATCAGGTCATAAGCACATGGAATATCTTCTGTTATTCTGCCACATGCATTCACCTTGTTCTCACCCCTTGTTGGCAAGCCAGTTTGCAACAGTACTGAAGTATACCAGACCAAATGAAGTAGGCATTAGAACAAGCAGATTCCAAAGTAGCTTGGCCTTGGTCATTATGTAGAGTCCAACTATTCTATCGCGGGCTTTCCCTTTGGGCAAATATTATTAGTGATCCTAAGAGTACCTTCAACGATAATTATAAGATGCCGAATTCCCATTGTAAATGCGGCCAAAGGAAGTGCATAGGATTCAAACCAATTTGAGTATTGGAGATGGATCCTCGTGTACCCTCAAATGTGGTTTACGTAGGTGAGTTTGTAGATGAAGTGCATAGGATTCAAACCAATTTCATGTTATTTCTTAGTAGTTTTGAAATTAAATGAAATAGTAGTCAACCTTAATGATTGGTTTACATGCAATATATCATTTTTCTTCTTTTACATGCTTTTACAACCTCATGATGCTTCAAATCATTGTAGATTTGTCTTTTTTGTTCAATTTCTTTGCCGGATTGATTGGAAATGAACCCTCAATGTCGGTACCGGTCAGTATCGGATATCGGTCGATATCGGATCGGAACATGTCAAACCGTATCGGTATCGGCTGTATCGGATCGGTATCGGCCGATACTTTAAACTATGATTGAGATATTATGTAACAATACTAATACTTAAAACCTTCCTTAAGCTGGAGCATATATATCAATCATGCCAATTTATTACAAAGAAGTCGAACACGAGGGCCTAGAAGTAGAAGAGACTTTGTAAAGATATTTGCTATTTGATCTCTAGTTTTCATATGGTGAAATGTTATCACCCATTTTTTATTTATCACGAACGAAGTGGACGTCGATCTCAATGTGTTTCATCTGTTCATGAAATACGGGATTGGTAGCAATGTGGATGGTTGATTGGTTATTACACCACATATCTGCTGCTTCCAATCCTGCTTTTCTCTCAGCTCCTTCAGGAGGTGTTGCAAATATAACACATCTGTTGTGCCATGAGCAAAGGTCCGGTATTCCGTTTTTGAACTCGATCGTAAGACCATGCTCTGTTTCTTGCTCTTCCATAATACTAAGTTCTTTCCAATAAATACTGCATAGCCGGATATAGAACGTCGATCTGTAAGACTCGCAACCCAGTCAACATCAGTAAAACACTCAAGACGAGTACGTCCCTCATTTTCCATACGAATTTTTTTTCCGCATTCTGAGCTAGATAGCGTAAGATCTCGAAAACCTGCCAATGCAGAACTCGTTGAGAAGCCATAAATCTACTCACCTCACTTACATTAAAAGACATGTCCATGCGAGTTATAACTGCCAAGTAATTGAGTTTTCCAACCGACCGAGGATACTTACCATGATTGCTCACCAGTATCCACTCACCAGGAAGTAACTTTACCCCTAGATCCATGGGTGAGGTTACTCCCTTAGTTGCATCATCCCCTCTTCAGCTAGTATGTCAAGAACATACTTCCTCTGAGACATTACAATGTCTTGCTCGTCCCGTGACTTCGATGTCCAAGAAGTATTTCAATGCTCCCATATCTTTGGTCTGAAACTGCTCATCTAGAAACTTTTTCAGCTCAGCAATACCCTAACTGTCATTCCCCATAATCACGATGTCATCAACATAGACACCAACTAGTATCTGTCTGACTGATGTCTGTCGGTAAAATACTGAATGATCCTTCTTCGATTGGTACATGCCAAACTGGATAACTACATGTATAAATCGACCAAACCAAGCACGAGGTGACTGTTTAAGGCCGTAGAGTACCTTTCGCAGATGAGACACTTTGCCCTTCCTTGCAACAACCTAGGAGGTTGCACCATATACGCTTCTCCTCAAGATCCCCATAGAGAAAGACATTCTTTATATCCAATTGAAGTAAGGGCCAATCATATCGGACAGCTAACGACAATAGCAATCGAACAGAGGTAATCCTGGCAACTGGAGAGGTCTAAAATAATTCACGTCATAAGTCTTAGAATAACCCTTTTACCACAAGACGAGCCTTCAGGCGATTAAGAGTGCCATCCGATTTCACCTTGATAGTGAATACCCATTTGCAACTGACCACCTTCTTACCAGAAGGCAATCCACCAAGTCGCATGTATGGTTTCCCGTAGCACCCACATCTAATCTTCCACAGCAGCACGCCAATCAGGATGTTAGTGTCCCTCCTCGACAGATTGTGGGATCTGAATCTCATCAATAGTAGCCACCAATGACTGAGTATGACTCACGAGCCTTTGTAGTTGTCAACATACAACGGATGGTCACGACATGCATGATGTGGGTAAATCGATATATCAGGCGGTGGTCTATCTGTGGAGTCGGAGGACTCTGATGACGACACTGGTTCTACAAGGGAAGGCATGTCTGGTAAATCTGAATTTGACGGGACTGGTATCCGTGGACTGTGAGAAGGTGAGACTGGGTCGATAAGGGAGCGACTGTTGTGTTTGAATCAAATACACTAGTAATTTTTCATCTAGGTAAACTTTGGGGACAAATTCTTTAAATGGAGAAGATGGGGGAACTCAGCCTCGACAAAGGTAATATCCCGAGACAACCTCAAAGTTGGTGAAAAACAAAGATACCCTTTCTAATCCTTAGGATACCGAAAAAAATATATTTGAGTGGGTTCAGATCCAATTTAGAAAAAGTAGTACGAGTATCACAAACGTAGCATAAGCACCCAAAAAATTTGAGAGGTAGAGGAAATGCAGTGAGATTGAGATATAACCTAGAAAATAGGTAATGCCAATGAAGACAACAGATGACATACGATTGATCAGATAACAAGCCATGGAATAGCGTCCGACCAGAATTTTCTTGGGGTGCGAGCGTGAAACAAAGTACTTGAGTTGTCTCCAAGAGGTAACGGTTCTTACGTTCTGTCACACCATTTTACTTTGGTGTATAGGGACAAGAAGTTTGGTAGATAAATGTTTGACAAGATGAGAAGTGAACTGACGAGACATACGATATTGTCGCTTCGAAGACACTTAATAGAAACCCGAAATTGGATTTTTATTTCAGTATAAAAAGTACACTGGTATCAAATAATTCGGAACGCTTTTTCATTAAGTAGACAAAAGTAACTCGTAAGTAGTCATCAACAAAGGGAATAAAATATTTGAATCCTAACAGACTCAACAGAGATGGACCCCATACATCAGAATGTACTAACTCAAAAAGAGGTAAAACAGCTTTATTCAAACTCATCGGATGATATGCACGATGATGTTTAGCTAAACTACATGACTCACGTAGATGGATGACCTAGCCGACAGTGCAACTCAAATGGTCAAGGGACACGCCAGCACAGGCAACAAGAATTCAATTCAAGCATGTATAAGCCTCCAGCCACATGTCCTCTACTAATAGTCTTTCAAGTCTTCTGGTCCTGAAAAACACAATAATCAGAAAAGAATGTTACCAAGCAGTGCAAGTCACGAGTAATCGACTAATAGATAATAAATTAAATGGGTTTCTGGGGTGTGTAACACACTGAGTGGTAGGCAGGGAGAGACGGGTACCTCCTTTTTCACGAACTTTTAGAGAACTATCATTCACAATAGTAATCTCTCACATGACCCACAGATACATAATTATACAAAATACTTGCATCGCCTGTCATGTGATCATACACATCCGAATCTATCACCCATTGCTTCAGTTTTACCACACGTCGCTGAGTATTCGACTGTTGATCCAGATGTAGAGACTCCACCATTCATCTGAGCTTGGAATTCAGTGAATTCTGCATAGGTCTCTGAATCTCTGAACTCATCTTCATGAATCGCTTTTCGTCACGAGCATCCGATGCAAAGTTGGTGGTAGGAGCTTTGGGACACTGGTATTGAAAATGTTCCGGTTGACCACAATTGAAGCATGTGCGTTGTCGTTCTCCTTTATGGTCGTCACTACCTCGTCCACCGTCACGATCAACATTCGGCCACCACATCTACCACTACGATCCATACGGAATCCACCACGAATACCACCCAAGACAGATCGATCAGCAGGTGTATCGCTCGTATCAATCCCAATTACTTTTACTGTCCGTATGACACGAAAGTAGGCCTCCATCAAGGTTGGAACCTCAGCCCCAACATAATTTGAGATCATACAGAATCCGCATCATAACGAAATGAGGCTAGGTATGCGATGACATAGAGTTGCTGCGTTAAGTCCTCATTCATATCCGTCGTCAAAGGTAACACGCGATCCACTTCATCAGTCAGGGTCTTAAATGGATCAAAAGTGATTCTTATGTGACTTGTCCTCTTGATCATCTCGGTGGACGCTGTAACCAAGTCATAAATACAAGACAAGTGCGCTTTCCATCATACGCAGCTGCTTGGGCCTCTCATAATTTCTTCACCGAATTTGTGTTCTGAACCATATCCTCGACTGATAGTTCCATCGAGTTCATCAACTTTGTGAACAATTTGTTATTATCTGTCTCCTACTGCTCGTATGTGGGATTAACCGTCTTTGGAGGGTTGTTAGTGAAATGCTTTGACAATCGCATTTTCCTAAGCATTTTTTCGACCTTCTTGCACCACGTGGAGTAGCCAACCGAACATCCAGCTTCCGATCGACAAGTTGAATCGAGGAAACCGTCATACCATTGCTCGGTGTCTCCGCTTCTATGTTCCTGACACTGGTGGTATCAACACTGCTATTCACCTCAGTGCTCGGCATCCTTCAGGTTCTTGATTCGACTATCATTACTCGGAACAACTCGATATTCACATCATACTCTGCAAATGATAGCTCGTTGTAATGTCCCAAATGTTGCACCCCGCCCGAGGCCCAGTTGCATAACCTTTTCACGGATCAAGGTTATGCGGGAAGCTTCCAGAACATTCTAGAAGATGGCGAAAGGCTCTAGAAGATGGTGGATCTCTCCGGAAGGCCTAAGATCGTTCTAGGAGGCCCAAGAAGCTTCTGGAAGGCCCTTGAAGTTTTCTTTTATGTTGCTAGGGAATAAACCTGGAATATGCCATTCCAGTTATGGTAGAAAAGAATAATCCTTGGAATATTTTTCCAGGACTTTCCTTGTAAAGCTCTATTAGCACTTATAAAAGGGGGAGGCTTTCATTTGTTCCTCACCACCTAAAAATTGTAAGCATTCTCCAAGTCAATAAAGAGATTCTTACTAGTCCATCTTTGCTCCACTATTCTAATTTCCTTAGCGATCTAGCTAAGTCGGGTTGGGAAGGCTTGCACGACTCTTCGAGGAGGAAGATAGTGCGCCGCACGGGACGAAGTGCTAGCAAAAACACTAAGTCCGTGACAAGTGGTATCAGAGCAAAGGTTCGATCACCGTCATGTTTCGACCGAAGCTATCATCAACGAGCAACCCGCATCGCCTAAGGAGAAGGCGAAGACCTCGAAGAAGGCAAGAGCAAGGAACCGTCGATGGAACAGGCTCTTGGCGAGTTGGCTGACCGGATTGAGATGTTGGAGAAAGGCGTGATGGGCGTCAAATTTCAAGTGGAGCAAAACCAAGCGACTCACGAGGAATTCGCCAGGGTTTGGAGGCGGACGGCGCCACGGCTATGTCGGAGTTTCGAGAGCATCTCCGCGAGATGCAGGCCGAGTTCGAGGAGGAACGAAAGGCCACGAAGGCGGAGATTGTCGAACTACGCAAAGAGCTGCAAACCAAGGCGGAGGTCCTCGAGAGGGCCATTGCTGGTGGTCCGACTCCAAGGAGGGAGTCGACTCAGAGGGTGAAGTATCCAGAGCCCAAATCCTTCACTGGTGTACGGGACGCGAAGGAGGTGGACAACTTCATCTGGAATGTCGAGCGCTACCTGAAGGCGGTCCGTATCGAGGATGAGCCGACAAGGTAAACACAGCGTCCCTATATTTCTCTGATGATGCTATGCTGTGGTGGCGACGCAGGTGCATCGACATAGAAAAGGGGCTCTGCAAGATCGAGACTTGGAGGATCTCAAGAAGGAGATCAAGTCTCAATTCTACCCGAAGAATGTGGAGTACGTCGCGAGACGGAGTTTGCGACAACTCAAACACACCGGGTCCGTCAAGGAGTATGTGGCGGAGTTCACCCGCCTGATGCTTTCCATTTCCACTATGGGCGAACGGATCGCTTGTTCCACTTCCTGGAGGGTCTACAACCATGGCGGCACAAGAATTGCAGAGGCAAGATGTGTCGGATGTGAACACGGCTGTTGCGGTAGCCGAGAAGCTGATGGAGTATCGACGAAATGATGTCCCGAAGCCCAAGGAAAAGACCACCACCAAGTTCAATGATGGGGAGCGAAGAAGAACAATAGAAAGGGAGGCCCGCCGTCGAAGGACAAGCCGCACGCAAAGCCTTCGACAGAGCGGAAGATTGAATGCTACCTGTGCGGAGAAAATCACTTCGCACGAGACTGTCCGAACAAGGGAAAGAAGGCGCGGTCCAAGGCGAGGAGGCCGAGGACGAGGAGCCTAAGAAGGGGGCTTACATGGGTGCCTACGCCTGTTGAATGCTTTGAAGAGCAAGACGGTAGTGTCCAAGACCCCGAATCGAGAGCTGATGTACGTGGACGTGAAGATCAACGGCCACAACACCAGGGCGATAGTCGACACAGGGACAACCCACAACTTTATCTCGGACGCGGAGGTCCGACGCTTGGGTCTAGTGCTGGAAAAAGACTCAAGCACGATAAAGGCAGTCAACTCTGAGGTGCGTCCTGTGCAGGGGGTGGCCAAAGGAGTGAAGATCCAAGTGGAGACTGGACGGGTGTCACCAGTCTCACGACAGCACCACTGGATGACTTCAACATGATCCTTGGGATGGACTTCCTCACTTCGGCAAAGGCGGTCCCAATGCCGCATTTGGGAGTCGTTGGGATCATGGAGGAGAGCTCTCCGTGCATGGTGACAACTGCACAAGGAGAGCTTACGAAGGGGAAGGCGCTCTCCGCATTACAACTCAAGAAGGGGATGCGACACGGAGAGACGACCTACCTTGCTGTGCTCAAGACGGAGGAGGCGCCCGTACAGGGGGATCTTTCGCCTGAGATCGATGACGTCCTTGTGGAGTTCGGGAATGTCATGCCGAAGGAGTTGCCGAAGAGGCTACCTCCGCGGAGGGAGGTAGACCATGCCATCGAGTTGGAACCGGGCACGAAGCCGTCCGCCATGGCTCCATATCGCATGGTCCCGCTCGAGCTAGACGAGTTGAAGAAGCAACTCAAGGAGCTGCTGGACGCGGGATTCATCAGACCGTCAAAGGCCCCGTATGGTGCACCGGTGCTGTTCCAGAAGAAGAAGGACGGAAGCCTTCGTTTGTGCATCGACTATCGTGCACTAAACAAGGTAACCGTCAAGAACAAATATTCCATCCCATTGGTGGCGGACTTGTTCGACCAATTGGGAGGCGTGCATTACGAGGTATGGCGCATATGAGTTTATGGTTATGCGTTTGGTCTAACAAATGCTCCTGCGACTTTTTGTACTTTGATGAACAAGCTCTTCCACCCCTATCTGGATCGGTTCGTCGTAGTCTACCTCGACGACATCGTCGTGTACTCAAACACGATGGAGGAGCACATCGAGCATTTGAAGACTGTCTTCCAGGTGCTGAGGGAGAACGAACTCTTCGTCAAGAGGGAGAAGTGCTCATTCGCACAAGAAGAGGTGTCGTTCTTGGGGCACTGGATCGGGCATGGCAAGATATGGATGGACGGCGCAAAGGTCCAGTCCATACGGGAGTGAGAGGCTCCCACCAGGCCGACGGAGCTGCGATCGTTCCTTGGCTTGGCGAATTACTACCGGCGGTTCATCCGAGGATATTCCGCCATCGCAGTGCCTCTGACCGATCTGCTACGGAAGGATCGGGTGTGGAGCTGGACGCCCCGATGCGAGGAGGCATTCGAGGCACTGAAGCGGGCTGTGATGGAGGAGCCGGTCTTGTCTCTACCGGACTACTCCAAGGCGGACGCGTCCGACTTCGCCATCGGTGGGGTGTTGGTGCAGGAAGGGCACCCCATCGCGTTCGAGAGTCGCAAGCAGAATGACACTGAGCGGCGCTACACGGTGCAGGAGAAGGAGATGACCACGGTCGTGCATAGCTTGAGGACATAGCGGCACTACCTTCTCGTACCAAGTTCGTGGTCATGACGGACAATGTTGCCACGAGCTACTTCCAGTCCCAGAAGAAGCCATCTCCGAAGCAGGCGAGATGGCAAGATTTCCTAGCCGAGTTGGACATAGTGTTGCAGTACAAACCCGGCAAGAAAAATCAGGTGGCCGATGCGCTTAGCAGGAAAGCCGAGCTCGCATTTGTGTGCTTGCTCAAAGGGGACATTTTGGACCGTGTTCGAGTGGGTATCATGGAGGATCCACTAACACTGGCTATAGTGAAGCTTGCCAAGGAGGGCAAAACGAGAAGGTTCTGGCTGAAATACGGACTTCTCTACACCAAGGGCGACAGGGTGGTCGTTCTTAGGTGGAGTGGCTTGCGGAGACAGCTGCTCAAGGAGTGCCATGACACAAAGTGGGCTGGACATCCAGGGCAGAAGCGAACATTGGTGCTGCTGGAGGCCGCATACTACTGGCCTCGCATGCGCGAAGATGTGGAGGACTATGTTCGCACTTGTCTTGTGTGCCAACAGGACAAGGTGGACCATCAGAAGCCCGGGGGCCTGCTGGAGCCTCTTCCCGTGCCGAGTCGGCCGTGGGAGAGCATATCGATGGACTTATCTCCGCCCTGCCGAAAGTGGGGGCGCTTGGGTCCATTCTCGTGGTGGTGGACCGGTTCTCAAAGTACGCGACCTTCATTGCTGCTTCGACGGACTGCACAGCAGAGGAGGCTGCGCGACTGTTCATCAGCCACGTGGTGAAGTTTTGGGGCATCCCGGTCAACATTGTCAGCGACCGAGATCCTCGCTTCACGGGAAAGTTCTGGACGGAAGTGTTCAAAATCCTCGGGACGGACTTACACTTCTCGACCAGCTTCCACCCGCAGACGGACGGCCAGAACGAGCGGGTCAACTCGCTACTCGAGGAGTACTTGCGGCACTTTGTGAGTGCCAACCAGAGGGATTGGGTGCATCACCTCGACGTCGCTCAGTTCTGCTACAATCTTCAACGAAGCGAGTCGTCGCACAACAGCCCATTCGAGTTGGTGATGGGTCGCCAACTGCTTGTCCCGCACACGCTGAGTACGGGGTCCTCGAGTAGAAGCCCCGCGGCCAACCAGTTCACTTCAGATTTAAGGTAAACGGACATTGCCAAGGTATTTCTGGAGAAGGCCGCGAGGAAGATGAAGAAGTGGGCTGACGCGAAGCGAAGGCCGGTCGAGTACAAGGAGGGGGACATGGTGCTGGTGAAGCTACAATCGCAACAGTTCAAGGTGTTCCGCAAGGTGCACAAAGGACTAATCCGGAAGTATGAAGGCCCCTTCCCCGTACTCAAGAAGGTAGGCAAGGTGGCCTACAAGCTTGAACTCCCTGCCAAGCTGAAGATTCATCCAGTCTTCATGCAAGTTGCTTGAAGCCGTACCATGCAGACTTGGAGGATCCCCAACGAGGAGTTTCGAAGCGCGACGATCCAGGCGTTTCTCAGCGAGCATGGTTGACGAGGGCGTCAACGCCTTAGGTGGGGGAGAATGTAACGTCCCAAATGTTGCACCCCGTCCGAGGCCCAGTTGCATAACTTTTCACGGATCAAGGTTATGCGGAAGCTTCCAGAACATTCTAGAAGATGGCGGAATGCTCTAGAAGATGGTGGATCTCTCCGGAAGGCCCAAGATCGTTCTAGGAGGCCCAAGAAGCTTCTGGAAGGTCCTTGAAGTTTCCTTTTATGTTGCTAGGGAATAAACCTGGAATATGCCATTCCAGTTATGGTAGAAAAGAATAATCCTTGGAATATTCCTTCCAGGACTTTTCTTGTAAAGCTCTATGAGCACTTATAAAAGGGGGAGGCTTTCATTTGTTCCTCGCCACTAAAAATTGTAAGCATTCTCCAAGTCAATAAAGAGATTCTTACTAGTCCATCTTTGCTCCACTATTCTAATTTCCTTAGCGATCTAGCTAAGTCGGTTGGGAAGGCTTGCACGACTCTTCAAGGAGGAAGATAGTGCGTCGCACGGGACGAAGTGCTAGCAAAAACACTAAGTCCGTGACATCGTGCATACTTGACAGAGATCAAAGATGGATCACAAGTCAGGAACAGAGATTCACACAAAACTAGTTTGCTCTTTGTTAAATCCTGATGTGGATACTGAGCCAGAAATAGAGATTCACACAAAACTAGTTTGCTCTTTGTTAAATTCTGATGTGGATACTGAGCCAGAAATAGAGATTCACATAAACTATTACTCTCTGTTAAATCCTGATGTTGTTACCAAGGTTCAGAGATTTACACAAACTATCATATTTTGCTTCCTGAAAAATTCGACTCATAAACAATTTTTTTTAGGCGGCAACATGCGAGGAGGGGGGGGGGGGAGGCGGTGGGGTGCGACAACAGGCGGGGGTGGGGGTGGAATAGCAACATCAGTTGTGGGAGGGGTGGTGGTGGGAGGTGTGGGGGGTCGTCGAGGGAGAGAGGGGCAGCTGCCGGCGGGGGAGAAAGCGCTAGCGGCGAGAGACAACAGCAACAGGCCGACGAGGGCCGACTGTAGAGAGGAAACGGGGGGGGGGGGGGGGGGGGAGGGGAAGGGCGGCGATGGCTAGGGTTAGGGTTTAGAGAGTGGAGGGGACCGCGGCTTGGGTTGGATTTAGAGAGGGATGACTCTGAGATATCATGGGAAAATAATGGACTCCTTAATCTCTCAATAGAGGATTTGGTCTCATATACATAGAGAAATGAATATTATATATGGGTCCAATTTTATTGAGAGATTACGTAATAATACTAGTACTTAACAGCTACGACGACGGTGGATGGTGGTGGTTGGGAACGATGCAATTAGGTTTAGGATTAGAGTTACTTAAGAATTTGATTAATTATTTTATTTTTAATTAAAAATTGAAAAATAAATAATTATTATGATTGTCATTAGGTTGAGGGTATTATAGACTATTCTTACTTCATGTTAACTCTTAACTGCAAAAATGGTGATAGTTAGGATATTTAAATGAAAAGAATTAGTTCATAACAATAAGTTGGTTATTAGTTTTTTACTTATATAGTTAAATTCCGAGTAGGATTTTGTCTTTTTTAATCCCAATTCTAAACTATATTATAAGTTTCCATACAAGCACTCCAACAGATGGAGGAATTCTAGAGTGCCACAGGTAGGTACGCTATCTAAATTATTAATTTGCCAATAAAAATAAAGGGTATTAAAAAGTCAAAACGGGAGAATTGTGGATATTTAAGTGCAATATACATTAAAATACTAGGACATCTATCACAAAAATGTAAAAAGTAAAAAAAAAAAAGAAGAATAAGAAACACTGTTAAAAGCCTCGTGGCATCAGTTGCACCTCGAAAGTAGGCAGCTGCGTGAGGCACACAAGGCTCGAGCCTCAAAGTAGGTGTGAGGTGCGGAAGGCATGCGCCTCAGGTGATTCTAGGCGAATGAGCCTCGAGCTTGAGGCGTGCCTAGGCGGAAGTCTTGCGGGCTTTTTCAAACATTGCATAAATGATGGGGATAAGGCTACATATATCTTGACTCTGTCCAAACATACATTAGCGAGAGTCTCATGGCACTAGGATACCCTTTTCATCCTTGTTTTTTAGTGTCGCATGAAGCATGTGAATCCAAGTGTGACCCATTCTTCTTTAGGATTCCTCGATAGGTATCTTTTACCAGGTAGTGAGACTGTCTCCATGAAGTAATTGGGAAAGAGATTTTGATTTTTCACTATTTTCGTCCTTGATAGACCTGCAGCAGTTTTTGACAGAACTGTTCCACGAATATTATTGTTCTAGAAGGAGGAACATGTATGATAAGTTACTGCCAAGTCAATAGAATATTATCTCCTATTTGAACAGCACATACTATCCTCCTGTGGCTGTGAGTGAGTCCTAGCGTCCTCATCTACAAGGTAGTGTTGTATGTGTTGGGAAAGGGTACAATGTTTTCTGTAAGCCAATTATGGTACTAAATTTGGAACTCTGTTGTTGATGATTTGCTTGAATTGATTCCACATGAAGTGTCCAGCCAACATCTCTTGGTTGTTGACATTATGGGCATTTCCCACAACGTAGGATCATTGGTCAAGAACAAGCTGAAGTAGCTTCATCTTTAAATCCACTGTTCTTGTTTGCAGGGCATTGGTATCTACATCTTTCGACTATACTGCTAGCGTGACACTAAATGAAGACAAAAAGAAATCTGGTATGTAATCATAATACCTTCTTCTTTTTGCGTCTTCACGAGGCATAAAATTACTTCTTCTTTTTGCGTCTCACGAGGCATAAAATCTTATCTTAAGTTTCTACATGTTTCCTTCTGATTTCACAGGGTTAAGCATGTCGCTCATCATTTTGGTTGTGTTACTCTCCGTCCTAGTCTACTTAATGATTGAGAAGATGTATTTAAGGTTGCCTGCCATCTGAACTAAGTTTCCACCATTCCAGTAACACTCTGCAGCCCATCGGTCACCTGTGCTATGCACTAATGTGGAGGATGGGTGGATAATTTGTATAGCTAAACGAATGTCAGGGTTCTTGTATAAGAATATGATCATCCTGTGCATAGTTATAAATAAACTTATCTGTGTCTGTAGGTAATAATATTTTTCCCCTTTTCTTGAAACTGGTAGACTCCCAATGATGGTTTAACTGGAGGTTTTGCTTAAGAGTCGGCCATTTGTTTTTTTTTTTTGGTCATTACAAGACTCAGAGGATTGGGTTGTGAAAGGATGTAAGGAACTCCTGTTGGCTAACCATGTGCGGAACTGGCACTTGGAGTTTGTTAGTGATTAAACGTCAGTCCTGCAGATTGACTTCGCCGGGATTTCCTTTTATCCCTTCCTAAATAGATCTGCAGCGGTATTGTCTTTGTTGGTAGGATGTCTTAAATGTAAGTATTGTTCCTCATCAAAATTAGTTATGTTCACGTGCGAATGAACGTAGGAAAACTTTTTTTTTGTTGTGATATTATTAAGAAATTAAATAAAATAAAAATTATATAAAAATAATTTAATATTTTTTAATTAAAATTTATTATAGATATGTTTTTAGAATTTTGAATATATGTTTAGATAATATGATAGTTAGTTTAAAGATAATTTGAATATTGAATATATTAAGTTGTATATAAATATGTTCATCGG